>CABFWO010000359.1:258677-310426 GCA_902155825.1 Timema genevievae | reverse complement strand
ATTGGGTTAGGGTAGTTTGAGTGCATTGTAACAGGGATGAGGTGAGAGGTTTATGGAAATATAACAGTAAAATTTGCAGGATGATAATTATTCCCAGCGCAACTGACTGGGTTTTGAACCTTGACCTTTTTGTTAACGTTGACCAATTCTAAACCAAGAGTGATGTATTAGACCTCACGGAAATATTTACTGTGTTGTTTTTAATTTCAAATTCAGGCTTTTGGCATAGTACGAGTACAATCTATTGTGGTTGTGTCTTGACTTGTAAAGTTGAACGTTCTGGAACCTTAAAGTCATTGATTAACATTATGGCCCAATACAAAAAATAATATTGTGTGTTATGACTATTTTATATTTATTTAATAAATTCAGGATAAAAATAACAATTTTAAACCTAATCCATTCTATTTTACGTTGTATTATGTCACCATCCCTTGCCACCCACATTATTTTTGCGACCAAAATTTACAATTTGATGATTCTAGCTGCCTTATAAGTATGGAGAAACTAAAATAATGTGTGAAAAATACAATACAATACCGGTAACTTTAAGTTGTTACGTTCAAAACAACGTTGGAATTATATTAGTTTACATCCACTTGCAAAGAAAAATCAATGGGGGTTTAGGGGTGGAGCCCCCAGCGAGCAAAGCGAGTGTTATCTATATAACCAGTTAACTAGCCTTGTTGAGTGGTAGTTCCAAGAAGATTTTTGTTATGTCCATGTTTCTAAATAGAACAGTTTTGAATATGTTCCGGAAGGGGAAGCGTTAGCATATTTAGAAATAAAATTAAGGGGTTTCTGTTTATTTTCTCAAAATGGTTAGGAAGTAATCCTAGATCATTGCCGGTTTAAATACCATAATATATGGTAGATTTGAGTATTAACTCACTAAAGTGATTTTAAAAGGAGGTCTAATCCTCCAGTGATAAACATAATCATATTTGTTTGTGGAAATTCAAGATATTTTAACTACCAAAGGGAAGTATTGTCTGGACTTATTATTTTACTCGAAGAAGAATTTTGGTGAGATCAGCCCAACTTATCTATATTCATCTGGAATATTCTGCCTCATTTAAAACATTTGACCAAACTAACTAAAAGCAACGTATTTAAATTTTGAAATATAATTATATTTTCTTTAAATGAAAGATTTTCAAGTTTTTGTTACATAACAATTAAAGGATAACCAATTTTGTTTGTTGAGAACATTTTTGATAATATAAAAAGAATTTCAAAATTCAACTTCAAATTAATTCAATAGTATTGTTTTCAACAATAATATAACATTGATAGATTATTAAAATTTTATCAATTTCAATCTTTCTCTGGATCTTAAAATTATATTATTTTTCTTTATCCTTGTTGTAGTTTAAAATATGCAATTAAAATCTAATATAAGTATTAGTCTGTTATTTATCAAGGGCTCTTTAGATAGTTTTTTTCTTAGAATGATAATATTGAAAAATAATCCCAATACATGTTAATTTGGGTAAAATTATTTTATATTTTAGCGCCACGTCTTATTACCCGTTAGGGTTATGCGACTATGCGCTGATTACGCTAATGGTTTAAGGATTAGGTTGGACTAATTTAGATGGTATGTACCCACATTTTGGGGAGGAAGAGTGGAAAATCCTTTTGGGAAAACCACCCTCAATGCACGCGACTGTATTCAAAACCCTATCTTCCTGTCATTGGATGTCTAGTCCAACACGAAAGGGACGCCTTAGACCATGTGTACACCAAAGTAGGTAATTTGGGTTGTTCTTATTTTTATTTGTATTGTGCATTCATAGTTCCTAAGGTAGATAAAATAATCGTGCATCAGTGTATAGGACAACCTTTCAGATCATCTCAAAACTCTGTCTATCCTGTAAGTGAGCTTGTTGTACAACTGAACACTCAGTGGTCCGGAGAAAAGAAGTAACCGTAACACCGCTAAGTTAAGTCATATGTTTAAATTATTTCTTCTAGGCTATTTAAAGCTCAAGGGTGGTTCCAACAATATGTATTAATAACTATTATAATTATATAATATTACAAAGATTTGAATTTTTATCAGGAGAGAGTTATCACTTATCACACCTTCAATGCAAATGCAGATGCATTTCTACCGAATTACATCTTCCTTATCTCTGCCCCATTTGTGTGAATAATATTATATAATCTTACAAAGATTTGAAGCTTTATCATGGGAGAGTTATCACCCCTTCAATGCAAATGAAGGTGTATTTCCACTAAATTACATCGTCCTCAACCCTACCCCATTTGCGTGTACATGATATTTAAGTCAGGTTTAAAATCTTTAACTAGATTTTTTTTTTTTCCGTATTTACACAATTATTCTGTAATAGTTTATCAGCACTTGTTTAGATACAACAAGTTATCTATCTACCGTTTGATTGGAAACGCTGTAGTCTTATCTTTTACAAAACGTTTGTAGTGCTGCGTCATGCTTTAGATTAAAGTTATAGGAGAAACTTAAAATTTTCTGTTGGATAAGGATAACTAAATTTCAGCAATGGCAATCTATAATATCCACAGAGGTAAGACAATTGAACGCCTCTTGTAATTTGAAATGCATATTATTTGGTTATCGTATTTAATCATTGTAGTAGTAATTTAATAGCATCTCACTATCACTTACCTGGTTATAGCTTCGCATACAGTAATATTATCCATCTTAGTTCTATAATAGAATAATTTGATTACCAAAGTCCAAAGTGCACTTTATGGTACTGCTGGTTTTTTTAAATGTAAGGTTAAATTGCGTGTAATTCACGAAAACCTGTATTTGGGAACTTATTATTATCATTTATATTTCAAAGTATGTCTTAAGAAAAATTAGTACATTGCTTTCATTCCAAATAATTTAATCTCTTCAGAAATCACATTCACTACAAGTTCCTGGCAAATTAATAAAATGGTATAGCCTAATTTGAATTAGTATTTCCAGTCCTTGGGTCATAAAAATAAGAAATTCGCGTCAAAAACAATCATCTAAACTTCCCTATTAAAAATAGATTACAAATCATTATATCCTACCACTAGATTATTTTATGGAAATATTGTTTCTGTTACAGCAATTGGTTCCTTTTCCAAAGTTATGAAAGCGATTCGTATTCTTAAGTATGGTGGCCCAGAAGTTCTCCAGGTTGAAAATGTTCCTATCCCATCACCCGCTGAAAATGAAGTGTTGATACGTGTACGCTCCTCTGGGATCAACCCTGTAGACACATATATGAGAGAGGGTAAACACGCACTCTCACCTACGCTACCATCGATCTTAGGCAGGGATGTCGCTGGTGTGGTGGAAGAAGTTGGAAACAGTGTCACCAAATTTAAAGTAAGAAATAGGCCTACCCATAAATTTTATAAGTTTTCTATTATTCCAAGAAAATGTTTTCTTTATTCATACTACCTTTACTTAACAAATCAGGTTTACATTGGAGTTGTTGAGGTTCAAATCTTGGCAGGGAAGTTTCTCACGTGTAACTTTCCCTGGTTTTTTTTTCACATTCTCTCTCCTTACAAATGTGATTTTACTTCCTTTAAACTAGGCCTACCATACCTTTCATCTATATAAGAATATGATATTAAATTCAACAAAAAATATTGTTTCTTTCACTCATTATGAATGTAATTAAAACTCCTTCTTTTTTTCAGAAAGGTGACCGTGTGTTTGCTGGTTTGCCAAATAATGGTGGCTATGCAGAATATGCAACAAGCGAAGAAAAAAATGTCTATCCTTTATCAGAGAAATTGACATTTAATCAAGGAGCTGCTATATATATACCATATTTCACTGCTTATCGTGCTCTGGTCACAAAGTAGGTTGTATATTCTAAATATAAATTTAATCAAAATAACTTAATTATTAGAAAAAATAATTATGGCCTTGTGAAAATTGTCTTAAATGTGGGTAAACGCAATGACTCCCACCGCTGCCCACAATATGGCTTTAAATAATGAGTTGGTTTCAAATTTGATTCATTTCTCAGTCTTTTATTTCAGTTCATAGTTCAATATTCCACCTGATAAGTTACCGTACTCATATAAATAAAAATTAAGTTATTAACTACCCGCTTCAGTGGCCCCATGATTTAAGGTGCTACTATTGCAATAGACTAGACTGTCGATGACGGGGAGATTGTGGTTCAATCCCTGCAGGGTTTAGGCCTACTGAAGATGGTTTTTCCTAAATGGTTTCCCACTCTCTTTCTACACAAATGTGGGTACACTTCTTTTAAATTTAACCTTCTTTATCCCTAACCCATTAGCATAATTACTACTTAATTCTATAGCCCGAATTGCTAGTAAGACAAAAAAAAATTGGCCACCCCCATCAAATTTAAATTTTACATCACTAGCTACTAATTAGTCATATCATCATGATGAACTGTTTCCAGTCTCTGGTCAGGATAGTTTAGTAAAATACCTCCATCTCTCATTCTCCTTCCACTTCCTCCTACACTCGCTTCAACTCTCCCCCTCTCTCCTCCTCACTTGCTGCTATTTGTTCCTCTTATCTCTTCCTTGGTCTCCCTTGCGGTCTTTTCCCTACTTACTTCATACCCATTAATCTTCTTGGAATCCTCTTCCCTTCCATCCTCATTACGTGTCGATACCATCTCATTTTTGCTTCCTCACCTATTTCATCTAGTCCTACCTCCTGTACTTCAACACTAGACCTTACACATTCATTCCTAATCCTATCTCTTATGGTGACAGCTAGCATGGTCCTCAAAAACCTTATACTCATGGCCTCCATTTTCCTTATTTCTCTTTTATCCAAAGATGCTCTATACAACAATTCTTTGCACTTCAGGGGCACTTATATTTTTCATAGTAGGTCTCTTACACACCTGTAGAAACCCCTCATCCACCCCTGCTGCCCTCATCTCACTATATCTTCTCTACTACCCCCCCCTTTGCCCTCAATCACACTATCACAATATTTTACACTATTTGCTTCTTTCACCTATACTCCATCCAGTTCTATCACCTTTCTTGGCCTTATTCTCTGCCTTATCATCATCATTTACAGACTCAATTTTGTAAAGCATCACTTTATTTCACAATATCACACAGTCACTCAACACCTTTACATTTATTCCTGTACAACTTTCTTTTTGACCACACCACCAGTCTGGGGAGGGGAAAAGTCGGTTCACCCCCTCCAGTTAACGAAATCACACTCACCCTATACACCAGGTTAGATCCCCTTGCCAACCGCGCGAACTACTTCTTCCCGCGGGAGAAAACCCTCCGTGAGCCGGCCAGGTGCTCTCGCGGAGGTTTACGGGAACACTGGGCGGCCGATGACGTAATATTGGCACAACCATCACCTCACTTTTTGCCATACTAAATTTCATTCCTCACTTTTTTCACCTCCTTATTTTATCCGTGATTTGTAAATCACCTATTTTCAAACCAAGTAAAATAATTTAATATTTTTAGCTGAAATAGGCATACTGATAATTTTACCCATTCTGTATTTAAATGAGACAGTATCGTGGTCAAGTAAATGGAAATAATGTCCAAACAATAATTTGGAAATGTCCACCGCTATGTCCGAATTCTCTACTTATGTACCATTGCCTTGATTGCCATTTGAATTGGTAATCATGTGACAAAGTTTAGACCTGTCCGAATTGTCATCAAGGATGAGGATGGACCCCTCACAAGCCCTTGAGTCCAAGGACAAAAGCAATTCATCGTTGTTATTGCTGCACTGTTTAGCTGACAACTGTTTTATTATTCTCTTTTCATATATTAGAACTCAGAACTTTATACTCTCCACCATTTTAAATGATACAGGTTGCTAAAGCAGACAGACACAATATTAAGGTTATAGACACAATATTAAGATTCTGAAAATTGAAAAATGACACCTGGACACGGGAATTGAACCCGGGACCTCTGGCTTAGTACGCCAATGCTCTAACCACTGAGCTATCCAGGATTCGTCTCGTGCCCTGGGTCATTCTTCACTCATATTTTAAGGCAGAGTCTATGATGGACTTAGCAGAAATCGTCGGCTACAAATATGTGATTATATTAATATCACAAGCCATCGGATAACGCCGCCATCTGCGACTCGGTAGTGGCATTACGCTGCCAATTTGCACAATTATTAAATTGTACGGGATCGCACATATTAAGAATTAATAGCCAGAGCTATTATTTATGCTTATTAGTGGGGATTACTCCACCTAGATATCATATTCTGAAAATTGAAAAATGACACCTGGACACGGGAATCGAACCCGGGACCTCTGGCTTAGTACGCCAATACTCTAAACACTGAGCTATCCAGGGCACGAGACGAATCCTGGATAGCTCAGTGGTTAGAGCATTGGCGTACTAAGCCAGAGGTCCTGGGTTCGATTCCCGTGTCCAGGTGTCATTTTTCAATTTTTAGAATATGAAATCTAGTGGAGTAATTCCCTACTAATAAACATAAATAATATCTCTGGCTATTAATTCTTACAATATTAAGAAGTTAATTATTTTGAAAAGGTAACAAATCATTCTAGGCCTATGCCTACCATTTATTATCACCAAAAGTAGCAAATTGTTTATTGGCATACTTTAATTTTCGTAAAACAATGGGAAAATAGTTGACGTAAACATTATAATGGTACCAATATTCAAAGCTGTAGGCTATTTATTTTCATTAGGTTTGAATTATGGTGTTTAACATAGTTTTTTTTTAAGATCATTGGTAGGTAGCACTGCTGTCCCAAGGATGTAGCAAAACTTGTTGCCATTCAAATTGGTTGACGCAGTCCTTGATGGAAAGTGTTTGTGTGTGGAGTGTGAATTCATTAAGTATATAACTCAAGGGTCATCGAGACTATTCAGATACAGCCTAAGTTAGCACAAGTCAAACAATTTGCTCGTTTAGTCACAAAACTAATGTGAGTCGTTTGCACACTCACAGCTCTCTATCTGCATTTCTCCTAGCCTGCCTTTTTCCGAGTATAGTTTCAATCACTACTTCAGTAAATATGGTTGACCTTATTTGTTTCAGATGCCGTGCGAAAGCTGGTGAAAATGTTTTAATCCATGGTGCAAGTGGTGCTGTTGGAAATGCTGCTATTCAGATTGCTAAAAAGTTAGGTGAGTAAACAATAAGCCTTATTGCTCCTTCTTAATCTCTAAAAATCTTCTTGCCGATCAATATTCAAACCATTAATACAGTGTTTAATGATTTTTAATTACTATTGAATGCAAATATATAATACAGTAGGGTCCTGCTTTACGATATACTGCCAATACAGCGGCTTTCAATTATATATATGTTCACTATGTTCGGTGTTTGTCTCACTCTTCTGGCGTTTTTCGGCATGACACGCACAGTGAAAGACTTTGACCACACTTTTATGTCGGTAATTCAGTCTGTTCACAATAGTGATGGGTATTATTGAATGATTTTAACTATCGTATCAATCATTGAATGATGAAAACTATCGATTAATCATTCGATAGTTTTTACTTACTATTTTCATCAGATTGTTTTCATTCATTTTAATTTGATGAAATGATCTACTGTACACTTTATATATAATAGCTTAAACATGTTATATTAATGTTTTATATTGTGCACTTTATATATGAGTGTGTAAACTTATTATTAGGATTTTATATGCATTTGAAAGTTAAAAAAGGCTATATTTCGCTTTACAGCGAGGCTCTGGAACTTAACTCACCTTATGAATGGGGCTATCCTGTACATCTAATTTCACACTCCCTCATGGGTTTTGATAGAACCTAGGTTGGGGGATTGGGTGGTAACGATCGGTTGTCTTCAAGAGGCAACGAATGATTACTTCACTCTCCAGTGGCAGCAATGTAAAGTGTGAACTATGTTCTTTTCATTATAAAAGCCATATTGTGATTGTTCCCATTAATAGGTTTCTATCCTTATTCTTGTACCTTCTTCCAATTATAATAATTTAATTGTTATTGGCAAGACTGCTGTAAGGCTCACAAAGCCAAAACACCTGTACAACAACCAAGTTGGCAGCACAGATATGTGTTAGTGTTTTTAAATTTCATTTGTGCCTTATTTTCTACAATTTTATCATATTTATTTAATGAAGACAACTCATTGAAATCATCATTGGTACAATAGTGCTAGCCTGCACTGACTTTCATAGGAATACATTTAAATATGCATGTGTACAGGTTTAATCTTTCAACCAGATTAAAATAATTAAAAAGTCAAGAAGTATAGTCTATAATTATGTTACAAAAATTGTTGGGCTTACACCAATAATTTACTTACTTACTGGCATTAGAAACTCAAAAGTTCATTGCCGCCTATTTTTATCTTGAGCTAGTTCTTTCCACTCCACCTCATTATACCCCATCTCTTTCAGGTCCATTCTAATGTTATCTTCTCGTCAGCGTCTAGGTCTTCCCACTGGGTTTGCCAGCCAACACCTACTTTACTACCATGTAAACTATGACGGCATTTAATTAACATTTAAGAAATAAAGTTATTTAAATTGTGTTAAAACGTTCCTAACTTGTCCATGGTTTTGGGAAGTTATGTAATGTTGTTTTGGTACTCAGGGCTAACTGTGGCTGGTACTGCCGGCACCACGGAGGGGATGGAGCTGGTCAAGAATTTGGGGTCTGACCATGTATTCAACCACAGGTATTAGCCAAAAATTTTAGATATAATTTTAGATTAATGGTCGAGATTTAGCATGATCCATTCTTCCATTACTCCACGCAAATGCGGGTTCACTTCCTCTAAATTCAACCTTCACAATTCCTAATCCATTAGCGTAATTAGTACTTAAGCGTATAACCCGAACGGGTAGTAAGACGCGGTGCTAAATATAATAATATTATTCTTCCATTCGACCTAAACAGTTTATTTGTATGTTTGGAAATTGATTGATTCCCAAAATAATTATAAATTTCAGCCCTAAATGTTTTAAATATTTTGATTCGTTATATTTTGTTATCTCTATGTACATTTTAATAGCTCTATATTTTGCATATTTTCTTAATTCCTTAGCCCTTTTGATATGTAATAATATAACTAATTCAGGTAATGCTGGTTTGTGAGCACGTCTACCCCTTTTTAGTTATGGACCAATCATTTGCTCCTGACAAAACTTAAATCACATTTAGACGACCACCAGGCAGTTTCTTCTATCAACATGTGTGGCAATACATTTCTAACACAAAGAATTAAGTATCCTTTCATATATATATATGTTATTTTCACTCATTCATTTACTTTCTGAAATATAAAAAGGATAAAGCATATAACCCGAACGAGTATTAAGACATGGTGCAAAAATATATATATTTTAGCACCGCATATTAATACCTGTTCAGGTTATGCTTTAGCCTTATTATATTTAAGAAAGTAAATGAATGAGTGAAAATAATGAACACCTTAAGTCTTGCCTCTTGAACACTGAACGAAGACTACAGTATACATGTTGTACTGCTGGTAACACAGTTACCAATTAGGAAACCAAAACATACTGTCTCATATTAATTTTTCACATGGACATTGTCAAATGAATACAGTCCCATTTTCATAGAAAGGGTCTGGGTCTAATATAAATGATTACAAAAATATTTTTGTGGCCAAAATGGTAACATTTTACTATTTTATGAGTCATATGGCTTGGATTAAAAAAAAGGACAGTTGCAGATCACGTGACATGATGAATGAATACATGAAAGTAGATCTAGTAACTTTTATAACTCTCAGATATGGCCCTTCCACTGAAAACAGGACTGTAGACTAGTACTGTTTTAAAAAGCCATGCATGTTTGATATTTCATGTAATTAATATTACTTTTCAGGGAGAAGGGCTACTTAAATAATGCTGTTGCAGCGATTGGCTGTCTTGGTTTTGATGTGGTCTTGGAGAACTTGGCCAATGTTAACCTTAGTTCGGATTTCTCAGTGCTCAACAACAATGGAAGAATTGCTGTGAGAATAGCTATTGTTTTATATTACTATGTTAAAAAATATTGTTTAGAAGACCTTTTGCAAACTTAAGAGAAAAATTTGTTTTTATTTCATTTAGGGGCGTGTGAAGTTAAGAAATAAACATCAGCCTCAACTTTGCTTCGAAAAAAAAAATCTGGCTTTGTTGGGTCCCCTCCTCGCGGCCGACTGCCATCCCTGGCCCTTCATCCTTGCGCTTTTACAGTCGCCACTTGCGACGGAAGCGGAGAATGGAAGGTCCGAGAGGACAGCCAATGGCGAGAAGGGGAGCCGGCTCTAAGCCTTTTACTACCTCAAATTACATAGTTTACATACATGCTACACATATTACAAATACAAATAAAGACATCTTTTCTTAAGGTGTTTCTTGGTCCATTTTTTCACTTTATCAAGACTACCCCAGCTCTGACTTCGGCCTCTTGTTGGTGCGAAGGGCGCTGGAGGACGGTCTCGATATATCACCGTCGGTTGGACTGGTCATAGTGGCGGGACAAATCCTGGTCAGTAAATACTAGGTCCTCCGTAGCGTCATCTGCAGCATCTATTGCAACTGGCCAGCCCCTGGTTAATGCGATGTATGGCCATTCCCTTGACGTCGGCTAGGAGAGTAGGGTACCTCGACGCAATGTTTAATAGGTGTGTTGTCTGGTGTCTCTCTCTCTCCCATTCGAAAGGTCTGTGTATTTTGCTTTCAGTGCTAAGCATAGCCTTAGTGCTGCGGCTTCATCTACGTCCAAGGATTGAATAGGTTCAATGGCAAGAGAAGCCCTGGCCGCCGGAGTGGGGAGTGCTTCTCTCGCAGCTCCGGCTGCAGGTAGTTGAGGTAAGTCCTGCCGAATCCCGAGATCTGGCTGTACCGCGATCTTGGGAGCTGCCGGTGCGTGGGCCGCTACAGCTCGGGCCTCCAACTGGTCGAGGCATGTGTTGGTTGCTTGCAGACTTCCTTGAATATCGTGAAGTACATCCAGGACGTTGTTGAAGTTTTGGTCCTCTTCTTGTTGTTGCCATGGCATGTCCTGTGGTTCTGATGCCAAGTCCGAGACGCTCAATGATTTTGTGTTGGTGGAGCTCGACCCATAGAAGGCTATCTTTCTTCGGGGATACCGGTACATGTTGAGTCTGAGGTGCTGTATGTTTTAGGGATGATGGTATGATGGCGTCTTCTCCGATCAGAATCTTGCCAGGAGTATTGTCCGGTGTGTTCACTGTGTCATCGCTTGATGAGGAGGAGGTTGGAGATCAAGGACAACTTCTCTGGTGTAGTACTTTCTGAAGACCCACAATTCTCTTCTAGATGTCTTTGTCCCACTGCTCGATGTTGCTCATTAAGATGTCGTTGGGTCCGCTCCTCGTGACCGACTACCGGATAAATATTAATATCGGGGGGTTAAAGTTAGTGACCAGATAAATGTTATCAGCCACTTTAATGTATTATGCATATTATGAACTGAATTTATCTGCCGGATAGCTCTCTGTAGGATAAATATATTTATATGCAGAAAACGCAAGGTTGGTACTGTTTTTACTGGTGTGCTTATGCATATAAACCCTGCTGCTACTGCTACAACCCGGCTAGTGGCTACAACACTCAACATTTGTTAAATAATGGCGGCTAAACGAGTGCGAGTAAACAGATGGTGTCATGTGGATGCAGAAGCTAGGTTGTCTTGCAGGTACTAATTTCGGGGTCTGCCAAAATGTGGTCAATAGATGGGTACAACGTTTACAAAATTTAATATATTCTACTCACATTTAAATAATTTGTACTTATTTAACTATAACTCTACAAACAGCTTGTCAGTTTTTATAAAATTGTGAATTAAATGTTCTAACTTTATACATAGTTTGAACTTGGGCCTGTGCCTACTAAACATGTGAACCAAGATCTCTACCTAAAAACAAATTCTGATAGGCGAGACCTGATGAAAAACAACGCATCACTATAGCAACACCAATTTTAACTTTCAGATAAAAGTTATCAGGTACTTAAACCTCCCGATAATAATGTGATAGATAAATACATTTTATCTGACAGTCATAAGACTTACCTTTAACTTATCAACCAGAGAGAAATATTTATCGACCAGGTTAATATTTATCCAGGAGTGATAAGCCCTAAGAAGTTTCACCACTAAAAATACTGACAGCTAAATTATTTATCTTCAATTGTTCCCATTCTGAGTTTACAAATTAATATACTTGTGGAAAAAACCTGAAGTAATTGAATTGTGAATTGAAATAATTACTTGATTTATCAGATTTGTAGGAAATATGACAAATAATTGTGCAATAAAACCTTTTATAAGGGATAGTGCATAAAGTTAGATGACTAAACAAAATAATGAAAATATAATATTTTTTCAAGCATAATAAAACTAACAAATAAATGAAATAATATTCAAACTTTGATTCAATAAAGAGAATACTTCATATATATTCAATTCAAGCTCGCCAATGATAAGAAATCCAATGTTCGAATCTTGGCCAATGCCACTCTCTCACCATGCTACAGTCTATCCGGTGTAGGCGTGGTGGTAACTGAGAGCGAGCAAAAAACATTACAAACATTGGTTGAAAGTCACTTTTGTTAACCTTAAGTGGAAATAATAGATATTTGTTTGATAATACTTTATTTTCAATTTTTAAAAGTATTAATAAACGCTTCTAATAATGCTTGCCTAAAGATGTCTGTATAATTGGATTTTTCTTAACTGATTGAAAGAACAAAAATTATTAATATAAACCACATGTCTTTACTTTATCTCGACCCCTCGGAGAGAGAGAAATATTGTGATCGCCAAAATAATAAAACTTGAGATTTTGATAAATGTCGACGTTTCATAACTCCCTGAAATTGAAAAATTAGTCTTCACAATGTCTATCTCTCGGACTAGAGGCAAAAACTATTTTACCAATCAGGCTAAAACTTGGTGTCTAGGATTCTCATAAAGTTCCCCCAAGGGCCTTTTGGAATTAGATGTTTAACACTAAAATTAGGGGTAGCTTAATGATGGGCAAACAGAGATAAAACCAATTTTATCATATCTTGTTCTAGCAATTTCGATTAAATCTAGCATATTACTGTCAAAATATAAAGTTTAATTTTTGTAAATACGATTACATCATTACCAATTGTTAACACACCATCAACTGCCATTTTAGTTTAGTTGGTGCACCATCTTTTTATTTATAAGTAAAGGTAACCTTCTAAATACTCTTGTATTAAAATAATTTTTAATTGAATCACAAACCCTATTTCCAAAAGAAATAAAACATCCAAACAGTTATTTTTGTAACAAAAATTTAGCAATTTTAACCTCTCAAGCGTGACTTTTATCATTTACTGAGACCCTTCCTGTGGGTGACTTAATTTTTGTAGTGCAATAGTTTAAGCCTGTAAATGCATTATAAATTACTGACAACTGATGACATCACACGCGCTGCAGCGCAATTCACAGGTGGACGACTAAATATGTTGAACACGCTTGAGAGGTTAAATACATTTTCACCTGGTGAATTAACATTATAAAACACAAACAATAAAACTATTTTCATATGCTTTGGGTGATAAGATTTAGTTTTTCAGATCATATGGTTTGGTGTAGGACTACATGAAAGGTGGTCGGGTGGCTTTTGCTAGCTGTCAGTTACCACCACTCCTATACTGAATAGCCTGTACTTGTATTGTATTTGCTCTAAGCCACGGGTTGGTGCAACCTTTTTGGGCCCCAATCGACTTATAAACATATGAAAGCGTTTATAGTTTCTTCGCTTTACATTTGTTCGTTTTTTTTTGTCCATACAGATTTTTTTTAGAAAAAATAAAAATGTAAATTTTTAAATTAAACAATTTTATTCTGTTACAATAAGGATGTGCTAAACTTCAACTTGGCTTTGAAACAAATGTCAGCTTTGATTTTTCTTAAAAAAATTCTGGCTTCGACAATTACAAAGCTTTGCCAATAAAAATATTGAGAGCTAAAATACTAAATTTATAGTCAATTTATCCCTTTGTAAGCTGTTGTATACATTACAAATTAATATTCATATGGAAAAAACTGAAATAATTGATTTATAAGTTGTGATAATTACTTAATTTACATTATTAAAATTATATATTATAAACAATTGTACAATAACACAATTACAAGTAATTTTAGTGCATAAAATTATATATAAATAAACAGGACATAATAGTTTTTCAATCATAAATCAACAAACAAAAAATATTCGAACTTTGATTCAACTTTGAGAATATATCATATATTAATTTCGAGTTAGCTTTGAATTGAAAAAGTGGACTTTGCACACCTCTTTCTTATAACATTACCGATTAACAGTGATCAAGGTTATTTTGGTCACACTAAATAAAATTAAAGTATTATTTTAAATGAAACATTGAAAGTTGTATAGAAGGGAAAGGCTTAGACACTTACCAAAAAAATGTAGACCTCAAAAGTTCACAATTAAAACGCAACAAAACACATATTAAAATATTATTTTAAAGTAAGTGATGTATTTGTGGGTTTAGACAAAGGTATACTCTTTGTTTTAAAAACTCTTAACATGTGAAGCAAGCATTTAGTCCCAGTTGGTAGCACATCTAAAACTGAGTTAAGGAGTCATAGGTTTGATTCCTAGCTGTAAAAAATCTATTATTTGTGAAACTAGTGTTTACTCTTGGTACTATGTCTATTACAGAATCAAGTTTGCCTATAACTATAAGGAATTGACAAATACACTATAGCAAGTTACAATAATAATGTAAACACAATTTTTGACCTAATAATGTCACTTAAGAAGTTTCAATCAAACTGGTTATTTTTAAGAAAAAAGTTAAAATTAATCAGCAATAATATTTTGACACACATTTCTAAGGTTGAACTATTATTTTGTAAAGAATAAATTATTTATTAGAAATTTATTAGCAATAACTAATAAGTACCCGCCTCGGTGGCGTAGTTAGATAACGCGCCAGTCGTGTTGAGTCAGACCACCGAGGACGGGGAGATCGAGGTTCGAATCTCGGTTGGGTGAACTGGGGGTGGTTTTTCCGAAATGGTTTTCCACTCTCCCTCCACGCAAATGCGGGTTCACTTCCTCTAAGTTTAACCTTCCCATTTCCTAATCCATTAGTGTAATTAGTACTTAAGCGTATAACCCGAACGGGTAGTAAGACGCGGTGCAAAAAAAACAAAAACTAATAAGTAATATAATTTTTAATTTTCTGAACTAAAAAAATGAACTCATAGTATCAAAATTCATTATTTTAAGTTTAAATATATTTTAGAATACATATCTACTTATCTTTAAGGAATTAGTAACTATTCTGTTGGCTCATCATTGTTTGTAAAAAAATGTTCGGTATTGTATTGCTTAGTTATATTTAAAAGAAAGGTGGATAGAAACATATAAAAGAAAACAAACACAATATGGCCCTTACAATGAAAAGAACACAGTTCACACTTTACATTGCTGCCACTGGACAAATTGGTAATTAATGGCTGCCTCTTGGAAACAATCGATCGCTACCACCCAATTCCTTAACCTATGTAATATTCTATTGTAACTCATCAAGAGGTAGTGTGAAATGTGCAACATAACTTCCTAAATGAGGGATAGTGGAACAACACAAAAGCAAGAAAAAAGGAAATTTGTAAAGAATGATGGGACACTTAGATAGGAGCATATCTCTTTGAGGAAAATCTCTCATCACTTTTCGAGGCATTTTCTTTATATTTCTTTATATTTGGAAGAAGATACAGGAAAGGTAAAAACTTTTATCACCATTGACAGGAAGATTGAGGTTTGATCCTGTTTGGGTGTTCTGAGGATGTTTTCCGCTCTCCCTCCACATAAATGTAGGTACACTTCCTCTAAATTCAACCTTCCTCATCCCTAACATATAAGAGCAGAGGTCTCCAACCTTTTTGTACCTTAGAGCACATTCAAAACTAACGGTAGTGAGGCGGACATCAATTACTTTTTCAAGGCAAATTTATAGCCAAACATAATTCATAATGCAAATAACACACACACACAAATACATATTATTAAAAAGAATTGTGAGTATAAAATTTAAAAATTATTTTTTAAATTCGTATATAAAATAACACAAATGGTACACACACAAAGTTAATCCAAAACCAGTTTAAGCAATTGAAACAATTTTTACCAAACCAAAAGTCAATGTCAATAAATATATTTTTTTTTTTTACGGATTTAACAAGGTCAAAATAAAGACACAAGGCAATATTTAACTACTCAGCAGCATTTTGGTGCTTAGGTACATTTTTAAAATATATATTTATTCTGTGTTTATTCAGGCAACAAATCTGGGTAGACCCATGTCAAGATATTTACAAAGGAAATATAAAGTATTAGCATGGTATTAGTGAGTGTGGGGAGAATGATGGAAGGGGGTAGGTCTTTGAGATTAGGAAAAAGCAGAACCATTCAGCTTGAAACTATTTGAATTGTAGTTCCGAGTAAAAGTACACTTTGTAAATGAGCCAGAAAAGAGGAATGAGAGGGGAGGATGGGGGCTTTCAATCACCAACTTCTTGATAACAGCATACCTGGAGATAAGCACAAACTTGATTTTGGTTGAAAAAGTGACAGATAAAAATTATTAGTCTATAACTATTCAGCTGTGGTCATAGAGTGGCGGGCAGATGTAAAAGGCTTGACGGGTGCCATGGCGCCCGTGGGCATAGGGTTGGGGACCCCTGTATTAGAGTAATTAGAACATAGGTATATAACATGAATAAGTGGTGAGACGAAATGCTAAAAAAAATTCCTTTGTTTCAGGTTGTTGGCTCGAGAGGAACAGTTGAAGTGAACCCTCGCTCCCTCATGATAACTGAGGGGGTAGTCTACGGTATCAATATGCCAATATCTACAGAGGTAGACCACTTATGCAACCTCTCCTACCTCAAACTAGAGATGTCACATTAGTTTCTTTTTCTTTATTTCATTATTTTTAAAGTTTAACCTCAATTTTTTTTATTTTTAATAATATGTTTTAAATAACCATAAGAAAAGATATTGTCAACATTGGTGAGACCAGTTATTTTCAAAACTAAATTAAAAGATGGTCTCTAAATATCCAACTTAAAAAAAATTGGCTAGTTTTATTTCTTGGTGATTTTTCGCTTAATTCTAACATTTGATGAATTCATTACATTCCACCAATTTCTACTTGATTAAAAATAATATATTTTGAAAAAATTAGGAGTGTTGAGCTTTGAGTATGTGTTCTTTATCTTTGCTACGAACATATAATCCACCTTTGACAAATACTAAGCTTCAACGATAAAAAATATCAAATATGTTCAATTTTTGTTATTTTGTGTTATCTTAAAAAATTGTAAATAATCTTCAAATGTTAAAAAATATGCATTAGTGGAATTTCATTTTGTGATATAGACTTGATTCTTCAACTTAGGCATAAATGGGTTAAAAGTTTTTGTAATAAAACATTTTGGAAATGTTATTTAACATCTATAGCCATACACTTTTACACATTATAATATTTTTCAAGTTGATTTAACTTTGGGAATATTTAGTAATTCAATCCAAAAAAGTGGGTAAAATAATGTAATTTGCACAATCTAAGGCCCGGATTTAAGGGAGAACACCGGGGGCCATTGTCCGTGGCCTCCATAAACCATTGCAATAAAAAATATTTTTCTTTTGGCTTATTTTATAAAAATAGACTTGGGGTCAGTTTTGGACAAAATTTATGAATAAAATTAAAAAAAAACTATAATCTTCAAAAATTTGACACTATTTTTTCCATATCAAGAACAACTAAAAACAAACTAAATAAGTTGATGACAAAGCTGTCACTTTATGGTGATCACAGGTTGCGGGTGACAGACATAGTGGGATGGGAGTGTAGGAGAAAAGTAGGAAAACGAGAAAGAAAAATAAGTGTGTGGTTGACCTTGGTGGTCTTTGGGTAAGTGCTCGCCTCAGGACTCGACGTTCTTGTGTTCAAACCCAGCTGGCGTCAACGGGTTTTTCTTGAGTGATAAAATTTTGTAGCACAACTCCATTGGAGGGAAAGTAAAACCGTCGCTCACATGTCGATTGTGACATGTAAAAAAAACAATTTCCAAGCAAAATTGATAGGCCCTTTTGATTTGCCTCATTGAATATTCTTGTGTGCTGATATAACCAGTCGGTTCAGAAAGTGCACGTTAGATACCTCAAGTGAATAAAAATAAATAAGAGAATGGAGTCCTAAAAATAAAGAGGAACCAGAAGAAGCTTAGTGCCCAAGGATAAGATGCAATGTGTAGAGGTGAGATGGGAAAAGTTCAAGAAAAGTTAGATGGAAACTGCAGAGCAAGCATATGGGAAGACATGTGTTAAGAGGAAGTGGAAGGAGATGCCATGGTGAAACTACACTGAAGAAAGCAGTAGAGGAGAAGAACAAAGCTTTCAGAAGGTATTTTAAGAGGAGGAATGAGAAAACCGAATAAGATTATAGAGAGAGAAAAAGAAGAGCGAATTATGTTGTACAGGAAGCCAAGAAGGATTGGATGCAAAACTGGTCAAATACTGGAAAGGGATGTGAAAGGAAATAAGGTGTTAAATAGCCAGGCAAGAAACTGGAGACGAAAGAAGAGGCAAGACGTTAGAACTAGGGATGAAGAAGGAATAACTATGAAGACAGGAGAGGAGAAGAAACAAAAAAAGACTATGTAGGTGAGATTTTGAGAAGATGTTCAAATCATGAGAGGAAGAGGATGAGAGTGAATTAGAGGTGCACGAAGAACTAGCAGGAGAGGAGGGAGTAGTTCCCACATGGAAAGAGGTGGAGGATACGATAAAGAAGATAAAATGAGGAAAAGTGCCAGGTGTGAACAAACTTGATTGTGGAAATGATAAGAGCTGCAGGAATAAAATTGTTTTACAGGGTTCAGAGAGTGATATAGAAGGAGAACAGGGTACTGAAAGAAGGGAATTGCACCAATTTTTAAGAAAGACAGGAAGAGGTGTACAAAGTATAGGAGAATAATGTTGAGGTGCCACTGTACAAAAATATATAAGAAAAGAAGATATTGGAAAAGAGAATAAGAAAAGAAAATGGAAGTAAGGTAGAGAGAGAAACAGCAAGGATTTAGGTAACAGAGGTCTACAATAGACTTGATCTTCACTATAGGACAACGAATGGTAAGAAGGTATGAATTTGAGACTGACTTGGAAATTATATTTATGGATGTAGTGAAGACATATGATAGTTTTTTAGTTGTTTCTTACATATGATAGTTTTTTAGTGGTTTCTTACATCAATTGTTGTCATCAATCAGTAGCCCGAGTCAGTTTTTTGTTAAAGTCATATATTTTCCACTTCCGGCTTGCTAGGCCTGTTGTAGCTTCATCTATCTTATAATCTTACTTAAGGTGGGGTGGTAGTGAGCACCAGTTTAGTGCATTAATTTTGCAGTTTTTATAGCATAAACATTTTTTGGCCAAAATAAATCAAATATTTCTTCTATAGAAACATAGAGTTTAGTTTTCTGCACATGCTAATATCAAGAGTTCTTGAATATCTCTTATGAGCATAGCGGCATTTGGTGACAAACTTTTTAAATGCAGATAAAAAGTTGTCACTAAATTTCAGGACACCCTTGACAGATATTGAAGAACTGTTGAGATTAGCATGTATGGAAAACTAAACTCTATGATTCTATAGAAGAAATATTTGATTTATTCTGGCCAAAAAATGTTTATGCTATAAAACTTCGAAAATACTGCCCTAAACTCACGCTCACTACCACCCCATCTTAAGATTAGGACAGGTACAACATCAAATCCTTGGCTGTTAATTTATCACTGTAAAAGGGTAAAAGAATGTTGAAACATTGAAAAAAAATTATTTAATGCAGGGGGATCCAATTGTTTACAATCCTGGGACCTACACAGCTCCAATTCCGGCCTTGTACACTCTTATAACTGCGTATAACCCGAATGGGTAGTAAGACGCGGTGCTAATAATAATAATGTACACTCTTACTGTAAATTATCATCGTCATCATTCTGTTTCTAGCCTGTATTTGGGTCAGTTTAGTAAAATGCAGCCTTCCACCATTCTTCCCACTTTAATCACTTCCATTTTTCTGCTCTAATTTGCACACTTTCTGCTCTCTGCTCCTCTTTATTTGTCTCCCCTGTGGTCTTTTTCTTACATACTTCATTTCCATCATTTTCGTTGGCATCCTCTCTTTTTCCATCCTAATTACTTGTTCATACCATCTCAGTATTGCTTCCTATACTATCTCATGTACTCCTTATACCTCCACTCGGATAACTTCATTCCTAATCCTGTTTCTCCTTGTGACATCTGAAATCCTCACAAAATTAATTTGCATGACCTCCACTTTCCCCAGTCTCTCTCCTAATATAAACACAATATTCAACATCTATTTGCTATTCAATAAAGATAATTGTTGGCTCTGTCCCAATATTCCAGCAAGAACTATCCGAGATGGGAGCTGCTATCGTAAAGGGTATAGAGGAGGGCTGGGTGAGTCCCGTGGTCGCCCGGGAGTACGGACTAGAAGAGGCAGCTCAAGCTCATCACGATATTATTCACAACACTGGGACGCTTGGGAAACTTGTCTTCAAGCTGTAACTCGACAGCTAACAGCTCGTAAGGTAACTTTGATTCCAGTTTTTATTTTAACTCTACTACACTTCCACGAAGAATTATGGTTGTCATTTTTTTAAGCGTTTCATTGCCACTAAAGATGAGGAAAATCCTCTATTTTATTAATTTAAATATCATATTTGATTCTTCATTTTACCCATGAATACCAAACCTCCTATGCGAATCTTCATTTTACATACAAATTTTAAATTTGAATCAGAATTTTAGTAAACATAAAAGGCCTTGTTTATTATATTAGTTCTTAAGTTGCTATATAAAATAAAATTTTAATGCAATGTTAACATTTAGGAGATAATATATTTAGTTCAAATAATAACCTGGTCTTTGGTTAAGTTTTCCCTATAATCATGTTGGGCCAAATAAGCCGTAAACGAGCCTTTAAACACATTAGAACCCAAATTTTGTAACCTAAAATCTGGAAGAAAAAAAAAATTCAAATCTGATATTTTCTCAAATCTTTAAATCTCCATTACCATTAGGGATAAGTGGAATTTAGGGATTTTAAGCGCCAAACCCTAATTTCAACACTTTCTACTTCAACATTGCCCAGGTAAGTTGTCTTTACTAATCCGCTTACTTTTAACTATTATTTGTTATAAATTATTTTGATGAAAAATAACTAACGAGATAAATTACAGGTGTCCACCAATACCAGAAATACTAGAAATATACTTGATTTTATTTTTGATTCTGGAAATACTGAAAATATACTTTAATTTTAAATCAGATACTGAAAAAATATTAAGCCTCTTCTACTTGAGTGAAATGTTGGCTACGGCAGTTTGCATCAACATTTTGAGAACTCTAATATTTATAATTGGAGCACTACTAATAGTTATAGTTTGACCACCCCTTGACTACTCTCGGGTCTGTCTTGTTTGCTACGGGAAATATTGAATTGAGTCCCACCCTCATTTCTGGGTTTTCGGAGGCGAGTCCCTCGGAGGTGTTGGCAGAAACTTGAGGGAGGCAGCTTTCAAATATTCAAGTCTGCATACATTTTCATTTTAATACAGCATTTGTTCCCTCAAAAATTGTTTTTCCTCAGTCTTCTTACACTGTTTTTGCAGCTTTGCTTTGAATTTTGATATAAGTATCTGAATATTCCAAATAGACCGTCCACAAGAATTCAAATATTTGGATGTTCCAAACAAAAAGATGTATTAAATTTGGCGTGGGATCTTTCACAACTGATCGTTGTCTGTTTGGTGTTAGCTGAGGAACTCACTAAATCCTAGGAGGAAACTGCCATTTTGGCGTCAATGTAGGCACTTAAGACTTAGTCTGTGAACATGTCAATTTTTTCATCATTAGATGGCTTGATTGCCATCAAATTTTCTGTGAAACTGTCAGAGAAGGCCGTCTGAAAAAATACTTCTGTTGATGAATCTTATAAAAATCAAACTTCTTGTATTCCCAAACTAGACCTAACTTAGGAAATTTTCACCACCAGCTTTGCCCTAAGTGGGATCAACATCCTTTAACCCTCACATTGGACCAGACTTCTTTGACTGCCTTGTGGATTCCTTCTTCGAAATCAACATTCACTTTTGAAAAGCAAAATGTCAAATCAAGTGAATAACAATGACCTACTACATGTTGAAATGCTTTAACATAAATATTTTACTCTTTGTTTGGTAATAAGAACAACACTAGCAGTACATATAAATTCTTTAGGGAATCCATGAATAGTGAAAACTTGTATAAAGGATTTAGGGCAGCTTTTAAATGTTCCATAAATAAAATTTATACTCACAATACATAAAACATTCAGATTATATTTTGTAGAAAACCCAATTATAGAAGTTTCAAAGTAATTTTAAAACAATTTCGTCAGTGTTTGCTATAATATTCATGGAATTCAATGTGTCTTGTATTTCTTCTGCACTTGTTGGTAGCTTTGGATGGAGTAACAAATGATCATGAATATTTTGTTTGATTAAAGCAAGGTCTTTCGTCGTTGGAGTCTTATGTCATATTTTCTTAATTCAGAATGTAAAATTTGGGATGGCCGGACGGAAAAATCCTCTACAACTTTTATTTTTACAGGGTTAGTAATGTTTTTTCCACTAAGAACTTTTTGTCACATTTTTTATGTCTATGTTCATTGCAGCTAGCTAAAATAACATGATCGGCTGTAAGTTTCAAAAAAACATAAGAGCTCTTGTAACAAGTCCACCGTTGTACTTCGACCTTTAGCATTTTGTGAAAACGGAATTAATCTGTTGTTTCAGAGTTCCTTCAGAAGGTGAACTACTGTGTCATCATCTCCAGGAGTTTTTTTTCTTCTCATATCCCTCTGGCTCTTTCCACTTTACTCTAAAATGCCTGGTCCTTTTCCGCCTTCAGTATTAAAAAAAAATTTTGCGTCTCGAATCCGTGAATATCCTTAATAATTCTAGAGTCTCATCCTGTGTGTGTGTGTGTGCTTGCGTGTGCGCATCATTAACTTTACACAAAATAAAGCATGAAACTTATTTCTAAGATAGAGAATCTTTGTTGGGAACAACTAGAGACTTTCATTGCAAGGATATTTTCCTAGTTTCAAAGCAGTTGAATATTATTTAAGTGAAAATGTTAAACTATGGCAGACATAACCCTAACTTTCTATAATTTAATACTTTTGAAATATAGATTATTTGGTAGCTTTTTATATATAATGGATTTTTAAAATAAAATGTACTGGAATTTCAACTCTAGTCTAGTAGACACCCTGATTATTAGAAATATAAAGACTGAAGTATTGCTCACACAAAATCAATGTTTCTGTCTTTGGGTTCAAACCTTACACTATCATTGTCTGACTCCAGAAATTTGGCACTAATTTTCATTGTAGTTACACATAACCGGATAATTGTTGTTTCAGACTTGTGGCTGATTGACTGATGCAGTTGGTGTGATTTTGGAACATTCACATATTATACCTACACTCTAGGTAATCCAATTCTTAACTGAAGTGAGGTATAGATAGGTCCGGTTCATGACTGAAATATATATTTTATTTGTAATTTTAGTCGTGGTGTTTTTTTTGTTTTTATTTTTTCTCCAGTGAGCTGCTTCATTTGATATTGTATTAGTTGTTATGGAACTAGATTTACTTGTTACTTATTTTTACATGTTTTTGATATTGAATTTAGGTAGCAATTTCTCTTATCACCCAACATTACAAAGCATTTGAACTCTCTAGTTTGTAATATTATTGTATACAAGACCCTTTCGCCTGCCTTGGTTTTTTATTCACATTTTATTAGTTTTGATTCACATTTTTGTGGATGGGTAAAGTAAAACTGGGGAATTTAGCTCATAGATTTAATAAAATATTGATAAAATCGATATTTACTTTGAAATGGCAGTTGTTTTTACAAGTTTACTTGAATTAAAAATCACTGTAAACTCGCTTTCTAAAGACGTATTGCTTGGTCTGCTGTTTTGTGCTATAAAACAAATCATGTGTTGTCTCGCTCTGATTTAAATGTTGTTTCTTTTGGTGTGATCAAAATATTAATATAATTACTTTTTTTTTACAAAGGTCCATATTGTTAAAAATGTGAATTTATGCATGAGAATAATGAATTAAAGCTATTTAGCTTTGGAATACAATGTTACCACAATGTAAAAATGTATTTTATAATTTCATTACTGTCACTTGGATATTACTAGTTGTATGAAGAGGTGCCTGATTTCTAGGATATGTATTAAAATGGTGTAAACCACTGTGAAGTAATGCAAAATAAAAAAGAAGGAAAGGGAGTCAACCTGTAAAGATAGATGTATCTTGATAATAAACTAAACTCAAAACTTTGTCAATCGCTAGGTTGGCTCTCTTCTCTTGCATTATATTATTTTACAGAAATTGTATGAAAATAAATCTTAGTTAGATAATTGTATATTCCCAATTTGTTTCCATTTGTGTGATTTAAAAAAAAAGAACTTAGTGGTTTAAAATTACTAACCAAATTAACCCTGCGTAGCAGCATAACTAGGGGGAGGAAGGTGGTGAGTGGCCTATGTGTCACATTTATTAGCAATATTAGCAACAATATAAGTTTATTTTTTTAATATGAAAATTTATTTTGTTCTTTAATATTTATATAACCGGTTAAATAATGAGTAATCAATTTAAGTATCAATATAAGAACTAAGCCCAAATTAAAAAAGAAAATTTAAGGGGCACCATTTTTATTTTACCTGGGTTCCATAAATCCCCATCAACCCCTGTAAGCCTTTAAGCCTGAATTTTAATGTCATCTCAAATCTTTGCTTACTCTCTCGAATTGATTAGGATTGGACTATCATGCTTGGGAAAATTTTCAAATTGAATATTTTATTAAAAATTCTATTGAATAATTATTCACTGTGATAAGGTTTTGAATAAAAAATGAAAAAATTCCAATTAAAAAACCAGCCATAAATCATCTTACAGTTTCCACCCTTTGGTTGGGTAAGTTTAGTAAAATGCCTCCATCTTCATCTATCCTTCCACCACACTTCCTCCTCTAATTTCTTCCAGTCTTATTCTCTCACATGCACACTTTTTATTATCTGCTCCTCCCAGCTTTTTCTTGGCCTCCCTTGTGGTCTTTTTCATACATAATTTATTTCCAACATTCTCTTTGGCATCCTCTCTTTTTCCATTCTCATTACATGCCCATACCATCTTAGTATTTCTTCCTCCACTATCTAATGTATTTTTCCTGCTCCCCCACTTTTTCCTGGATAACTTCATTCCTAAAATTGTTTCTCCTTGTGAGAGTTAACATGCTCCTCACAAAATTCATTCCCATGGCCTCTACTTTCCTAGTCTCTCTTTTACATTCAAAGTCAATGTTTCTACTGCATATGTGACATGGGAACAAAATACCCCCTGTACAACACTTCCTTGCACGGTGATGGTGACGAGAGAAAGCTGGGAGCGATATGTGCAGGAGGAATTGAGAAGTAACGCATGGGGAATATCGTTCCAGATAGTTGCAGGAAAGGTAAGGCCCCCAACAATTATCTGGACACTAAGTAGGGGAGTGGGGGGGGAGAGGATCAGCGAGGCTGCTGATAGACATCCTACTTCCAGATGAAGACGACGAAGGGCAAGTGATAGCTAGGCAGGACATGACGAGTAGTTACAACAATTATGAGGTGACAGATCCAGTAACCCAGGATGAGGTAATAAGATTTGTGGCTGAAATGAAAAAGAAGGCACCTGGCCCAGATGGGAGGTCCTTCAACAGATCAGCGAGCAGGTAGTGCCCTTCTTAGTTAGATTGATGAATGAGTGCGTGGCTCAGGGCCGCGTACCAAACATATGGAAGCAAAGTGAGGTAGTTATCCTGAGTAAGGGAGAGGATAAGGATCCTCAACTCCCGAAATCGTACAGACCAATATGTCTCTTAAATGTATGCGGAAAATTGCAAGAAAATATCCTGTGCAATAGATTGCAAAGACATAGAGAGGCTGTGGGGATGCATCAACAGCATTATGGTTTCAGGAGGGGCAGGTCAACCGAGGACGCTATTTGTGAGGCCATGAGTCTTGTAGATAGGGCTAGAGAAAAATACGTAATGGGGATATTCGTGGACATTTCGGGAGAGTTTGACAACTTGTGGTGGCCGGCGCTATTCGGGAGGGTGAGAGAAATTAGATGTCCGGGGAACCTCTATATGAGTCTTATGGATTACTGTAGGGGAAGATACGTGAACCTGAGATGTCCAGGAATGACAGTAAGCAACAAACTTACAAAAGGATGTCCCCAGGGGTCGGTCTGTGGGTCGATCTTTTGGGACGTAGCACTCGAACCGGGTTTAATGGAGATTGAGTCACTCCCTGAAACGGCGGGGGTGGTTGCCTTTGCGGACGATATACTCATAATAGTTGAAGCAACATCTAGAAGAGAATTAGAAGCCAAGAATGACGCAGTTCTCACTGGGCTGAACTCTTGGTGTAAAAAGATAAAACTGAGTTTAACTCCTGCAAATACAACTTACGTGCTATTCGGGGGGGGGGTGGAGGGGGGTTACTCTAGAGAAACCCGAGGGTTAAGATTGACGGACAGACGATAAGACGAAGCAAGGATACCAGATACCTGGGCATGGTGCTGGATGAGAGCCGCGACTTCATAACACTTGTGGAAAAGCTTTGAGGGCTATGAATAAGATCATCAGCATAGAGCAGGGCAGATCTAAACTGTCTATGAGGCTTATCAGATTGTATCACCAGGCTATGGTCTCCATTGTGGATTATGGAGCTGGCGCATGGGTTAGACAGGTAAGAACCAGAAGCCTTCAGAGAAGTGTACTTTTGAGGCTATCTGGAGCGTAGAAGACTGTTGCCACAGACGCTATGTGTGTAGCCTTAGGTATCTGGCCCTTGGACTTGGAGGTGAGGAGGAGCTCGGCATTGTATTGGATAAGGAAGCGGGATATGGAGAAAGTGGCTAATCTCACGAGAGCAGGGATAACAACGGGACTTCAGGTCAGGAAATATCTTGAAGAGGAGTGACAACACGATTGGGAGCGGAGAAAAACGGGTAGAAGAATGCATAAGATATTTCCAAGCATTGCTGAACAGTTGGTAATGGAATACCTGCAGCCCTCTCCAGGTTTGGTACATTTTATTACTGGGCATGGTCCATATAAGGCCGCTATCTTCGCTAGACGACTGACGGATACAGGAATTTGAGATTTTGGTAGTGAGGCGACTCCAGAACACGTCGTGCTGGAGTGTATTGAGACTTTGGAAGATAGAATGAACCTACAGATACCGTTGCAAGCGAGCACGGTTTATCACATACTGCGTGACGTGGATTGATGGAGTCTCCTGGATGCGATCGCGGATAATATGTCCGAATACGAAAGAGATAAGTACTTAACTGCAATGAAAAATAGAGGACAAAATTGACTTGTCAACTTAAGACAAGGGTACAGGACGGAGAGCGACAGTGACGTTACAACAAATATGGATGACACATAACTGTACGGATTGATTAAGTCAATAGGTATGACGAGGACAAACTGGATTATCGGCTGGCTGGGTAGAATGTGGTGAGGATCTCCAGGCAAACCGGAGCCTAGCTGAGGGAAGGGGTGCTATCTGGATTCCAGTAGTGTGAACTGCTGATAAACTGGAGGCGCTTTGATGGAGTACAAGAGAACAACATCTTCAGACGGGAGAATCAACCCTTCACTCATAGGGTCCAGCCCACTTGGCGACAAGTGTGTGATGCTGGGCTGGAGCTGTCGGGCATCTGGTCCGTCTACCGATCCATCGGATGGCTGCTCTCAGTTCAGAAAATGGATCGGCGATAACAACTGAAAGACCCTGCAGCCAACTATAAGAAGGACTTGTACTTAGGTTAAGTTAGTATTAGATAGTTGATAGATATTTAGGTTAAGTTAGTTGTAAGTCCATAGGTGATGATATTGTGGGTAATAAGTGGAACGAAATCTCCGGTAGGGTGCCTCCCCAGGTGGCGGAGAGGGGGATTCCCACCTCCACTGGGGCTCTCACCAATCTGGGGACTATTAGATCTAGAGGGACAGGGTACCAGGGGTGTAATAAACCCGGGGCGGATCAACTAGTAGGTTAGGTATAGGAAAGAAGGACAAATAGAACTTTTAGATTTAGGTGCTTATTCTAAATTTATTATTGTATTAAAAACAAGAAGAAAAAAATAAGATGTAATGTTAATTCAAGATGTAGATCTAGGTCCCGAGCTACATGCTAGGAATTAGGATAAATAGTTTAAATAAATAAATAAAAACATCCTTACACTTCAAGGGGACTTCTCTTCTTCATAGCAGGTCTCTTACACACCTTTAGAAAAACAACTCTCCCTGCTGTCCTCTTCTCATTACTTCCACCTTTCTCCTCAATCACGCTTCCAATATATTTTATGTTTTTGGTGCCTTTTCTATTTTATGCCTATTTATGTTCTTTTCAATGCCTATTTTCCTGCCTTTTTTTAATCTTTAGTGGCTATAGATCCACCCCTTGTTATAAATAAGTGAACCCAGTTTATTAATGGGTTGATCAACAATCATATTATTAAAGCATTTTAACGGCTATGTTTGCAAGGCCGTAGTCTAGGGGGAAGGGTTTTAGGGGTTCAAACACTCTCCCCCTGAAGTTTAGTGAACAAGATATATATGTCTTTATTTATGGTTCAAACAATATCAAAATTAAAGCAGAAGTACAAATTAGGGGGCTGTGTTACCATAAAAAGCACTTAAGATTACTTTTAGAGGTGTTTAATATTTAGATTTTTCCTAGCCTCCGGCAGTTATAGGGCTGTGTTGCCATAAAAAACACTTAAGAGAGCTTCTAGAGGTGTTTAATATCTAGAATTTGTCCTAGCCTCAAGCAGTTAGGGGATTATGTTGCTATAAAAACCCACTTCAGATAGTGTCTAGAACTGTTTATAATTTAGAATTTTTTCCATCCTCCGTTAATTGGGGAATGTTCCCCCCCTCCCCCCCACGTAAATTATCGGCTAGCTACGGCCTTGTGTGTTTGTCATCTTTGGGTTTGGCCCAGTGATCTCTATACTATATTAGATGGACATAAAAAAACACCCCTTGCAAAGACTCAAAGCGTGACGCTCAAGTTTGTCATTCATCTACTTAGTTGTGAGAAGACAGATGTAACAGTTTCTTTCAATGTTCTTGTGCGAAAACATTTCTCTGATGAATAAAAGTATTATTGTTTGAAAATAGGGAAGTATTATACCACACTTGGCGGAAGAAATATTAATAACAAAGGATATACAATTCAGTTTTACTGTACAAATACGAATACAATCTATAATATATTTAAATATGTAACCATCACCCATGTTGTTTACATTCTGTCAAGACTACAATATATTTAAAATTGAGTATTACCTATATTGAAAGTTCAGTAAATCAAATCAAATAAGGTATCTTAACATATGATTATATTTATTTAAATGACAAACTTTGTGTTGTAGTCTTATATTCAAGCGATCATCTAGGTTATAGGCTTTTAGAAAGTATTATTATATTAACATTTAAAAAAAAAGATTAACTCATATCTTGTATATTGTTTTCAGAAACCACATGTTGAAAGTTCGTTAACTATAATGAAACAAGCTAGCTAAAACTTTATTACATTTGTTTGAACGACATGCTTTGTGTAAAAATCTTTCGTTCAAATGATCATTTAGCTTGTAGGATTGTATTAAATACTGTATATACTATACCCTGATTTTGTTAAGAATTCCGATCTAAAAGGATTTATTTCATAACAGAATCCTTTATATATTAGCATTTTGGAAGGATTAACGGCCATATAGAACGGAAGTAGAACTTTCCTTCTAGACGGTCTTTTATTCTCCTTAAATACTATTATACGGTAGGATTTTGGTACGAGATAAAGCCTTCCAAACGAGCTTCCTTCAAAAATCATAGTTATATATTAGCCTACATCAACTTATTTAAAGAAAAACCTCATGAGTTTTGAACTTTGTGATGCTCTTCGAACCTTTTATTAACAAATTTATTTCATTTAAGTAATCACACATTAACATATTTCGTGTATTTAATCAAATTTGTAAACGATTTCAAAATGCCACATTGCCTTGTTTATAAGAAAGAAAGAGATACCCGAAAGTTTCTTTCTCTCTTAAACAATATTATGCAGACGACAACAAGAAAATTTCAGCCACAGATATCCATCAAGTAATATTATAAAGATCAATGGTCTGGCCCAGAGTCTAATTATATACCGGTTTGGCTACTCTTTAGTTCCAGTTATCAGACATTGAAGCCAAATGGCGTTAGTGTCGTTGCGGAATAGTGCGCGCGCAATTTAAATTTTGAATAGAAGTTTGAACCTACAACTTTACATTTTATTGCTAGGCAGTAATTATTTTATCCCGATTGTGATAACTAGTGAATAAAAAGAATATCACACAACAAAATTTGTTGTCATTAAATAATCTGAAATAATCTGAAATACTATTTTATAAATCATATGCTAATTATTTGTTTGATAAAATTTGATCATATCAATATGGCTATAAATTATTATTTAAAAAATGTATTGATGTATGAGGACACTAAGGCATCAATCAATCTTACCATCTAGCTAATAACATCTGAGGGAATTATTGATTTAATCCTGATGAGTAGCATTTAGGGTAATTTGTTTGAATACGAAAATTAGAGTCTTTCCTTAATAAAGGGATAAGGCAGAATGCAATAATAAAATAAGCAAACGTGAAGCGTGAATGAGAAGTGTAATTTTTGAGTGGATTTAAAAAATATTCATTTACATTCGAAAGTGTGAGTGGTGTTAATTAACAGCTATCTTAGAGGATACATTCTTGCAGAAGGCTCAACACCGAGGCAAATCAATACCACTCACCTTTCACTTTTATTCATTTCGTTCTTGCATGCAGTATATACAGTTTCAATATAGTTTTATTATTTAAAAACTGAGATTTAAACATAGTACATTGGTACTTCTGTCTTTACAATGGTCCTAGGTTTGTTTCCCGCCAGAGAAAATATCTATTATTCCAAGTTAGGCATACTAGAACCATTGATGTTTGTGGGAGCATCCTATGAACTAAATGAAGAGTGTTTATTTTTTATGTTTATTTTGATGTAATACCTGACTACTAATAAATAATGAATGGTTTAAAATGTGATATATCTTAACTTTATCAATTTTTTTAATTAACTACAGTGTTAATATTAGTAAATTTATATTTTACTGTTTTATTTGGGCTTTGTGTATTGTTGCAATGTTAATTTTTGGGAATTTTTCCAGAGAGGTTTTTTATAGGTCTAAGCCTAAATAGAGCACCTTTTAAATTGGATAGAATTAGTTCAAGATAGGGATAAGTGGCGTTCTTTTGTGAGTCTAGTAATTAACTTTCGAGTTCCTAGTGCCATAAAGTAAGTAAGTAAGTAAGTAAGTAAGTAAATAAAGTCTTTTCAGCATCACGTAATTTTTGACGCAAATCTGCGTTTGTCAAAATGGATTTTGAAGAATATTTGGAAGAATGTTAGTGTTTTAATTAATGAAAGGGACATCTAATAAGATAACAATTGAAACGAAGTTTTAAAGAGCAACTGACATGTTTTGTGGCGTAAAATTCAAGATACCGGTACTAATATTATAAAGAGGATTTTATGGATTGCATCTATTTGGGGTTGAAGAACAGTAAACATTTTTATTGAGGCTGGTGAAATTGTTAAAATAAATATTTAAAATATACTAAAAATACTATTTCCTTCAAAACCTAAGTATTATAGTTATAAACAATATAATGTATGCCTGTTGTAAGTTATTTTCCAACAATGCTAAACAATCATATTTTTTATGGTTTATTTTTTTTACGTTTCAAGATAAAACTCCATTATAGATCTTATTTCGTTATCTAAATTAAATTATATTGTTAATTTTGCTCTAACTTTAATGACCAGATATTTTAAAATATAATATATCGTGCATTTTAAAAATTTAGATTCAACAATCATACTATCAAAGGTTACAATATTTGGATCTATAAAGATTTATTTTAAAGGTTATACTGTATCAATAAATTTATACTTATACCCGTATCACACAACACTAGCTCGTAATTGAAATCCAGTGTGCTAGCTAGCACGTCATCATCTAGCGTCATGTGAATCAGAAAAAGTATACTGGTTCTGCCTTTTGGTACTGGCTACCATAACAGTTGTGAGGATAGAACAGGCCGCTATTTTCGTACTAGTTCCGACACTAGTCTCTCTAATTCAACCAATCAATGCGTGATGAGACTGTGTATAGAGAAATGGTAGAAATGGCGATAACATTGTCATCGAATGTGATTTTGTTGTTGACAGAAAATTATTCTAAACATCCTTGTTTATATAATATCAAATTGCCACAATATGACAATATATTTAATATATATTTAATTAAAAACATGTCATCTAAAAACGACCAATTGTGTTCCAGACCCAATTTTAATCTAAATAAACTTGATAGCATGCCAGCCTTGGGTGGTTGTTTTTTTAGAATATAAAGTGTGTGTAGGCCTAAAAAGGAATATTTGTGTATCAAGGATACTGTGCTTGGACACCCATGGGCTTAGGAGCCTCTCCACATCGTAAATAAATGAATACCAATTTAGGGAAATACTAAACGTTAGTGTCACCCCGAATTTATCTCACATAACCTCCGAATGTATCATTTTTAGCATCCAGCGACCATTATTTCGTCTTTACAGTCAGTGCCATGTCCATAATCATTTCTTACTCTCCCTCTCATAATTTTCAATATCATCCTTAATAATTAATGCAGCTGCTGCACCCAAAATTAATCTCTGACGTTCCATAAATATTTGCACTAGAACTTAGTAACAAAATATAGCAGCGTGTCAATACTATAGTCCAGCTTCTATTGTACTAGCTAGTATACAGATATCTAGGCGCTAGCTAGCACACTTGATTTCTAGTACAAGCAAGTGTCGTGTGATAGTAGCTTTACTCGGAGCTCTACAAACAATTAATTACCAATGAAAATCTAAGAATATAGAAATAATAATCGACTATGATGTAAACATATTTTTTAAATTGCTGTTTCCTAATGCAGTGTTTCTTGAGTAATTTTAAGAATTACAAGTGTGTTCTATGTATTGTTGTATTATCCTTATTTACACATTTAAAAACATTATAAACAACATCCTAAGTAAGGATCAGTTGAATAAAAGTTAAGTAGTAACCTTTTACTATTCTTATTAGTTTAATCACCTAACCATGCTGCGAGGTATCCTAGGATTGAGATAAATATATATTCAAATTATATTTGTTGGTAACAAGGTAAAAATAGTGGTTGTTCCTGACAGTTATACCCAGTAATCCTGACAGGTGAGAGTCTCATCCAAAGAGTCCCTGCCAGATAGAGAGCAAGAGACCATTAGGTTTGCCAGTAAATATCCTGGATACAATTCTAGAGTCTACCATTTGCACTGGATGTCCTTCCCACCATAATTTATGAGACTTGATTATCATAACAATGTCCTGTGATAAGTACAGGATATGCGACACATCTTTATGTAACCTCTTCCTCTACCTAGAAGCCTCATCTTGTTTTCAATGTTACTTTTGTAAGGTTTTAAAAAAAATAATACAATATTTTTAACATAAAAAAATCATATTGTCAATAGTTTTGGATCCAAGAAATAAACTATCTATTTTTTAAGGATTATCTTCTCTTCAATACTTTTTAAAATTGATTTAGCTTGATTTATTATGTATTTAATAGTTAACCATTTGTTTATTTAAATTATTTATAATTTCGTATTTTCACTGCAAACATTTACAATTATTTTGTAAAACCTAGCTAATCGTCGCGCTATCTCCTGAGCAGAGAATAAACTGATTTTATAATGAAGCACCGCATATAAGTTATATTTATATACCATTTTCCCTTACTATCATGGCTTACACTACTAATAGTGGGCAGGTAAAGGTGTATGATTGTTATTTGGTTCTATGCGATTGTTAATTTGGGAAGTGTGGAAAAGGTGGCGGTAGTTCAAAAAAATGGCAGCAGTGCAAACAAGTGTACATAAATGGAATAACGTATTTGTGCAAACGTTATTTATGTTACTATGGATTGTTTTGTTGATGGGAGGACTTCATGCAAAACCATCTTTGAGTCATAATTCCATGAAGGATTCTACTGTGGTCATCGCCTTTCTTGCTAGAAATAAAGCTCACACAATCCCTTATTTTTTGACATTATTAGAGAGGTTAGAATACCCAAAAGATCGGATTTCTTTATGGTGTGTATAGTTATATTATTTACATTAAGTCACAATGAAATAATAAATATGAAATATTAAGGCTGAAGGATGGGGTCAATGCCCTTTTCTGGTTATCTGCTCTCATTGTTTTTACAGTCGTTTGGAGCGATTATTAGGTAGAAGGATAATGGTTTATAATGGATAATGGATTCTAAGTCCTGATTATTTGATAGAATTAAAAAATAAATCTCCAACAAATTCTTTATCCCTTTGGAGATGTCCCCCATTTATTTTAAGCTTGTAAGCAACAGCTAAATCATATTGTCTTATTAATCCTACACTAGGGGATGGCTTTTTATTTATTAGCCTAAAAAAACAAGAGCCTGCACGGTGGGTTCCCTAAGCAGTGCCAGTGAAGCCGAAAGAGAAGACTCTTCGAGTACAAAACTCTTAGAGGAATTACGGGATATGTACACAGACACAACTCAAGAGCACGATTTGCATTTAGTATTTTCTGTTTCATTTTCACACTTTTATTTATTGTTGTAGGATCCGTAGTGATCATAATGAAGACAAAACCCTTGAAATCTTGAAAAAGTGGCTCTCATCTTTGGATGGTTACTATCACTCCATCAACGCGGAGCTACTGTCATCCCCTCCAGAACGGCTAAAGGATGAGACAGGGCCTGCCAACTGGCCCTCGTCACGCTTCACACACATCTATGCAGCTTCGGGAGGAGGCCTTAATGTCTGCAAGGCAGGCATGGGCAGATTATATTTGGGTAAGCCAAAATGATGAAGATAATTTATTGTCAAAAACATTTGTCTGAATTAGATTTAAAAACATACCAGGAGTCAAACTTTAAAAGGGAAAAATAAGTTTTATATTCTCGGTGTGTTGGTAAAAATGCTTAGGGATCCAAGTCATTGCTTTAAAGCACAAGGTAACCTTTAAGTAGGCCTACTTGGAAACCACTTTTTTCCCCTTTCCTAAATATAACACTAAAGTTTAAAAATACACATTAACCTATCTTGTCTTCTTTGGTGTCCTCATGTTATGAACCATTTTAATTAGGTCTGTACAAATACTGGAAATAAATGTATAATTATCTTAAGTTTTAGATTCTTGATGATTAAAAAAACAACATCTCAAACATTGTAAAATCAGAAATTAAATAGGCCCCTACAGTAGAGTCCTGATCTGACCATCGAGTATCCAATTCCGATAGGTTGAATAGTCTGGACTATTGTAATCCTGTTCATTTGTGTTTATGATTGAATTTTTATTTCTATCATAGGTATCAGTAGTTCTCAAACCTAATCATTTATGTCACACAGCATCGGCTATCATTGTTGGGTCCTAAGTTATTTGGGTTTATTTCATAAACTTGCTTAAATTATGACAAAGATCTAATGATTACCAATAGAAATGTCAGGTAATTTTATCAAATTTCTGGAGTTTTTACGTATTCACTAAAAAAAATACCCAACTTTTATTTACAATAAGTTAGTCAAAATAACATTTTTTTCCCCAGTTAATGTACACCGCAAATCCCTTATAACATCCTTATAACATATTTATCCCTGTTGAGTAGCGTACATAATAAACTCAATTCCCAAAGTCAACATGTAATTTACGTGTCTTCTTCCCCCTCCTTTAGACCATGAATATTTAACTAAAGTTGAGTCATTTTTATGCACATGCTTGAGAATTTAATTATGTTATAGGTAGAAAAAACTAAAAAATAATGTGTCTCACAATAATTTTAAACTATAAGGTGATCTTTTAATGGCTCATTTTGATCTCAAAGAAATCTAACTTTCATCGCCCTACCCAAAAGCCCATTGATTTAGGCTGAAATACTTTAACCCCTTCTTAAAGCTTGGCACAATTTCAGAATGTGTGTGTGTCTAAGAATATTATTACATTAAGGTATGATATTGATAAAATAATGTTTGTAATATAGTGGCTGGAAAAACATATCTCTGGGAAACCTGTTGAAGTCAGGGAATTTGAAAATACAGTTTAGCTGGATACCATGGAATAGCAACTAGGCCTATTCTTTTTGAAAATTCAGTAATAATGTTTTGTAATAGTGAAAGTAAGCTTAGGAAGATATTTGGTCCTAAGAAGGATGAAGATAGAGGGAGTGGAGGAGGTTACATAATGATGAGCTGCATACCCCGCACCCATCACCAGACATTGTTAGGGTAATACAATCTCACAGGCTACGGTGGGCAGGTCATGCAACGCGAATGGGAGTATCTAGAACCACATTCAAGGTATTGGATGGCAAACCCAATGGGAATTTAATTATGTTATAGGTAGAAAAAACTAAAAAATAATGTGTCTCACAATAATTTTAAACTATAAGGTGATCTTTTAATGGCTCATTTTGATCTCAAAGAAATCTAACTTTCATCGCCCTACCCAAAAGCCCATTGATTTAGGCTGAAATACTTTAACCCCTTCTTAAAGCTTGGCACAATTTCAGAATGTGTGTGTGTCTAAGAATATTATTACATTAAGGTATGATATTGATAAAATAATGTTTGTAATATAGTGGCTGGAAAAACATATCTCTGGGAAACCTGTTGAAGTCAGGGAATTTGAAAATACAGTTTAGCTGGATACCATGGAATAGCAACTAGGCCTATTCTTTTTGAAAATTCAGTAATAATGTTTTGTAATAGTGAAAGTAAGCTTAGGAAGATATTTGGTCCTAAGAAGGATGAAGATAGAGGGAGTGGAGGAGGTTACATAATGATGAGCTGCATACCCCGCACCCATCACCAGACATTGTTAGGGTAATACAATCTCACAGGCTACGGTGGGCAGGTCATGCAACGCGAATGGGAGTATCTAGAACCACATTCAAGGTATTGGATGGCAAACCCAATGGGAAAAGTCCACTGGGAAGGCCCAGACGGGAGGATAACATTTGGATAGACCTGAGAGGGATAGGGTGTAATGAGGTGGACTGGATAGAATTAGCTCAAGATGGGGATAGGTGGTGTACTTTTGTGAGTGTGGTAATGAACTTTCAAGTTCCTAATGCCATAGAGTAAGTAAGTAATGAGTGCAAGTAATGCTGGGTGGCCAGGAATATATCTGTACAATCATTTCCTTGCCTTGTCATTGGTTATTCACCTTTTTCATCATTGGTAGTTTATCAAATTCCCCCCGCCTGTCCAAATCTATCCTATGTTTTGGAATGATTATAAAAAAATCTTAAAAAAGTTTGGTTTTCTTGTCACTTCTTTATTTCATAGACAAATTAATGTAACACTGCAGCATAATGTTACAAAAAAAGGACTGAAAATTAGTGTGTTGTTTGGCACTGTTTTGTTTTCATAAGTTTTTGGATATTGGGTTTGATTTTTGATAGGATACACCACAAATCACTTCCCACTTAAAGTAGACAACGCTTTTTAATTTTTATAAAAGTCAGAGTTTAAAATCTGGACTTACAAAAATATGTAGAAGAAAACTATCAAGCAGGACTGACACCCTAAAGCCCCATCTCTCCGTCGTCCAGTCATTATTGAATATAGTTTTATTTTTATTTTTTAAAGATCGAGAATCCTATTATTCTTTTCTTTTCATGTCTGTGGCAAATAATATAATTTCAATTCAGCCAAAAAGGTAAACAGATGCTAGGTCTTTGAGTCCAAATGTGAATGGTGAGGCAAGCTCAATGAGCTAGCTAATGAGTTAGTGATGAGAGTAGTCCTACTATCCTTAGTTACTTAAATTTAACTGCATCTGTTCAAATAATGCTGGTAGTTATTAATAATCTTGTAGGCCCAATACATAAATAATAACAATCCTTGAACAAAGTTTTTATACACTCAAATAAACTAATTAATTTAGTCCATTTTTAATGAGGTTTTATGTTCTTTTGTGTGAATATTTCTTTGACTAGTATGACACAATGTATTTTAATTTAAATTTATTTGACTAGTATAACATAATGTATTTTAATTTAAGTTCATACTATTTATATGCCTCAAGACAAAACAATTATTATTAGTATCTTAATGAAACCAAGACTGTGTTCACACACTTCAGGTTCTATAAGTTGTTATAATAATGCTTAAAAATAATGTGTGCTCACAGTTAGTACTCTTCTATTTATATTTTGCTAGCTATTTTCAAAACTCATTAACATTATTGAACAATATAACATTGTGTTATTAACAATATTTAACTTCGAATAGCAGACAGCCTGTTAATTACAAAAGGACTATTTTCTGGTTAATGTTGTTTTAGCCTCTTAAAATTCACCCTCAGAGCCTGTGCCCTAAGTTTGGTGTAAGTTGTGAAAACATGTATGACACCAAGATCTTTACTTATTCTGTGGCACTTTAGGAAATCAATAATTCATTGCCGCACTCACAAAAGTATGCCACCTTAATCTAGTTCTATCCAGTCCACTTCATTACACCATATCTCTTTCAGGTCCATTCTAATGTCAACCTCCCATCAGCGTCTAGGTCTTCGCAATGGTTTCTTCCCATTGGGTTTGCTTATCAATTCCCTGAATACGGTTCTAGATTCTCCCATTCATGCTTCATGTCTTTGGCCTAAAGCTGGGGTTTCCTCGGGTAGCGGTGCGGTAATTTAGCGGCCATAATATAGCNGCGGCCGTTCCGTGACGGTGGCCAGTTTATGTAAACCTAGCCCTTGTATGTTGTCGTGACGGTGTGAAAAGTATGAATTTGTAATTTGAAAATGGATGATCTTGATTTGGCATTACTAGTATTTTTGGAAGATGAAGAGTCATCAGAAGACGACACCAAGAAACGTTCAGAGGAAAGTAAAATTTATGAAAGCCGTGCTACAGAAGGTGCATATGAAATTTTAGTGTGTCATCATCTGCACTGCAATCAAGAACAATTAAGATTTTTCAAGTATACCGCCGATTTCATGCCAAAGATTTTGCTTCAACTGTGATTTCCTGTAGTCTTTACTCTTCACATTATATAACACCTCATGATTCTTCACAAAATCTATTAATATTTCGTCTTCTTCGTTACTTCAATTTTGACTCATTTTTAGTGAAAAGTTCACCACACGACTTCAAAAAACGGTACCAAATTGTTTCTGGTCGTAATGACGGCCGTGATACAAATGGCGGCACCGCTATTTGGCATGACAGTGGCAGTAAACGTTATCTAGGAAACCACGCTCGATTGTTTGTACGGACAACGTTTTTGTGATGTTATTCAACGTCATATTACGGCCGCTAGATTGCGGCACTGCTACCCGAGGGAACCCCAGCTTTACCCTTATCACTAAATATTTATTCTATCACAAAGTTTCATAAACAAATGTTAAAAATTTTGAGCACTAACTTAAATAAAATGGCTTACAAAGACCATGTTTAGTGTGCTATATATATTTCTTTTTCTCTTATAGCTATCAAAGCATATTATTATTTTATGTTTGTCATTCACTCATATCTTCCTTAGATTGTTTTTACCAAATCAAATATATGTTGTTACAGTTTGTAGATTGTGATGTGTTTATTACCAACAACCAGACGCTCAAGATCCTCATGGCCAAAGAGCGCACCGTGGTTGCTCCCATGCTGAAGTCGGACGGTATGTACGCCAACTTCTGGTGCGGCATGACTGACGAGTATTACTACCACCGCACAGACGACTATAAACCGATATTGAACCGAGAGCAAGTGGGTTGCTTCCACGTCCCCATGGTCCACTCCTCAGTTCTTGTGGACCTGCGAAGATTTACGTCCGAAGGCCTTACTTTTGTACCTAGCAATATTCCTGATTACAAGGGACCACATGATGATATTATCACATTTGCACTTTCAGCCAATAGATCAGGTAAACATAAACTTGAAGAAGATTTTTTTAACTAACCGATAATGATTTTAATAATTTTGATTGAATTGTTATGGTATAGGATTTTGGTAGGAATAAATTTTACCAAAATACAAACTTTTTTTTGCTGTCAATATTTACAAAAATTCTCTGTATTATTAGTATAATTTTACAGGTAGTGAAAATATCTATCAATAGTGACAGCAGCAGATCACTTTAATGGACGTATATATACATGAACGTAGTTCTAATAACTACTATAGCTTTCAGATAAGGCTCTTTCTTTGAAAATTATACTTTCCCTATTCCATAGTACATGACATGTCAGATTGAGAGTGAAGACAACTCTATTAAAGCTAATTAATATCTCTTAATAACACCTCCCATTAAAAGTTAGGTACTTAGCTACAACGCATTTATCAAATTTTCAAAAACAATCAAAGAAATGTCTCAAATATAGGGCCTATTAAAATTAACTCAAAATCATTTAGTAAGATCTACTTAATGTGAAAAGAAGTGAATGCAAATCACTCGAGTGAAAAATTCTGATTAAAATTATTCCATTTAACACGATTGTGAGCTGACCAGATGCATCCAAACAATTTATATTCTATAGTTTGTTTTATAACGAATTGAAAGGAATTGGGCAGATGGAGCAAATAAAAATAATGAATAGTAGTACTATACTAAATCTAAAATATAATTTGTCCCTATCATTTGTATTTCAATTTTTGTGTGTGTCATTAAGTGATGATTTTTAGTAACAAATTAATTTCCATAGCTCATACATTGTCCTACTTAACAAGAAAAACAAGCAGGATACATTGTTGTCACATTTGACATTCCTTTTCTGTGCATTCATGCTATAAAAGTCGGCTTATTAATAATAATGATTTTTTTTTAACATAATATACATCACTGTTTCCAGCTTGTGGCCTGGGTCAATTTTTTATTCAAGTCATATATTTTCCACTACCGGCTTGCTAGGTCTATCGTAGCTTCATATGCCTTATAATCTAATTTAAGACTAGGACAGGCACAACATCCAGTCCCCAGCTATTAATTCATCACTGTGAAAGGGTAAACCCACTTTTCACCAATGATACATTAATAATGAAAATGGTGAAAATAATAACGAAAGTAGTAATATTGTTATTATTTGGGCTCTTTTTCTTACACTTACCACTTAGGCTTATCTATACTTATACTAATATTTTATTAATATACGGTAATTATTTGTTATATGTATTGAAAAATAACTTGGACTGTATAATTACTAATTACTGATAGATATAATTACATGAGTAGGTGTGTGTGAAGCTTCAAAAGCGTTGACTTTGCTTCAAATATTCATCAACTTCGAGTTCAATTAGAAAGTGAAATTCCAATCTGAACAATCACGAAGCATTGCCGATTAAAATATTTAAAGTTAAATTACTCATTTATGTTCAAATTTTGTCATTTTGAGTTGTTATGTGCACCACAAATCAATATTTGGATTACAAAAATCTAAATTGATACATGTTGAGAGACAGTACGTATTGAGATAATAACTTTATATTGAATACCACACTTAAAGTTTTATAGCAATCTGACACCTTAGCTCAGTCGATAGCGTTTCTGTCCACTGAGCTAAGAGTACCACGTTCGATTCCCGGCATGACCGAAAAATTTATCATAGGTGAAATGTGGGTTTACCCTTTCACAGTGATGAATTAATAGCCAGGAACTGTATGTTGTTCCTGTTCTAGTCTTATGTTAGATTATAAGGCTAAGACAGGCCTAGCAAGCCAGTAGTGGAAAATATATGGCTCGAATAAAATACTTACTCAAGCCACAGGCTGGAAACAGTAGTGGATGTAAAGTAAACTTAAAGTTTTATAGCTTTATAATATATTTTTTATCAACCATTTTTTTAAATATTCAAACTTTGATTCAGTTTGGAAATATTTCAAAAACTTGAAACAACTTCATGGACTTTACAAACCCTTATACATGAGTATTATTTAAAAAATATATTGTTGTAAGTGTGCGTAATTTTTGTTCAGGAATACCACTTTATGTCTGCAATGATCAAGTGTATGGGTTTGTGATGGTACCCCTAGAACAGTCGGACACTTTGCAGCACGATTACGCTCAACTCACTAACTTGAAGCTGGAGGTGCTGGGTAAGTGGAAATAATCACTTTACTTGTCATTATACCAAACCCTAATAGAACTTTAGTGCTAGTTTTCCACTTATAAATAATTAATCAGTAAAATTATTAACGATATAATTATCTTTTTAAGGAAAACTTCTTTTCATTTTTCGAGGAACAATTTTTTTATGTATGGAAGAAGGTACTGTACAGGAAATAATGATAGAAACACATAAAAAGGAACAAACACAATATAACTTTTACAATAAAAAGCAAAACATAGCGTAAACTTTAAATTTTTTTTCTTACATTTTTGCCACCGGACAGAGAGTTAATTTCATTCTATTGGAACTCATCAATAGGGGGAGTGAAACGCGCAACACAACTTCCTAAGGAACCAGCTTCAGTGGTCATGATGTCTTAATTTGTCATTCTCACACTAGCTCGACTGCCAATGACTGGGAGATTGAGGTTCTAATCCTGGTCGGATGCTTTTTCTTAAGTAGTTTCCAACTCTGCCTCCACAAAAATGCTGGTACACTTTCTCTTTAAATTCAACTTTCCTCATCCCTTACATGGGTTACGTATGTGTGTAACCTGGGTTACGTATGTGTGTAACCTGAACGAGTAGTAAGACATGGTGGTACAAAAAACTTGCTAAAAGAGGAAACCAAAACACACAAAGGGAGAAATAGGAAATGGTCAAAATGGTAGAGAATTATTTATTCCCTTGTATGTGTTTCTATCCCTCTTTACTTTACATTCTTCCTCACATAACCAAATTACATACTGGAAATTAGTAAACTTTTATCCATAGATATGTTAAATTGAACAGTTGGTATTCATGGCCTTAGCAACCCCATCTTTAAGTGAATAAAGAAATACAATTTTTTTTAGTAAAATTAAATGTTTGTTGCTGAGCAGTTGAGAATCCACCTCTTCCGGTGAATGAACTACTGTCCAAGTACGTCAGGGATCACAAACCTGACACTATGGGGTTCAATGCCATCTTCATGATCAACTTGGAGCGTCGGCCTGAACGCCGCCAGAGGATGCTGCAGTGTTTCCGCGAGTTGGGCATACAGGCGTTCACTGTCAACGCATTCGACGGACGGTGAGTAAAAAATAGCAATATTCAACTTCCAATCATTTAACGATAAGAGGTGGATAGAATTCTGGCATCCTTAAGAAGGAGCTTCACAGTTGAAGGGGCAACCCGCATTTCACCCATTTACTCAAAGGTTATTCTTATTTGGATGATATCTCATGAATCATGAATGATGGTAAAATATTTATAGTGTCAAATTTAAGGTATCAATACGCTAAACGATGTCAGACCCAAAATTTAATAAAACCATGGAATAATTAGATAAAATATTAGATAAAAATTAATAAATGTGTTTGAGCTTCAAACTATTAATTGAGAAGGAAATTAAATTTTTTAACTTGGCATTAATAATTGCAAATAGTTTATGCTTGAAACAGTATGATTATAATTGGGTGTTCATATGTGAAAAAACTGAATAAACCCCCCCAAAAAAATTTTTCCATGCATTTTCTATTTAATATTCCATTATATTCTTGTCAAACCCCCATTAAGTTCGCCTGGTTAGATACGGAAGGGGTGAAGGGGGAGGGCTCGGTTATCTTTAAATTATCTCTTAAGACCTGAAAAGTTTCTAACAAGCCAGCACGGACACAAATTTCAGGTGCTAGGCTTGTATTGGTTGGCACAGGTGTTTTACAGTAGTATTACAAAAAAAGCAGAGAGGTTTGAATTTGTATCAAGAATCTCAAAAGAGAATATCCATAGAAATAGAGCAAACAGTTTGTGTACAGCAAGAAACATGTGACAACAATCAATGTACAATCTTAATGAATACGACTTAGTAGGGGAGAGGTGGGGGGTTACTTGAACAAGTCAAATTAGATCGTTGAAAATTGGCATATAGATAGGTAGTACTTTGGATATAGACCAAGAGTAAAATATGAAATCTCAACTTTTCAACATGGTTTCCCAAAATGGGAATGGGGGGGAGGGAGGATGTTACTTGAACAAGGCAAATTCTAGCTTTGAAAATTGTCATATAGGTAGGTATTAATTTGGAGATAGACCAAGAGTAAAATACGAAATCTAAACTTTTTAACAGGTGCCACAAAAGTTTGGGGGGGGGGGGGACGAAGGGTTACTTGAACCAATCAACATAGAATTGAGAATGAAAATTAAAATTGGCATAGAAAAAGTACTTGGAATATCAACTTTTCAACATGTTTCCAAAATATACCAAACATTTTCCTCGAATCCATTTAAGTTTTAATAGAACTCTCACATCTATTTATTTGTTGCACCACACGACTTTAATAAGAATTGAGCACATGCCTCCTGATGGTAGGCAGGTACTTACTTAAATAAACATATTCTTATACATTATCTTCAAAAAAAGTATTGATTACTCACCAAAACATTTATGTAAAAAAGTATCAAGTTCTACACTACAAAAATTCTTATTCAGCCTTGAAAAGAAGTGATATCTAAATAGAGCCAATTTCAACTTCCAATATATTTCCAAAGAACTTGTCACTTCTCGTCTATTTGCGCACTAAGATAGACTGGCGTCCCGGATTCCTTCATTTATGTTCACCCATATATCTTAATATGAATGAAACTAAATAATTGAAATTGTTGCAGAAACAGAATGTAAAAATGAAGGGAAAAGTTATTTTGAAAGCCATTGCAAGTTGAACTTGATACGCTATTAGGTATCACTTCTTTCCGAGGCTAAAAGAGAATTATTTCGGTGTAGAGCTTGGTACTTTTTTACATAAATGTTTTAGCGAGATTACTTTTACAACCACACTTCCATTATAATTGTAAATTAAAATCATATTATGTAGAATTAATTCAATATTATGTATTGTTTCTTGAATTAATGAGACATTCTTATAAATGTATTACAATAACTGTCGCATTTTAAGTAGGCCTATACATACCATCGTTTTAATTTGATGTAGAAAGATTGCATAATTTTACAGTACATTATATTGAATTCACATGTGTATTACTAAAAAAAATATGCTCTACACGATATAAAGTATATGTATATATATTAAGTATATGTATATATATATATATACATATATATATCTACACAATATAAAGTATATGTATATATATATATATATATAGATAGATAGATATAAAGTATATGTATATATATAGATACATATACATATATACATATATATATATAAAGTATATGTATATATGTATATATATATATATAGATACATATACATATACATATATATATACTTTATATCATGTAGAGCTTTTTTTTTTGAGTAATACACATGTGAATCTGTTGCCATGTAGTGTGTAGACCTTATTTTATATATATATATATATATATATATATATATATATATATATGATTTTTTTTATGTACTAGAAAGTTAAACAATTAAAGCAACAACCGCGTATGTGTGTTTTATAATTACTTTTGAGTCAATTTATTTGTCATAACCAAACTTGGCTTGCTTATAGCCACTCTTTCGAATACTTTTGGCTATGGTTTTTTATATTCATTCACACAGCCATTTTCGGTTAAAAATGTCCTGTACAAAAAAAAAGTAATTTTAGTTAGGCATATTCATGTTATAAATTTAACAAAAGTGTTATTTATACTAATTTTAAGGATTTTGTTTCACTTACTTGAGCTACTAACCAAACTAGGTTAAACATTCCTAAAATATTTGGAAATATAGATATATGTATTAGTCGCCAAATAAAACAATTTTTAATTTGAGATCGTGAAAATTTTCAACCTCGAGATTATGTTTAATCTCTTTGTTTTATGTGCCCTCGAAAACAAAAAGGTGGGCTTTGTATTTCTGTCTGACCCCTTGCCAGTCTGTATGTCCCTGGGGCTCAAGAGAAAACGATTTGATGGATTTCTTTCAAACATTAATAATTATGTATTATATTATATTATATTATATTATATTATATTATATTATATTATATTATATTATATTATATTATATTATGGTTATACCTTGAGGTGTTTTTCAAATTTTGATCTAAGCCTTCAAATTAGGGTAGTATACTGACAACTAATTTTTGAAAATTCAATTTAGAAAAATAGTTTTAACTCTTTTGTTTAAATGGATATTTGGCAAGTGTTTTACATGATAAATAAGGTTGTAGGCTTATAATTGTTTCTTAGGGGGAAAGGGTACATGTGTTTACTAGCTCTTGATAGTATAGTAAATAATTCATGTGAGACATATTCATTGGGCCACAAATAGTAGTAAGATCAGGCTCCAAATTACGTTACTAAAATAATAAATCATAAAAATAATCTAAAGGAAACTCAAACCACTCATTGCAATACTTTAAGTGATTGTTATTTTACAATTTTTAATGTTTGGCATAAATCTAGAGAGCTAATAATTAGCTCTCTAGATTTATGCCAAACATTGGGGAGGGGGGTAACTCCACAAATTTACAGTGCTAAATAATTTTTAGTAAAGTATTATTTTTAAGTATTAATTAACTTAATTATTACTAACTTAAAAATTATTATTGTTAATAAGAATGAATATTTTGTAATATTTTCAAAGAAATTTTTGCAAATTATATCATTTAAAGGACTCTAAATTAAAAATGCGAATGTGTTTTAGTCCAGAAAAATCTACGAATCATGTGTCTTAACACCAAAAAGTTATTTGTTTGTATCTATTTCTTGCGATCTATTTTAGCCATAGTTTCTGTGAAACTGGGCTACAAATACCAAGTACGAAAAAATGTATTGTCATATTCAAAGGAAATTCAGAATACTTATAGTTAGCCTTATAAGCTATATTCTGAAAATTGAAATATGACACATGAACATGGGAATCGAACCCGGAACCTTTGGCTTAGTATGCCAATGTTCTAACCACTGAGCTATCCAGGAATCGTCCCGTGCCCAGGGTCATTCTACACTCATATTTTAAGGCAGAGTCTCTGATGGATGTGTGGAAATCATCGGCTACAATTGTGTGATTTTATTAAGATCACGAGCTATCAGATAACGCAGCCACCTTTGACTTTGTAGTTGGCTCAATGCTGCCACTTGTACAATTATTATAATTGTAAGGGATTGCATATTTAAGAATCAAATAACCGAAGCTATATTTATGCTTTTTAGTGAGGAATTCTCCATCCAGATATCATATTCCGAAAATTGAAAAATGACACATGGACAAGGGAATCGAACCTGGGACCGTTGGCTTAGTACGCCAATGCTCTAACCACTAAGCTATCCAGGAATAGTCCTGTGCTCAGGGTCAATCTCTTCACTCACTCACTCACGAGACGATTCCTGGTTCGCTGATTCGCTGGTCGGCGTGTGTCTGGCGATTATCATTCAGTGTGTACAAGGCTTAATACCTAATATTTTTTGTATACAAATATTTTCAAGCTTTGTATTGATCCAACAGTTTAAATATATAGATGTATGTTTATATATTATATGTTTTGTGCCTTGTAAACATAAATAAATCAGGGTAAAATCAATGAAATAATTCTCAAAAATATATTTTGGAAATATTAATCAACTTATATGAGAATCACAATATTATTTCAGCCATTTTTCGAATATTTATTAATAATAAATTCGTTTCATCTTTTAGAGGACACACAATTTATAAAGAAGCTATTATATCATTATTATAATAGAAAAATACACACATTTTACTAGATTTATTTTGATACAGTATGAATAAAGCTTTTTTTTTTTACAGTTTTATTCCTTAGATTATTTAGGCAATAAATCATTTGAGTGTTAATTATTACAATCTTGCATAATATTAATTATCTTCACTGGAAAAATTGAAGTATGAATTACTTCTACACAAAAAAACTAAAGGGCCTGGTCAGCTCGTTGAAAAACTCTGCAATAAATATAACAGCCGGGTACCCTTGGTTTAGTTTACTTGGACAGTTAAAGCCACAGTACAATTCAAGACCGCTTTGTACCCGAGTAACAATAGGATTAGATGAGTGGCAGGCCATCATAAATCGGACCCTTGTCAAGGAAGTTGTGTTCCCCAAACAAGGCACTATATTTTGGAAGATGCTGACGTCAACTTTCACTGTTGTAGTTTGGTTGTGAAGCCACGCCTTTCACCCTCCCACCTACCATCTCTTAAAAGAGGTTTTAGACTTGCACTCAACAGGGATAAGGGCCTTAAGACATCTTGTTCAAGCTGTATTATTACCTGGCTAATTTAGGTGCTATTCTTGGGTTGAGAAGGGCTCTTAAGACGCCTGGTTAGATCTGTATTACTTACCTAATTTACGCGCTAACCTTGGGGTGCGACAGGCTCTTAAGACGCCTGATTAGAAATTTATTACCTACCTAAGTTAGGGAGTATCCATGATTTGAGACGGTCTCTTAAGACGTCTGGTTTGAGTTGTATTATTTACCTAATTTACGCGCTATCCTTGGGGTGCGATGGGCTCTTAAGACGCCTGATTAGAGATTTATTACTTACCTAAGTTAGGGAGTATCCGTGATTTGAAACGGTCTCTTAAGACGTCTGGTTAAAGCTGTATTACCTGCCAAAGCTACACGTTATTCGTGGGGTGAAACGGGCTCCTAAGTTTTTTTATTATGATTATCTGTAGTTACATGCGCCTTATCAAAACTATGTCACTAGCCCATGGCACAGCTCTTTTCAGTTAACTACAATTCACCCATGACTAGCTGGTTTTTCGTACCAAGTGAGGATGACGTTTGGAGCCAACAGAGACCCGAACCAGTCTTTCACGTGTGATTGGTCAGCGTTTTAGTCTAAATGTATCAGCAGTTTCTAAATAAAACGAATGAAGTATCATTTGGCGTTGTCAGGGACTGTCCGCCAGATCGTTTCTACTGAGACGCTCGCTTCTGAATAAGCCACTCACCTGATGACTTGGCTCTTGCCATAGGCGTCGCTAATTGTTAATTAGTGGAGGGGATGAACCCAACCCACTTTCACTTTGAATAATAATAATAAAAAAATTGTAACAATTGAATGATATAACTGAATTAATTATATAAGTCATTAAAAATTATTGCCTTAATCATTTGTGCATTATAGCAAACGTGGATTCTCAATATTTTGAATAAAACAGTTCATCGGTTTTAACCCATAGTCAAAGTCCCGTTTGCTCGAATTATTGGCTGTAGTGGGGCCGGGCGTATCCCCCCTCTATGTTCATGGCTCCTCTCTTAGTTCGTCCTTCAGGCATCAATTTTACTAGTGCGTATTAAGGGGCGGCTCAAAGACTTAAAACTTATTGACAGTTTTAAAGTAAATAAATGTCACTTTTCTGAAATGATAAAGTTGTGTGAGTTGATAATATGTTGACACGTGAAAGTCCTTGTCGCACAAGGGCACAGACAAATAATATACACTAACACTCAACCTCCAGGTTAAAATGGTTGTGTTCCTTTTGGCAGCTTGAGTCATTCACCACTATGATCGCTGCGGTTAGTCCTATCATCACCCAGCAGTGACACTAGTGAAGCCTAGTGTTGAAGGACTCAAGCTGACAAAAGGTGCGCAGCGAAACCCTCGTAAGGTTGAGAGTCTGTTTCATACTTGTCTGTGCACAAGGACCACGTCGAGGATAATTTTATGCTCGGGATAACTTTTTTTTCACCGCTCCCTTTTCTATCATATAAAGACGAAAATTAGTGGACGTCTTTTGTTTTATTTACCAGTGCTAATAAATTGTTTTATTAAATTTATTTTAATTTTTCTTTCACCCTGCTGTAGGCATAATATACATCGAAAAGATGATGGTATTCGAATTTTTGTAAAAGTTTGAGGTAAATCACTACTATACAAAATATATGGGGTTCTTGACTTAAACATTTTTTATTTATTTTTTATAAATTTAGTTTAATGCCATTATTTGAGAAAAGGATAGCAAGTTTCTACTAGGTCCCACTGTCGAGCATTTGATTAAAATACAATTCAAGAAACAGAAACACTTCACAGGACATACAGTGTTTATACAACTTAACGCCACATTACAGGGGTTCCACAGTTTGGTGTCTTGAGTTGGGAAGCAAGTGCGGGATTCGAACCCATGGTATCTAACAGTGACACTAGTAATGTTAAAACCTTAAAGGAAATTAGTACAATATAATTATATTTATTAACAACTTAAACACTTTTTTTAAATACATTTTATTATAAATTAATTTGAATACATCATCGATGGCACTGCGACCACGCGGATCCAGACAATTGGGCGCCAGGTTCAATTAAAAAAAATATAATTGTAAAAAATGAAAAAAGACCAACTAGTTGCAGGTTAGGTTAAGTTAATTAATCTTTACGTGGCTTATTTTACGCCAAATTATTATTTTTTATGGCTTTTTGTGTTATAACAATTTTTCAAAATTTTATAATATCAATTTGTCCAACTTTATAATATCAATTTGTCCAACTTTATAATATCAATTTGTCCAACTTTATAAATATACACAAATTTAGTTTCCTCTGTTATTTTTTTTTTAAAAAAAATTATATTTTTACACTGGTGCCCAGTATTACCAGCACCCAGTTCGCAAGGGCCCAGTTGTTCTAGACCGTCGACCACGACGCTACGGACGGACGAACACTTCGATCTTTCCGGACAGTCCAAAAGCTACTTAAAACAGGTTCTATATACATTCCAAACATGTTTGGTCAATTTTACGATTAATGTCAGTTCACATCACTTGTCAAAAGTGATAAATAATTTATTCCCGGGGTGTATGAAAGTTAATTATTGGTACCGTGAACCGACTATTATACATCAAGACTAATAAAGTGACGGTCCAATTTATAACGGATTCTTTCTCAATGGACACCCACACCGGTAGGACTATACTTGGACATAGGCGTCAGTCTAGTTTTGTCTGGTTGGCCAGGGTTGGAGAGGTCGAGGTTCTAATCAGGATGGGTGTATTGAGGTAACCCTTCTCCTTTAGGGTGGGATGTAAAGTAAAAGGAGTTAAGGACAATATTTCTGCAGTTTTTATATCGCACTTTTTATTGGCCAAAAAAAAATAAAATTTTCTTCACACGGTGATATCAACAGTTCTTGAATATCTGTCAAGAATGTCCTGAAATTTGATGACAACTTTTTCTCTCCATTTAAATAGTTTCTCATCTAATGCCACTATACTCATGACAGATACTCAACAAATGTTGATATCACCACGTGAAGAAGATTAAACTCCATGTTTCTACTGGAGCTATATTTGATTGATTTTGTTCAAAAAAAGTTTTTCTATAAACCCCCCC
>CABFWO010000359.1:241435-258436 GCA_902155825.1 Timema genevievae | reverse complement strand
GTGGGTGGCGAAGGAATCTTTTAAACATTAATTATTCGAACTAGAGACTCCTAGGGGAGACAAGAGAGATTAATCTCTGAGTCACGGAAGGGCATAAACAATGAGCGTAGCTCATTTTTACATTTTATCCTGAGCTCAAACTTAAAAAAAAAAAAGAAGATATTTCTGATTCCTTCCTCATTATAAATCTTTTATACCGTTGAGATGGTGAATAATTAATTCGCGATGCGGAGTGTGTGTGTGGAGGGGGAGGGGAAGATGTAAGGTTCGTGTAAACCGCTCAGTTTGTTGTTTATGATCCTAGCAGGTTGTTCGTCATTCTAAGTTCATCTGCTCCTGTACTGGATTGCTCCTTGTGCCCTGAATATTTTATAGCACGCAAATTAAGGAAGTTGTTGTTGGGCATGACCCGTGGAAGTTGTTCTATTGTTGTAGCTTAAGGGGCCTACAACCCCTTCACCATCCCTTAGCATTTTTTTAATGAAGTGGTGGGCATATTTCTCAACCACGCCTAACCACTCTTAACCCTCCTTACCACATAAATTTGTGCTGCGCTACATTGACTGATAAATAATAATCATATTTAAGTTTTTTACGTTATCATATCAAGATAAAGTATCGTAATGTTCCGACCTTGTTTTATTTTAATTAAATTTTCTTATATTCTGAAGTAATGTATTTTAATGATAACAGCTTTATTTGTAGTTAAACACATTGTATTACATTTATAATAACTGTTGTAGCTGGTGAGAACAGATGGTTTACTATGCCCAGTTAAGATAGTACATATTTAGGTGAACAACTTATGATTATAGAAAATTGACACGTAAAGCGTTGGTAATATAAATTTAAGAATCATTAATATAAAATGTACCTGAACTGTTACCTTGTTATTTCATGCGATATTTTCTTTCCCAAACACAATATTGTTAAGCTGAACGCTTGACATATTTTCATTAAAAGTAATAACATTTAAAATATAAATTATGTTTTAGAATCAACACTATAATACATGCCATATTAAAACATTTATTAGATCCTAACCATCAGTTATATATAAGTTATAAAATATTTAATTAAGTTTCGTAATATTTTTCACTCTAGAGTCATTATTTTACAAAAAAGCCAGTCTTGGAATTTTTCGTTCGCTCTTTCTCGGCAAGTAAAGCGTACTAATTTCAAGAAATTTTCGGAAGCTATTTATGTATCGTTAATTTCAAGCATTAAAAAAAAAAGGTATACAGTTATATTAAAAAAAAATTCTCTTCAGCGAGTCCACCAAAATGACCCTTAACCGCACAATTACTAATCACCAGTGAAATGTCTTAAATTATACTTGACTAGAAAATATTTACCTTTGAGGTAAACTTTACGTATCAGTTCTTTTAACATTATTTTAACTTGTGTCCATACAAAATAATTAAAATAATGAATATAGTCTTTTTTAACATTAACACTTGTCTTCATATAGATGATCAGTGATCACAAATCAACATCATGAAAATATGTTTTGAGATACATTTTTATCATACAGTGTCAAGTAATATCTAGGAAAAGTATTCGTTTAAGACGGTGTACAGTACGGCCGGTCTAGCTGAAATGTTCGTACGTCACCGCGGGACTCCCAAATACAGAGTGCATACCTTACAACTCATGGATCATTAAAACCTTATCTAAAACCACCACAGATACAGAGTGAAAATTCCTCAATTACTTAGGCGATATTTTTGAGTTCGCAATAATTAGGAGTTCCTTACAAAGACGCCCATTATTTTTACTTACTGTATTTCTAAGTAAAAATTGTTAAAAGCCTGCCCTTAGAAACAATACAGGCACAAAGCCCTATGCCAAATAAAATGTTCTTGAACTGTCCGGCTCTTTTTTCTAGTTTTGTTCGTGTATAAATTTAGGTAATGTTTATGTATTTGCCATCTTTATCACTTGTTTAATCTCTCTTAAGCCTTTTTAAAATACCAAAATAGGTTTTAATTATTCAGATTTAACAAAGTAATGTGCTTGCGTTTTTTTAGCAATTAATTTTATATCTTCATTTAGTAATTTTTTCAATGTTTTAAACAAAAATATATTTACATTTTACCATTTATTGTTGCAAAAGCTACTATTTAACATATGCGCGTTATAGTACAGCGGACAGGGCGTGAAAAAAAGGGGTTTGATCCCATTAAGTGCGGAAGTTTTGAAACTTTGGGAATTTGTAGATTTCAATGCCCTGAACGAAATTCGAAAAAAAATGCAAAATCCGATCGAAGCCGCCGGCGCTGCCATCTTGGAAAAATGGCGTCAAAAATAGTTTTTTTTCACAATATCTCACTTTGGGTACGTCATACGGAAAAAAAGGTTCTTATCAAATTTAAAAAAAGCATTAAATTTTATACAAATTATATCGGGTACATTTTTTTTTCTAAAATGAATAGTTTCGGCGCAGCAGCCGAGCAAAGTCGAGCATTGTTGAAATATCTTAGATGGAACGCATAAACGCCGCTGTATAATATCTCTTATTTTCCGGTATAACATAAAACACAACTTGTTGGTATTTTCCGCTAATTGGATACTTCCCTCCCTCAATTACCCCTATTTGCTCTCACATGGCTGCAAATTTCTTTGAATTAGCCTCCCTCGAGGACACCTGCGACTTGAAACATGTGTTGGTTTGCTTTCTCCTGCACCAATGTTCTTTGATTCGTATCTCGCCAACTCGGGGAACTTGTTTCTCTGTCTCGGGTTCTATAATACAGATAAATATCTAGGGATATTTATTTGAAACCGCGAGAAATGATAGTGCAGTGATCTTTATGTGTTAATTTTTTTTTTGTATTATGAATGATAATTTTAATTAAACACACAACAATTGTTGGAGGGGAGCTCTTCTCTCGACAGCATTCAAAGGTAGGCTTAGTAACAATCTACTTTTAGAATCGTGATTTCATTTCAATCTCTGTTTTAGTAGCTTTACTGGAAATTATTTAATTAATTTTAAATCGACTGTATTCTTTTTTTTTAAGATATGATCGCACAGCGGTTGTTTAGCGGTCTGCATCTCGAACTAAAATGGCTCAGGAGCAGAAATGCTTTATTTGCGATACAAATATTTCAGACATTGCCACAGTTGAGGTGAAGGAAATATTTAGACGCTTGAGTTTGAAAAGGAATGATAGGAATATAGACTTTCTTCGTAAAAAGACTTCTGTGAGAGTGCATGACTCGTGTCGTAAACGGTACTGCAATGAGAAATTCATGGATACTTCGATAAAAAAGAAAAAAGAAAAGTGAAACCGACTACCTAGCACCATCTTTAAGATCAGGTGGAGTTGATTTTGATTTTAAACATAATTGTTTCTTGTGTTCCGTGGAAATCACAGAGGAATTTTCACAAAAACAAAAGAAGGCCAAATTAAGCGCTCGCGATATCATTTATGAGGTTCGCAGCTTGACTGTGAAAGACACAATTTTAAAATCAGCTTGAGCTCGGAATGATGAAAAGAGTCGTGAAATCATCAAACGCGTGGCATTGACACCAGATTTAGTCGCAGCTGAAGTCAGGTATCACATGTCATGCATGAAAAAACTTTCTCGTCGTCCAGAAACTGGCCGCGAAAGTCATTGTCCTACCAGCCACGAATGTCGACCAAGCGTTGGAAGAAATGTATTGTTTCCTAGAAGATTATTTGCTTTCGTAACACTGGATTCAAGGTTCTCTCGGATGCTTGGCGTGAAAAAAAGAAATCTGAACCAAAGGAAGAAAGACTACAAGTTATTAAAGTAGCTGCGATGATAGTATTGGAGGATATTCGAAGTCAGGTCTACGACATGACGCATTATCCACCAACAAATAATTTTTTGAAAGATGTTGACAGTGTCGTATACTCTACCTTATGGTGGTGTGGAAACGAGTATTTTACATACAGCTATCCAGCTAAATTCTGCTAATTGGAGGCTTTTTAAATAGAAAATTAAATGCTGTCTCCAAACACAAAAATACTTGTCCATAAAACTTGCAATTAAATGCGTAATTGTGAAAAATGAGAATTTTTTTAAAATAGTGCTTGACTTCACTTGGTAAAATATTCATTTTAGGAAAAAATGTGTATGACATATTTTGTAGAAAATGTAATGCCTTTTTAATTATACAATAACCATTTTTGCCGTATGAGGCATCCGAGGCGAGATAGTTTGAAAAAACTTATTTTGGGCGCCATTTTTCCAAGATGGTGGCGCCGGCGGCTGCGATCGGATTTTGCATTTTTTCGCATTTCATTCAGGGCATCGAATTGTACATATTCTTAAAGTTTTAAAACTTCCGCACTTAACGGGATCGGAATCTACCCTTCCTCTGGACTATTAATAGATTAGGCCTTATTATTTAAAAAAATTACTTGAAATGCTCATATTTTACTTTTAACATAAAATTTTAAACGGTCCAAGATTATAAATGCAATTTATATTCTTTGCTATATTTGTAAATGAGTGGAGGAATTATTATTTTTTAAATCTGTAATAGTGTTATTAAAAAAATTGAGAGATTTTTTGAACAGTTTATGATGAAAATAAAGCTAATTTATAAATTTTTTGTCACATCAGTTTACGTCACAATATAAGATCAAAGTTTAACAAAGCCTTATTAAAAAAAACACTTATCGCCTTGATGACAACATGTAGGCCTACCTTTAGTTTACCTTGTAAGGTAGCGACATTGCCTTGCATTATTCCTTTATGGTATAGCTTACAAGATAGGGCCATAGTATAATCCGTCAAGGTGAGACTGATACCGCAAACTCCGTTTGCCTTGACGGACGACACTATGGCCCTATCTTATAAGCTGTGCCATAGTAGAACTTAAAGGATTAACAAAAGAAACATTGTTGTTCTAAAGAAAACCATCGATCTGTACCGAATTTGAGACTGATCTCTCATTTCTAGTCTTGGCATTTATATTTGTTTTCGAAAGTCTTTCTTCGGGTAACATCTTCGTCAGCACTAAAGCAGTCTCGACTAGTTTTCTACTAACTCGAAGCCTAACTTTCAAATATGTCATAGTCGGTATTTTATCTATGCGTTAATCTTCCGTTGTTTGTGGTGGGATGTCCCAAGTGTCTCATACAGGTCGACCTTGTATCTGTATCGCTGGTAGATTGTGGACATTGCTAGCAGGGGAGTGCCATCCTCAAATGGGACCGAAGTGTCTCTTACAGGTCGACCTTGTATCTGTATCGCTGGTAGATTGTGGACATTGCTAGCAGGAGAGTGCTATCCTCGAATGGGAACGAAGTGTCTCCTACAGGTCGGTGGTGGCGCTGCCCTCCCTGTACCGGTGGTGGCTGCGGGTGCTAGCCCGATGCAGCAAGGCGTCGCTGGTTTTGAGGTTGCCGTTGCTGTCGCCCAGCTGAGACCTCATGCGGTACACCGTGGTGTTGCTGCGCCCCATGTTGGTGGAGCTCGTGTTGTGTTGAGACAGGCGGTGCTGTAGACCGTACTGCGACGCCTCGCTGTTGCCGAACGCTTCGCCGTCGCGCGCCGCCGTCAAGAAAGGGAAGCAACGCCGGCACACGTTCAACTTCATTTGACGGAGCGCAATCTGGAAAGAAAATGCCCCTTAGTTTACCTTATTATGAGAAAGTATTCACATAATTAAAAAAAAAAAGCATTAAAAATTTTTCTCCGTATCATTAATTTTAGGACTCTCAACTTTTACATTACAGGATGTTTCCTCTCAATATAATAGCTACATTAATTAAAAAGCTAGGTACTTGACGGTGGCTGCATGGTCTAAGGCGTCACTCTCGCAACAGACTTGATTGCTGATGACAGAGATATTGGGGTTTGAATCCCGGTCAGATGTACTTAAGGTGATTTTTCCTAAATGGTTTTCCTCTCTCCCTTCACGCAAATGTGGGTACACGTTCTCAAAATTTAACCTTCCTCATCCCTAACTCATTATCGTAATTAGTACAAATGCGTATAACCTGAACAGGATGCGTTGCTAAACAAAAAGTTAAAACATCATTTGGAGCAAAACTAATGGTTTCCATTGCTATACAATATGTTTTATTGATATAGCTTGGCAAACAAATACATCTCTAAATTCCTAAGGCGATTGGAAATCACAACACAAGAAAGGAACTAACATTCAAGAAAGTGTTAGAGATTTTTTTTTTGTTGAGAAATTGGGATTGAGATAGTATGGGCATATGAAGAAAATGGTCGGTAGTAGATTAACCAAGAAGATGGAGAGTGCAATAAAAGTAGTGAAGAGGCCACGAATGATACAGGAACAGAATGGTAGGGCAGAATAAAGCGGAGGGGCCTTGTCAACACAAAGACCTGACAGTACTGGAAGCGGGAAATGATAATGATGATGGTTTCTGAGCCGAATTTTGCTAGGATATTGTCAAGGGCTTCTAGGCACCAAAATGTTAAACAACTCCGGTAAATAATATGATTTGGCTTAGTGCGCGCTAACTGTATGAGATGGTGACATTTTATCCAATGTCATATTGGCCATTACTGAAAATGGCAAGTTCTTGTCACAAATGCCTAAGGAATACTTTGGTATTTTTTCATTTAGTTAAGAGGCAATCATTTATCTCTTTAATGCGAAAGCTTATATTCTTGTCAGACACAATATCGACCTGCTTTATGGGTCTAAATTGACGAATGAGGACTTAAATAGAAATGTGTAGAACTGAAGATGTATTAAAATTACAACAATTTTTACTGGAACCCCTCTCCCTCCAGACGCATATCTGAAACAGCCGGGGCTATGGGGTAAAATTGTAACAAATAATGTTGTCATAAGCTGAAATTTTCTCAAACACTTTGTAAATGTGAATGCCTCATGTATATGTTATAAATTTTCCATTTTTAGATAAATTTATTTAAAATTAAAATTTACGTCTTTTTGGGTTTATTCATTTGAGGAAAAAATTATCCATTTTCTTTAGTTCAGACAAAGTCTTTACTAAAGAAAATAATATTTTTTTCTTATTTTAACATAAGTATTGCGAAATTTGCGTACGGGTTTGCTAGTTTAATATAATTGAGAAATTTCCCAACGTTATCTACCCTCACTCCCTTGTATATAGATGTTTGTCAATCACAAAATGGTGACTAAAGACACTGTAAAACATTAATAAAATTTGAAGAATTCAGATGAAATTTAAAGTTCTCTTCTTATAAAAAGGTAGCTATATAGAAGTAATTAATTATTCTGAAAAGGGTTGAGCCAATTAAAGACGTCGATAACAGATGCGAGTACTTGCGATAAACACAACCGCACCTTGATCTCTTGCATGCGCGCCGCGTACACTATGGGGTTGAACAGCGTCTTGCAGATGATGAGGAAGTTGACGATGGCGTTGACCAGTGTGTTTAAGACGGGGTCAATGTCCGTGAACTTGAAGACGCAGTCGTCGCAGATCAGGATGTAGGTGATGACGGCGGGCAGCCAGCCGATGACGAACGAGCCGAGTATAAGTAGGGTGGTGTAGACTGCCTTAACGGTGCGGGCGAACTGGCGTTGTTGCTGAGTAATCAAACAATAACATCGTATCGAGAAGGGCTTTACGATTTGTACGTTACTACTTAAGATGGGGATGTAGGGAATGAGAGTAAAGGCAAGTTTTTTTTTTTTTTTGCCAAAAGAAATCAAATCGTGTTCCAGTAGAAACAGAGTTTAATTTTCTTCACATGGTGATATCAACAGTTGTTGAATATCTGTAATTAACATAGCGCCATTAGATGAGAGAAACTTTTTAAATGAAGAGAAAAAGTTGTCTTTAAATTCCAGGACGCCCTCGACAGATATTCAACAACTGTTGAGGTCACCGTGTGGATAAAATTAAACTCTTATGTTTGTATTGAATCGATATTTGATTTATTTTGACCAAAAAAAAAAGTTTTTCTATAAAAACTGCAAACACAGTGAATGACCTTTTCTCGCGTTTCCCACATCCCCATCTTGATAGAAATACTAAGGAAGCCGAGATGAAATATTAATTAAACATTTTAACAGCATACAAGTTTGATGTTTACTGAAATGAACACAAAACTGTTTTCTATGACCTCTTAAATATATAGACTTGTAATAAACTACAGTCTTAAAGTTGAAATTTTCAACTCTGAAAATTCCAAAAATCCACACGTATCAGTTGATCATCACAAGGCCTTATTAAATGCCCAGGAAACTACAGGTAATTGTTATAACATCGTAGAGTGGATCTTTGAGAATCGAATGATGTAAGCTAAAGGGTGATTACAACACATTATATTTACTTTAATATTTATTTCCTCCCCTGTTTGTTCTTATACTGCTGAATAGTTCACCGAGTAATGTTTAATAAACCTACTTGGTTTCTGCTCGATTATTCTAGAGCTTTAAGCTTGAGTCACACGTTCGCCGAAAATAGAGAGCAGGTTATACTTGAATAGTACAGCACGCTAACAGAAATGTATGGTGAGCCATGATGCTTATTAATGGCGGATAGTAACAGCATATTCTTTCTTGAACGGATAAAAAAAACTATCTAATACTAATGTCACCATTGATGCTTTAAAATTACTAGGTCGTGTCGTGGATCTAAACAATGACACACTCGCTTTCCTTTAACGAGTTATTTCAAATCGCCTCACAATAGTGAACGTGGCCTTCTGCTTGTATTTCGCGCGTTTTAGGCGCATGCACACTGATTGAGTCTCCCAAGGAGATTTGGTTGCGCCGAACCGAGAAAGCTGAAATTGTTTTTAAGCCGCGCCAGGCGGACAACGTCGATTGGGAAGATATCTTGTGATTGGCTTAGACTACGTTTCTTCTTTGCTCCTGTTTTTCAGCGAACGTGTGAATCCACAGTTAGAAGGCGCTTCAACGGAAGAGATTTATTTTCACATTTTAGTTGGACTAAACATATTTGGTACTGATTTTAAAAACAGTCATCGGATTATAATCTTTTATATATGGATGTTGAAACAAATCAGGTAAGTCTTTGATATGCTAAGATATAACTGGTATTAAATATTTCATTACTAAACGTGATTCTCGGCATTTTCTATATAGGCACGTTTATTGACGTGTGACAGGTGACAACACTGTGACGTGCGTTCTCTAAATACATAGGAGGCGGAAATAAGTGCTTTTATACGCATGCTCTGTTGTGTGTCATTTATGTCGTTGCGATCTGAAACGTATGTTGTCGTAACCTATAGATTGCAGTGACAAAATTGGCGCTATATTCTATATATGCACTATATTCCAAGGAGCATTTTATACCTTAAACAACTCCCTTGTGATCGGATCCTTTAAGAGTATTTACATCTCCCTTGTGATCGGCACTTGTAAGAATATTTACAGCTCCCTTGTGATCGACTCATGTAAGAATATTTACAGCTCCCTTGTGATCGGCTCATGTAAGAGTATTTACAGCTCCCTTGGGATCGGCTTCTTTAAGAGTATTTACAGCTCCCTTGTGATCGGCTCTTGTAAGAGTAGTTACGTCTCCCTTGTTCCTTACTTGTTGCTGTTGCTGCGACCCGGAGGAGTCTCCCTTGCACGACGTGCGGTGGTTCATCTGACTAAACCGCAGTCGGGTCGCCTGGTGACGCTTCACGATGGCAAAGATGTGGGTGTAGATCACCAACATCACCACGAACGGGCCGAAGAACAGCGACGAAAACACCATCCGGAACATGAGGTTCACCATGAAGCTATACATTTAAAAAGAACACCATCGCCAACGATCATGTTAAATTGAAAGACAAATATAGTTGGCTACGGGAGCACACTTTGAACAAAAAAACAAAAAAGGGACACTTTAAATCTTTTCTGGTTTTCGTTTGAAGATACAATTTTTGCTGACATCCTCTACCCCTAACCTTTAAAAAAAAAGTGGAAGTTTGTTTAGACCAGTACAATGGTTTCTTCGTAATTTCAATGACCGGAAATAGGCTTGTCGATTATAAAATAAGACGTTATCAATGCTGATAGCAAAAAAGGTTGGTATTTTCTAAAATAGCCTTCTTATAAAAATTGACCAGTGGTCTAGGGTCTAAGGTTCAATACTCACTCGTGTTTGTAGCAGTATTCGGACTGGTACCCTTCTCCAGGCACAGCGGAGAAGTAGATAAAGAAGAAGGCCGTGGGAAGGGTCCAAAGGAACACGATGCAAATGGTCGTGTTCCTGTGTGTCATGATGGAGGCGTAGTGCAGAGGCCGCCGGATGCCCAGATAATGGTTGCCGGCGAGAGCCAACAGATGCATCACCGTGCAGATTACCCCGGAGAGCCGCATAGCCTCTATGCTGATCCACAAGCACGACCGGAAAGACGTCACATTCACGTTGAATACCTTGACCACACAGATATATATCAGCCTCATGAGACAGCACCATATGAACACTTGTTTATCATAACCCGCCTCGGTGGTCGAATGGTCTAAGACGTCACTCTCGAAATAAACTGGACTGCCGATGACGTAGAGGGGCTACCTACTGAAAGCTCACAGACTGAATTTCCTCTACTACGCGCAGGTGCCATTGTTTCTAGTCACTGAGCTCCATTTGGCAACACAGCTGGTTGGTTGGTTCGTTCACGAACGAAACATTTCAATTTCAATTTGAGCTGTGTTGTGTTTGCATCCTAACCAACCTAACCTAACACTGTAGTTTTATTATTTCATTGTAATTATTGTAAAGAGTAAGGGTCTTGTTTACAATAGATATTTGCCATTTTGCCACGTTATGTAGTTTTTTTTTGCCCTGTGTGCTTTTGATCCATATCTTCGTGTGCTTTTGGTATAAAGCTTATCCAGCTTGTGCGCTCTTGATTTTCTCCGGTTCAAATCCCGGTAGGGTGAATTTGCTGGGTTTTTTCCCCTAAACGGGTTTTGGGTAAACTTTTAAGTTAAACCTTTCTCATCTCTAATTTATTATCAAAATTAGTACATCTACGTAAAAACCGAACGGGTAGTAATAGGTGGTGCTTAAAAAATAAGTATTTTACTTAACAAAGAATTACTATCAATGCAGACTCATACGTTTCACCGGAATAAGAGAACAAAAAGTTATCATGTGACTAACCATAAACTAATTACAAACTTTTTGCGTGATATGCTCGTTCAGATCAGCGAGAGTTGGAATAGTTTCAGCTTGTCCGTTCTGTACCATTACGATTAGCAAGAAATAACCAATCATCGGAAATATACTTTTACTCCCATAATACCAGGCGCGATCTTCAATCAATAAAAGTAAAACATGTTGACAGTTGAAAGTGATAAAGTAATACATTTAGTGAGGGGAAGAAGACGTTTAATATTTGCTCTCTGAACAAACAAATGCAGGGATACAAAATAGTCATAAAATTAAGGAGGAGAATTTTCTTGTACACTTAATTTACCTGAAAGGTAGCAAGCCTACCTTGATGGATTGCACTAAAGTATTAGATATAGTCATAGTGTAATCGGTCAAGGTAAGACTGCTTGCTATCTTTCAGGATATCAAGTCTTGAATGTACTAGCAAAGACGTTAAATTGCGTAAAAAAACTATGTAAGGATAATAATATGTAACGTGACCTGGTGGTCTAGGTGTAAGGTGTCAGACTTCTGTGCTGGGGTGCGGGGTTCAATCCTCGGTCCAGGCACAGATGGCCAAACCCTTCCTTCACCTCTGACAAGACGTGTATTAATCACAACTTGTTAATGTGTGAAATGTCAGGCCTCCACCGTGGTTCGGATCCCACGTTAATCACCTCTGACAAGACGTGTATTAATCACAACTTGTGAATGTGTGAAATGTCAGGCCTCCACCGTGGTTCGGATCCCACGTTAAACTTTAGGTCCTTCATTTCGTCTCACAATCATCCTACCATTATACACCAGCGTAAGTGCGTATAACTCGAATGGGTAGTAAGACGCGGTGCTAATAATAATAATAATAATAATAATAATAATAATAATAATAATAAATACAAACTTTAGGCAGCAGACTGTGCAGCACAAGGTTCGTCCCTAAGATGGACGATGTGAAAGCATCGGCGCCGGCCAGGCTCAGACTGATGTACAGCGTCGGCGACACGGGTCTCCTGATCCAGTAGACGGAAGCGAGTATGCCGATATTGACCGCGATGGAGACGATGCAGAAGACGACCAAAGGCGGAACGCTGTACAGGTAGATCGTCTTGATGAGCATATCCTGCGCCGACAATTCTGCGCTGTTGTTGAGGGACTGGTTATAGTGAGTGGTGTCGTTTGTGACATCATCAGGATCACTTAGCAGCGCTTGGACGTTCATTTGTTGTAGCCATTCCTCGTCGGGAGATGACGTTGGGTAGTCGTCCATGGTTAGGTGTTCTTATACCATGCCTACAAATAAATATATAAAAGTTCAATCAATTTATTATATCACCACTGTATTATTTTGTACAAACATATTGATTACATGATATTGCTTACTACTAGACAACAAACAGTGGCTATGATTATTGTTTTTAGAGATACCCTTAAGGTGGGAGTGTAAGTAACGCGAGTTAATGGCAGAGTTTTTACAGCAAAACAGTTTTTTGGCCAAAATAAATCAAATAATACCCCAGTAGAAACATAGAGTTTAATTTTCTTCACATGGTGATATCAACAGTTGTTGAATATCTGTCATGAACATAGCGGCATTAGATGATAAACTTTTTAAATGAAGAGAAAAAGTTGTAATTAAATTCCAGGACACCATTGACAGATATTCAACAACTGTCGATATCACCATGGAAAGAAAATTAAACTTTATGTTTCTAATTGATAACTATTTGATTTCTTATATGATTATTATTATTAGCACCGCGTCTTACTACCCGTTCGGGTTATACGCAGATTTCTTATGAAAAAAAAAGTGTTGACATAACAACTACAAAATTACTGCCCTTAACTCGCGTCCCCTAAAACTGTCCTTAGGAGGTGCTATCAGTTCCTAAAATTGCTCCAAATAACTTTTACACTTCGTTTAACCCGAATGGTATCAATCTTACCTTGCATGGTTTTACTATGGTATAGCTTACAAGATAGGGCCATTGCGACTTTTCAGGGTAAACCTAATGTACCTTGTCTTCATTCGCATTACTTAAAGAGTCCTTACCAACATCGAGCTCAAACTACTCTCTGTGATTAGTGTTTGGACGTTGCCTAAAGCCCACAGCTTAAGCACGGACGTAAGATCTTTTTTTACAAAGAATTCACTAATGGTCACATTGAGAGAGGCTGGCAACACACAGTAAAGATTCGTCGTGGGTTTTTTTTGTTCACAGCGTGTTACTACCCATTAGGGCTATCCAGATGTTTACACTCGTGTGTTAGAAACATACCCGAATTTGTGCTAAGGGAAAGTGGTAAATCATTGGTGAAAAGAATCACCCTCAGTACACATGATCGCGATTCGAGTCCCTGTTTCAACGTCACCGGTAATCCAGTTTATTACGAGAGTGACGCTTTGGAGTCATAACATCGAACGAAGATGCGTGTGGTTTAACTGTTACATCTTTATTCGTTTTGTATAAGGATATAGTCATTCATTCATTTATTTTAGGAATTTAACGTGCACTTTTTAAACCGACTTATTATATCAACACACGCGAATTTCTATGAACGAGAGTGAAAGAGTCTTCAAATTTTGCCGGGAAGGTATTTTCACATAACTTCCACATTTTCTTTTATATGCTAACTTCGACATGGGGCCGACGACTTTACATCCCCTGAGAAGGGAATTGTGCTACGGATTTATACAGCTAAAGAAAAATTGTTCGACCCTGGTTGGGTTTGAACCGCAAACATCAGGTCCTGAGGCGAGCACTTTACTCCAAGATCACCGAGGTCGACTGTAAGGAAATAAAGACAGGGTTTCCACGCACCCTAATAACCGGAAACACACAGGGAATTTTTTCAAAATTCAGTAAAAATACTGGAATATTTGTTAATTTGTGACATTTAACTGAAAAATTAGGTGACCTGGCGGTCTAGGGGTAAGGTGTTGGACTTCTTTGTTGGGGGTCCGGGGTTCAATCCTCGGTCCCAGCACAGATTTATCTGATTGCCAGACCTTTTCTTCACCTCTGACAAGACGTGTATTAATCACAACTTGTGAATGTGAGGAATGCCAGGCCTCCACCGTGGTTCGGATTCCATGTTATTAGCTTAAGTGCGTATAACCCGAACGGGTAGTAAGACGCGGTGCTAATAATAATAATAATAATAATAATAATAATAATAATAACTGAAAGATTAAAATAGTAAGTTTTGAATGGACTAAAAAGTGAACCTAATAATTAAAAAATCGATGATTCAAACATGTATTGTTACTTCTTAGACAAGGGTTGTGTGAAACGACAGAAAATGTATTTCCTCATAAATCTTAAATCATCCTGTTTAAACTTAAGTTACAGGACTTCACACTTAATCATTTAATGAAAAATGACATTCTTCAATCTAAGCTGCCTGTAAAATTGGGCATTCCTTCTGGAAAACCTGGAAAAAATCTGTTAGTAAACAAATAGTGGTGACCCTGAAAGATTACGTGTGCTTCCTTCCTGACTTCATGACTTTGAAAATTATTATTTTGGTCTTGCGATAACTTAATAATGTTGATATCGGTTTATCGAGAGTAACAAGACAGTCCTTATTAAAAATTCTGTCCTACTAATGTCTAAAACGTCCGCTTCCTGAAATGAAATTCTTGCTATGACCTATTTAAAGCTGTTATCATATTTCCCATGAATATTTTGAGTTTTTTTTAAATAGCTCCCAGTTTAATTGATATTATAACTGGATTTTTTCACTCAGTGATCGGGATGACCTAATTCAATGCGTCTTGTTTATTAATTCGTCGTGTCTCGTCGTAGCCGCAGCGCGTGATATGGCATGATTTACCTACCTCCGTGTTTGTCACACGTGACGTTCAGAGCCCCACCCACGTCGAATATCTTTACACATTTAACATATATTGTGTTTATTTGGATGTTTGTCTGTGTGCGATGCCCAGCCAAATCTACGGCACGCTGAGATCTGAAATTTTTAACATGGGTGGACGGAAGGGGATCCGAATGCACCTCGAAGACGGATTTTTAAATTTTTAATTAGCTTTTTAATTAGGCTATTTTTAACAAATTTTTGAAGAAAATACTTTTTTATCTGGTTTAGAATCACGTTTCAAAGATACGGGCACCATGGGGGGAGGGGGGCGGGGAGGTTATAATTCTTATACCACAGTGGGTCACGGGCAACGCCGTGCGGGATTGCTATTTAAAAATAATGTCAAGTTTTGACTGAATGGTGGGTTTTATATTACGACGCTTGTTTTTTTTTTTCAAATTCTCCAGTTATTAACGAGTCAAACCCTCTTTTTGGAACTAAAACACCTAGTAAGGCCTTAACGAGTTGGAGTGTTTTGGGCTACAAACCCTACTCAAAAGTTATTTAAATAATATATTTTTGTATTCCTAAATACCTTTTCAAGTATAGTTTTTGGTGTATTAATAATCCATAGTATTTATAGCTCCAATTATGTTTAAAACACTACAAGAGGGATTAAAGCATACAAAAATTATTTGTCATTTATTTTCAAGGGAACTAAATCACAAGCCCCCCTCTCCCTATTTTTTAAAAAATAGAGAATACACAAAAAAGGTTAGAACATTTTTGGCTCTTCTCCTTCATAATATAACTTTTTATTCTATTTTTTTAAATAATAGTTTTGCTAAGTTCTCTACGACCAGATTCGGGGGCCTCTCTTCATCTGATGACCTCAAAATTTCTTGAATATCTGTCAAGGGTGTCCTGTAATTTAATGAGAACATTTTCTCTTCATTTAAAAAGTTTGTCATCTAATGCCGCTATGCTCGTGACAGATATTCAGAAACTGTTGAAATCATCATGTGAAGAAAATTAAATTTTATGTTTGTACTGGAGCAATATTTTTTTAATTTTAAACAAAAAAAATTTTTGCCATAAAAACTACAAAAACACCGGCCTTTTCTCGCATCCCCTCCCATTCATTCCACCTTAAATGTGGAGTTTTTGTCTTCATATTGGACATTTACATTTTTTAGTTGCTTTACATTTATAGATATAGATTTCGCCATTATCTTTGATAAAACCCTATAGAGCACGTTATAAAGTAGATCTTTTATAAATGATTTTTAATATATATTATTTTATAAAAGTTATTTGATGGATCGTCAAAGAGACATGCATCATATTTATTTCATCATAGATCTTTAATAAAATAATGATGACAGTGTAATATCGCCCTAGGGCGTCGTTCTCATAGTAGACTAGATTGCAGATGACGTGGAGATCAGGGTTTCTAATTCCGGTCAGGTGTAATGAGGGTGTTTTTTTTCTTAAATTGTTTTTCACCCTCCACGCAAATATTGGTACATTTCTTTTAAGTTATACCTTCCTCATACTTACACCAACAGTGCTATTAAAAATACGTATAGCCTAGACGGGCAGTAAGACGCCGTGAAAGTTTTTTTTTTACTAATGACACAATTTAACGAAGTAGTAAAGAAGAGGTTAGTTAAGAGAAAATGCACCATTACTCGCCTGGGAATAAGATACAAAATACTGCTTTCAGGTCGTCCAACTATATAGTTAGTGTATACCAAGGTGTTGGGGGCTGGGTGATTCGAAGAAGACACTGCCCTAGCTAGTTAGCTTGTAAGTCATGTGCATAATGCGTGTTTATAAATTGCACGCTACATACCGCAGACAAATTCTCCTTCGTATTATCAGAGTATTTCTCTGAGTTTGTCACTTCGTGTGAACACTTGTAAAATGTAATGAAATGGTTGATGTGTCTGTGGTATGAGGGTTGAGGGGTTATAGCTGACCCAGTTTACATTGTAGAAAATACATAGATAATTTTTGTATGTTTCAACCACGAGAATGACTAACTTGTGTGTGTGTGTGTGTGTGTGTGTGTATGTGGGGGGGGGGGTCTGACGTTAGGTAGGGCTCT
>CABFWO010000359.1:219196-235372 GCA_902155825.1 Timema genevievae | reverse complement strand
GGGGGGTGGGGGTTAGGGGGGAGATGATATTTATGATCATCCAATAAATTTCCCTTGACATTTAGTTCAAAGGCATTAGTTGTTTTTATTATTGTTTGATGTGATGTACAGATAGGGATTCGAATCCCAGCCGGTTTTAATATGGGCTCTTTTCCCTAAATATGTTTCCAACTCTCTCCAAACGCAAATGTGAACACACTTTCCTCTAAATTCTAATTTACACGGATAGTAAGGCCCAATTTCATAGTCAGATTTAGTACGCCTCAAGTGCGGCGCTATACTAAATACAAGACGACACCTACCTAAACAAAAATGGAATGGGCCAGTTTCGCATATGAAACTGGCCCATTCCATTCAATTTCAGGTAAGTGATGTCTTGTATTTAGTATAGCGCCGCACTTGAGGCGTACTAAATCTGACTATGAAATTGGGCCTAAGACTCGGAGAAAATGAAAAAAAAAAACAGTTTTGAAGGAATTATTGCGTGACCTTTAATTTATTCCAAGAAAATTACAAACTTATATTATCGTGTTCCATTCGGGGAATGAACAAATTTATTCCAAGCGGGAAGCTATTGACTATGTGACAAAGTGATTGATGGCTTGTCGACAGGAAATGAAAACTGGTTTGGGAATGTTTATATGACTTCAGTGAGCTCCCGCCATTACTAGTGTTGATTCAACACAGGCTCAAATATTTCATCCTCCACTTCGAGTAGAATAGCAATACTGTGTATATATTATTTATCACTTCGTCTTACTACCTGTTCAGGTAACACGCGTGTATGATAATTACTCTAATGGGGTAGGGATGAGGTAGGAAGCATTTAGTGGTAATCTACCCGCGTTTGCGTGGAAGGAGAGTGGGAAACCATAAAAGAAAAACCATTCTCAGTGGACCCGACCGGGATTTGAACCCTGATTTCCCTGACTATTTTTTTAGCACCGCATCTTACTGCCCGTTTGACTTATACACTTATGTACTAATTACTCTAGTGGTTTTAGGGGTTAGTAAGGTTATTTTAAGAGTAATTATACCCGCGATTTTGTAGAGGGAGAGTGGAGAACTATTTTGAAAAACTGCCCTCAGTACACCCGACCGAGATTCGAACCTCGATCTCTCCATTATCGGTGGTCTAGTCTACTGCGAGTGTGATACCTAGACCATAAGGCCACCGAAGCGAGAATATACTATATAGATTTCAACTTATGTGCCTTATTGTACACGATTGTCTAGTTTTCTATATTTCAAATTGTAATAATGTATTTTTTTATTAAATGAGTTCTCATTGTCTCCACGCAAATGCTGGTCCATTTTATTTAACTTATACCTTCCTCATCCCTATTTCATCAATATAATTAAATGTATATAACCAGGATGGATAGTAAGAAGTAGTGCAGAAAAAAAAAGAGAGAGTTCAATAAATTTAACACAAGGCTAGCTCAAAGTTTTTTTATTTAATTTCTTCAAAAAAAATGTACCTAGTAATATTTTATTTTTTAGCACCCGTTCGAGTCGTACGCATGTGTACTAATTACGCTAATGTGTTTTGGAGATAAGGAATAGAATTTAGAATAGGAGACTGGAAAATAATTGAGTGAAAACAACCCTTCCGCACACCCGACCGGGATTCGAGCCCCGATCTCCCCGTCATCCGCAGTCCAGTCTATTGCGAGAGTGATGACTTAGACCATTTTACCACCGAATTGGGTAATAATATACTTCCAAAATTAATTTTTGAACCCAAAACAATAAAACAAAACTCACTTTATTATAGTACAAATTTGTATAACTAAATCTTATTCGTTTATAAAGTTATTTGTGAAGTAAATCTGAACTAGATCAAATAACCAAGTAACGAGTAGCTTATTCCATTAATAAACGGATATGTTGATTAAAATATCTTGATAAATAGTGTAGCAGAGTTTCCGAGTTAGTGAAAAGTCGAATAAAACCAGTAATTCATATTTAACAGTGGGGATTTCAATCAAAAGAAAGTTTAATTTCATTGCATTCGCCATTAAACTCCAGAAAGGAGTACCAGTCGTATAACGCTCTTTCTATAAATATAACCTGTCCTCTTCCTCTTTTGTTTTTTGTTTTACACTTTTAAGCTACGTCTAGATATTTTACGCTACTATTTGATATATTTTATGTATTAATGATTATTTTATTGATGTAAATGCTACGAGCTCAACTAATCATTTGCTGTCTAGGGTGTCGTCAGTCTCGCAGTAGACTGGACTTTCGATGACAGGGGGATCGGGGTTCGAATCCATGTCGGATGTACTGAGGCTGCTTTTTCATAAACGGTTTTTCACTCTTCCTCCACGCTAATGGGAGCTCACTTTCTCTAAACGCATCCTTCCTCATTCCTAGTGCAAAGTGTAATTAGTATATACGTGTACAAACCGAACAAGTAGTAAAACGCGGTGAAAATAATAATAATAATATTAATAATAATAAACTCTATGGTGTCAGCTCGCATTATTGATCCATACCGACCGAGCGGCCGTCGTCTGTTAGCGATGATAGTGCCAACTTTGCGGCTAGAAAGTGTTATCTAGTCAGCACAACGAACCCTTCGTTCTTTAATCTCAGTTCTCCAAGCCCGTAGCTGCTACTTTTTTTCTTTGAGTAGCTCCTCATTTGTCCTCACGAGGCTGAGTAGACCCCGTTCCAGGCCCACTGCTTTACAGAAAATCTGGAACTGCTGGGGATCGAATCCGGGACTTCTGGATCTGTAGCCAGGAACTCTTGACTTCTAGACCAATGAGGCAGTCGCAAATAATAATAAACTAATCATTGCACCAATGGAAATATATTTCATTGATGAATTTCATAAAATGTGGCTTTTGTTATAGATCACCAGAAGAAGAAAATTGCAATTAATAAATTATTTAAAATTATCTCTTTGTACTTATGGACTATAATTTGCACGTAAATAATATTCTCAACCTGATGTTAGTGTTTATTTTGTGCTTCGCGTCTTACTACCTGTTCAGGATATTCGAATATTTAACACTAATAGGATACGAAATGTAGAGGAAATGCACTCACACTGGCTTGGAGGAAGAGTTTGAAATGCACTCACACTGGCTTGGAGGGGGAGTTTCAAATGCACTCACACTGGCTTGGAGGAAGAGTTTCAAATGCATTCACACTGGCTTGGAGGAAGAGTTTCAAATGCACTCACACTGGCTTGGAGGAAGAGTTTCAAATGCACTCGCACTGGCTTGGAGGAAGAATTTCAAATGCACTCACACTGGCTTGGAGGAAGAGTTTCAAATGCACTCACACTTGGAGGAAGAGTTTCAAATGCACTCACACTGGCTTGGAGGAGGAGTTTCAAATGCACCCACACTGGCTTGAAGCAAGAGTTTCAAATACACTCGCACTGGTTTGGAGGAAGAGTTTCAAATGCACTCACACTGGCTTGGAGGAAGAGTTTCAAATGCACTCACACTGGCTTGGAGGAAGAGTTTGAAACTCTTTAGGGGGAAAAAAACACCTCAGGTACACTCGGCTGGGATTTGAACCCCGACCCGCTTTTAAACTTGTGCTTAATGTTAATGTGAAATTTAAAATTCAAAAATTCCATATCCAACCCAACCTTAGTCTTATAGAAAGTTTCTTAGTTTTTTTTTCCTACCCGTTTGGGATACCCACACTTTTAATTGCATTAACGGAGTAAGGAGGAAGACGTCAGAATTATCAGGAAATATACCCTTGTTTACGTCAAGCGATAGTGAAACAGATTTATAAGTTACCCTCATTGTATCCAGCGGGTATTCTAGCTACAACTTCATCAAATAATACCAGAGGATCTTGATGTTTTTTGTGTGCACATTGCAGTGGGTGTTAGGCCACTAGTTCCATTTATATACCATATTTTTATTGATTTATTAGGTGTTCTTTCTTTCGACAGGTCCGTTGCCTTGTCCAAATTGAGTCTTCCAGCATGTCCTATCAGCAGATTCCTCTTTTTTTATGTCCTGAAACGTCATCTCCTTTCTTTGTTTGATGTCATCCATAAGTTACAGCCGTCGTATTTCTGGTCCCCTTCTCCCTTCCACCTTGCCTTCTATGACGTCACTCAACAAACAATTTTTTTCTCTTTTTTATAGCAAAACATTTTTTTTGCCAAACTAAATAAAATATTGCTCCAGTAGAAATATAAAGTTTAATTTTCTTCACATGTTGATGATATCTACAGTTGTTGAATATCTGTCATGAGCATAGCGGCATTATATGACAAACTTTTTAAATGAAGTGAAAAAGTTGTCATTAAATTCAAGGACACTCTTGTCAGATATTCAAGAACTGTTGATATCACCATGTGAAGAAAATCAAACTCTCTGTTTCTGCTGGAGAAATATTTGATTTATTTTGACCAAAAAGAAAAAAGTTTTGCTATAAAAATTGCAATAACACTGGCCTTAACTCGCGTTCCCTACACTCCCACCTTAATGTAACCCATCCTGTTGGCCTTTCTTTGTAGAATCACTTTCATAAAAAGGTTCTATGGCTACTTTTGATTAATCTTATTTGTAATAAACTTTGTACTAAAATAATGTTTAATAGTTAAAACAAGTCCATCCGCGGGTTTTACTTTTTGTTTACCGGAATAGAATGACGTTTTTGCGCCTAATATTACCCATACAGTGTTGTGTCTGTCGGTTGGAGCTAGACAGAGAACGAAGGAGCGGCACTGTAGATGCGACGGCTTCCTTTCCCCACCATCAAAAGGCAGCCATGAGGGTTCAATCAGCTCATCCTTGCACTTACTTTTAGTACAAAATAAAACCCCCAAGCCTTCTAAAAAGAACCGCGTTCTCGCTTCACCTAATGGGTTTTCCCAGTCCAACTATTTTATTTGCCGTCAACTTTGTTTATGGGTAATACATCTATTTTCTCTCTCTTATCCCTTCCTTTCTTCCTCTTATTTCGTATATATAGTTATTTATTCATAAATTGACATGTTGATACGAATATACAATTTTACGTTGTCTAAATAGTTCATTCTTTAAAATAAAAAACTTTACAAAACAATAACTCAAAAACACTTTAATTCACTTTAAAAAAAGAAAAAAGAAGTGGGATTGTAAAATTATAAACTGTGTACGTGAGAGAGAAAGAGAATGTAAGAGATAAAAATTGATATTGGTTCAAACAATTGACCTACTGTCGTATCGTTTATCACAAAAGTTTGTCAGAGACACGCGTTCTATTTATTACTGTCGACAAATGTGATAGATTGAGTCATTTCAAAATGTTGCTTCTACTCAGTCGTAAACAATTTATATTGAAAGCGTATTTATAGATCCTTCTATGATACAAAATATTTTTGTAAATCTAACGTCGTGAGTGAAATTTTAAAATATAAATAAATTTTTTAAAACTTGTACAAGCTGTTGGTTGAACTACAAATGCTGATACATTTAGTAAAACTGGTCCATCATTTTGGTTTAACATTATTACTATACTATTTTTTATTTCTTCAGGTATTAATTGGGTTCGAAACGATGGCTCCGTCATAAAAGAAATTGAAAATAACTTTTTAACAGAAGACTTTTTATTCGTGTAGCTATAGAATCCATCTTTCAATTAAATGGTGTAACGATATGATTTTAAAAAAAATCTCATAAATGTTTATTTTTTTATTGACTATTCATATTTTAGTACAAAACCAAGCCAAACAAATAAATTATTTAAAAGAATACTTAACAGAGTTGCTATGCAATTCGATCTTCGGCAAAAAAACTCTTTTTTATATAGCTTCCTTTGCTTCCCTCGCCGCTTATAGCTACGGCCTTACTTGCGACCTGGTCGCCGCATGTCAAGAAATGTTATTAAAAGAAAGACCTTAAGTCGCTCTCGTTTGCGACCAGGTCGCTGTCGCCTACTATGTCCAACAGCATACAAAACAATGCTTTGCGATCAACATATTGATTTTACACAAATGCAATAATAACAAAGTAAAAGGAAGTAGGCTTCATAGAGATTTAATAAAATGCTCATTATAAACAAACTTCCCTTGCTTTATTTTGAAGAAAACATGTTAATAATGTCTTTAAAGTCCATTTCATGAAGTAATTTAAACTGTACACATAAGAAGAAATCTACAATAGAAAATTAGACAATTTTCTTTCTTGTGAAGGTTTTTTGGGAGTTTTAGTGATTGCTTCTAGATTGATATTTATAACTTAGTGATAAAGTGTTGAAGAAATATTGTTATAATTAAATACACCTAACAAAAGAAATTGTAGTTTTATTTGTATAAATATGGTGAGGTAGTATATTTGAATGTAGGCTACACTCCATTTACCTTGAAAGGTATCAAGCTTACCTTGTTGGGTTCCACTATGGTGTAAATTATAAATTAGGACCATAGTGTAATCGGTCATGGTAAGAGTGACGGACACCTTTAAGAGTAAACGGATTGTAGGCCTACATTAGTTTTATGAAAATCACTTTTTCATTGATTGCGTGTTTTTTTGTCGTTTAATCCATTAGCGTTTACTTTTTTTTACTAATGCTGACAACGAGTGTCCATATCACCATGGAATTAGCATCTTTAGTTTTTTTATACCAGTGGTATGCAACCATTTTTGCTTACGAATCCACAGATATAATTTCTTTTCAATTGTGTGTCCAAAGTTGTTGGTAAATAATGCAAGTTATACATATTATATAATCTAGCCTTAGTATAAAATAAATTACATCCAAAGTGATGTATTAAAAATCAACCGCCTCGGTGGTGTAGCTAGCTGACGCGCTAGTTTCGTGTTGAACTAGACTGCCGAGGACGGGAAGATTGAGGTTTGAATCTCTCTCGGGTGAACTAGGGGTGGTTTATAAAAACAAAGGAGAATCAAGCTGTTAAATAACAACTATTTTATTGCTTATCAAATAGCCAATTAGCAACCTGAATGAAAATCTAATAGAAGAGTGAAGGGAGAGAGGGGAAAAAGATGTGTTTCAGATCGCCTGTCTTTACGTCAGGGTCTCTTGTGACTGACCCTAAATCTGGCCCTATGTTTATCATGGTGTAAGCCCGCAAGTGAGCTATAACGACCGAGCGGCCGCCGAAGTTATCAATGATAGCGCCAATATTTGCGGATAGAGGGTGTTATGTGGTCAGCAGAACGAGCCCTTCGGCCGTAAATCTCAGTTTTCTAAACAGGAGCCGCTACCTCTATTCAAGTAGCTCCTCATTTGTCCTCACGAGGCTGGGTTTGACCCCGTTACAGACCCACTGAGTCACAGATAAATTTCATCATTAATTATTATTATATATATATATATATTTGTGGGTGACCTGGTGATCTAGTAGTAAGGTGTCGGACTTCTGTGCTCGGGGTCCGGGGTTCAATCTTTGGTCCCGGCACATATTTATCTGATTGTCAAACCCTTCCTTCCCCTCTGACAGGACGTGTATTAATCACAACTTGGGAATGTATGAAATGCCAGGCCTCCACCGTGGTTCGGATCCCACGTTAAACTGTAGGTCCTCCATTTCATCTCACAATCACCCTTCCATTACGCACTAGCGTAAGTGCGTACAACCCGAACGGTTAGTCAGACGCGGTGATAATAATAACAATAATAATAATAATAATAAACATATTTTTCAATCAATTAATCATTGTTTATTTAGGATTTAAAAGAAAATTACCTAATTGATTTTATAATACAATCCCGAAATACTTAAAGGTACATCTTCAGGTCTTGCAGTTAAGTATTAAAAAAAAAAGTTTTACACATATCTTAACATTTTCTCTAAAAATATTTACATAGTTGTTTGAAGCATGCCTTGAAGTATCCCGTCTTTAATTTTACTTTTCGCCATACTTATTTGAGGGATTTCTCGGAGTGTTGGTGGTAGCAAATTAAATAATAATAATAATATTTAGCACCGCGTCTTACTACCCGTTGGGGTTATACGCTTAAGTACTAATTACGCTAATAGATTAGGAATTGGGAGGGTTGAACTTAGAGGAAGTGAACTCGCATTTGCGTGGAGGGAGAGTGGAAAACCATTTAGGAAAAACCACCCCCAGTTCACCCGACCGAGATTCGAACCTCGATCTCCCGGCCTCGGCGGTCGAGCTCAACACGACTAGCGCGTTAGCCAACTACGCCACCGAGGCGGGTAGCAAATTAAACAATTTGGGGATGGTACATCTTAGTTCCTGTCTACCATAATAATTAGAGTATTTGCAGATTGTATACACTTCTAAGGGAATGGGTTTTCATTTGCTCGTATTTATCGGAATGGTAATATTCTATAAAGAGGCCGTACTCATATAATGGGTTAAGAAGTAGAATTCTATTTTGAATGTATGTCTGTCTGTTAGCATTTTTGGTACCAAATATAATTTTCAGGATATTTTCTTGTAAATATAAAATTTTGATTGTGTAACATTCTGTCGTTCTTCCCCAGATGGATATGCCATAAGATATTGTTGATTGAACTAATGATTTATATATTATAGATACATGCAAAAGGCAAGGTTATTTTTAGGGGAAAAGTGGTGTTATTTTTCTCATAAAACGATGATATTATATGCTGAAATTGATGTTATTATTTACATAAATACGAGTCGAATAAGTATTTATTAAAAAAACTAGGATATGACTGTCTACATTTTTCATTCATATTGTGTATTTAACTATTTATTTACATATGCGGAGGTAAATCAAATATAAAAACGTACAAACATTTCACGTTTAGTACTGTCATACTCGATATTTCAATATCATTACCTTCCAGTTTTACAAATAGCAATATCGGAAAAATGGATTACCAATTTATGTTTGAACCAAACAATAATATCGAAACATGTTGTCATACAAAGACCAAACAACTATCAAATAAGGAGAAGGGAATAAAAATAAAGAATATATAATTTTGCCAAACATGACTGCCTGTAGCAAGGGCCATATATATTAATATCCTTGCTTGGACCTAGCATGACATCTTTTAAAAGCTGAAAACAAAGAATAGATCTATCGAAATTTAAGTATTGAAATGTGTAAAAGTAGAAATCGTGATTTATAATGTTAACCTTTAAAAAACACCTAAATTCATGAAAATACTTGTAAATTCTCTGATCCCTTTTATACCTTTAAAATCAGCAAAAACTGATACTATCCATACAAACGGAAGGCCTGGCATAGCGCTATCGCCGGTGTTACCACTTTGAAAATAATATTGGATATTGTGATATTTGCCCAAATTAAAAAAAAAAAAACTATGTTTATTTTGAAAAAACCTTAAATTCATGTTATTCGTGTGACTATCCATTTAAAACTATTGGCCGCTCAAAATGTTTTTCGTTTAGTAACTCATCTCAAGTGATTTGAATTTAAAATTTTAAGCAAATGATTGAGCACTCAGGGCGTATTTTTTTAAATGTTGACATATATTATGAAACAGGTGCTTCATGCAAAGTGATTGATGGTTATTATCTATGAATATAATGTACTATTGAAAAATAGTATTAATTGGTTCTCTCTCCATCTTGATCACCAAGAAAAAAAAGTCAACTTCAAATCCAAGGAGAAATTATAGGAGATATTTCAACTTGAAATCCAAAGAGAAATCTTAAGCTTTTAGTGACGATAAAAACATGACATAAGTCTTTGCCATGATATACTTAGAACTACTAGTGGATCGCTCTCTAGGTTTCTTCCTATTGCGGTTTGATTATAAGTACGGTAGTTGAACTTCTCATTTCGACTCAACTAATCGTAAACTTATCAGCGTAAGGGAAGACCATGAGATAATATCAAGCAATAAAGCTATGACACACAAAGGTGCCATCAAAGGACGCCTTTAATTATACGCCGTTCTTCGCGATGGCTGACGGGGCGTAAGGTTAGGATGTGCCGTTAAACCATCCGTGAACGATGCACTACGGGTGAGACCTATATCCTGCAGACTCTTGGCTATGCCCGCCGGCGTTCGGCTTACGTTTAGTGGAGGTTTTTTTTTCATTCGGGCGCTTCATTGTGGTTGGAGAACTATCAAACTCTAATTAAAATCTAGATATAAAACAATCTTATGAATGTTGAACCTCATCTTTGGCTGGTATTGGGATTAATTTTCGCACCCAAATAAACTATTTTATGATCGCTATACATTAATATAGTCAGTTTATTGTTTTTCCCCTCCAAATATCTATATAATAAAAAAGTTTGATAGATTACAATTATATTTGACTTATTTACTTGGATTTTGATTTGATTTTGTTCACACCACTTCTTACTACCCGTCCGGGTTATCCGAATTGAATTACAATATTTAATATTTAATTACAATATACTTTTAAATGGAATGTGTCCTATTTTCCCTGGCGGTAGAGAAGAAACCATTTAAGCAAATTAACCTTCATGCCTCAATACACCGGAACAGGATTCGAGCCACGACCTCTTTGTTACCGGAAAATCGTGTCTGATGAGCCCATTTTACGGCGTATTAACCGGGATATTAGGTTCACGATTACGCTTGAACCGGAAACCGCATCAAAGTGAGGTTTTATGTACTCCCCATTTGACATTACCAAATTTGAGATAAGGGCATTAGCTTTTTCATTTTAAATAATTATTTTTAAATTTTTCTATATTTGCTTTTAAAGTAGGATGAAAGGGAATGCCAGTTAAGGGCAGTATTTTTTTAATAAATCAAATTATTCTCCAGTAGAAACTTAGAGTTTAATTTTCTTCACGTGATAATATCAACAGTTGTTGAATATTTATCAAGGGTGTCCTGGAATCGAATGACAACCTTTTCTCTTGGTTTAAAAAAGTTTCTCATCTAATGTCTCAATACACAGGACATATTCAACAACTTTTGATATCATCATGTGTAGAAAATTAAACTGTGCATCTACTGGAGCAATATTTAATGTCATTTGGCCAAAAAAAAACTCTGTAAAAACACTGCCTTATGTTGAGGACACACATAGCGAGCGCTACGCTATATATATATATATATATATATGTATATACGTAGTATATATATATGTATATACGTAGTATATATATATATATATACTACGTATATATATATGTATATACGTAGTATATATATATACTACGTACGCTATGTTAGCTATGTTCGCTATGTTCGCTATGTTCGCTACACCAAGTGGATACACTGAAATCTACGATTTGTACGAGACTTTTCAGTCTAGCCCAAGGTGTTCTCAGATAGTTTGCCCAGGGAGAGTGATTACAGTGACGACGAGGCTTTGTTGTTACTTTCATTGTGTAGTAAACGAAAGATAGTGGGTACACGAAGTGAACATGAAAATAACTTTTGGTGAATTTCTATCATCATCTCTTATGTTCATGTACCAGTATTATCCACTGGTTTTGTACCACAGGCATGGGTACTTCCTATCCTTTTAATTAACTGCTCCAGAAACGTCATACTCTTTCTTAGTTCAAACACACTACTAATGCCGGCTGCAAGTGGTTGGATATCACGGGAGGTCTACTGTGCATGTCCGTCGTCAGCGACGCTTAAAAATAAAGTCGAGAATCAAACACACCGAGACATATCTACAGTAGCCCCATGGCTTCTTTGGTGCTGACTGACAGCTCACGGCTTTGAAAAGTTACCAGACCAAATTATGTATCCCTACGCCAAACCATATGATCTGCAAAAACATGTGCTTAGCAGCTGTCACTTCTGACAGTCAAAATTTAGGTATATACCTAAATGTTGACTGTCAGAAGTGAGCTGTGAGCTGTTAGTCAGCACCAAAGAAGCCATGGGGCTACTGTAGCTTACACAACTCTGTGTGGCCACTTACGTTGTCAATAAAGGGAGCTATTTCTATCCCGCATAGCGAATATAGCGCACAGAACTAGCGTAGCGCTTTGTGTAGCCAGGCCATAATACTCTAAAATGGTTTCCCTGGTCTCAATTCCACTGTTTTATAACGAAGACTACAGAAAACAACGTCTCTCTCCAGCACGTCGGATGCGTCAAACTCTTAAAATGAGAGCTGCAATAGGTCCTTAATTTATTTTTTAGTAAATTTTGTTAAAAATTTGTCTATTAATGTTAAATAAATATTTCAAAATATCAACTATGTTGTCGCATATATTAAGTTTTTTTTTCAGGCGTGCAAGGAAGTCAATTTTTTCACTTTTAGTCACTTTTCTTTCTCATCATCATCAAGTCATCAATCTTGCAATTGGTTTGCCGTAGCTCTTAACTTTTTTATATCCTAGGCAACATTTTGTTTACATCTTTGTATCTTATTCTTCCGACATCGTTCACTATTTGATTCGTGTACTACTGCCTTGGTCTCCATCTTGAACTTTTCCCTCCCACATCTCCTTCTGTAATTATCTTCATCACATTATCATGTCTCACTTTATGTCCTACCATGTTAACTCTTATTTGTTGTATACCTTTCCAAAGTTTCATTTTCTTCTTTTTCTTTTCTTAGCACTTCTGTATTTGATACCATCTCCATCCATGATATTTTCAATATTCTTCTGTCACTATTTTCAAAAGAACTAACTTTTACAATCCTCGGTCCCGACACAGATTTATCTGATTGCCAAACCCTTCCTTCACTTCTGACAAGACGTGTATTAATCACAAATTGTGAATATGAGGAATGCCAGGCCTCCACCGTGGTTCGGATTCCACGTTAAACTGTAGGTACTCCATTTCATCTCACAATCACCCTAACATTACACATTAGCGTAAGTGCGTATAACCCGAACGGGTAGTAAGACGCAGTGCTAATAATAATAACTAACTTTCAGTCACTTCTTACCACAAAGCAAGGCTTTTTTTTTCAGTTGAATTTATTTTTGAAATAAAGACTATCATAATTTACCAACTTAATTTATAAATCAATTAAACCTAAGTGCAAAATATCGTAGCTACATAAAAGGGCATAAAAAAGTCATCAAATATTCGTGGAAGAAATTAAATTATATAAAGAGGAAATAGAAAGAATGAATTAAAAAATAAAAGGAGAATATTAAAAAAGATATATATAAAAGAAAAAAAAAGAAATCTGTGCACAATGTTAACTAAATCAGAAGTTAAAAATTCCAAGAAGCAAAAAATTTGCAGGATTGTAAATAAAATGTTTACAAAAGCAAATGAAAGATTACCAGTACATAAGCCTCTGCAAAATAATAATTTGCAGACAAGTGTTTGCCAAGTAAACCTAAAAAAAAAAGGGAAAAATTAATTGATGAAGCAAACAACCTTCAAATGAACATTTTAAAACTCAAAACGTTTTTTAATAATTTCGTTCTTTGATGTATATAAAAACCTAAAATATAAAACAATTTTATTTTGTAAATCTTTTTAAAAGTTAATTTGAACATATCTATTTACTGCCTTATTCCTTTCAAATATCTGCACACATTCTTGTCAATTTTGGTCACTTTCTGATAACTAGTCACCTAAGTCACTTTTTTACTGGCTATGATCACTTTTCTCAATTATTTGAAGACACCTTATCAGTTGCATCGCTGTTTTTACTTTATCTCGACCCCTCGGAGGGAAAGTATTGTGATCGCCAAAAAAAATCGAACTCAATATTTTGATAAAGTCGACCGCCTGAAACTAAAAAAGTTGTTTTCGTGATTCCGTCTGTCTATAACTCGTGCTAGAGCCTAACATATTTTACCGATTGGGCCAAAACTTGGTATTTGGTATTTTCATAAGGCTCCCCCGAGGTTTTTTTTGGAATTAGATACCCAACCCTAAATTAAAGATAAGTTTACTGAAGGGTAAAAAAGAAAAAAAAAATTTTTTCTCGAAATCCGCTCAAACAATTTTGATTAAATTTGATATCTAAGCACTGCTTATCATTATAAACATGATGGCTATTCTCATTTTCTCTTGAAAACGACTTTGAGGGAAATTTTCCAATTTTCAAAATTTCTCCACAACTATTTGAGATACGTAATAAGTTATCAATGTAAAGTTGTATTGTTAAAGATAAACATCTTTTATTTGAAATATATTTTTATAAAACCAATCATTTATGAGCTCTAAGCAAATATATGCACTTTTTAATTCAGGTATTTGAAAAGGAATTTGATTTTTACTCTCTTTGGTGGACAAAGATGTTTTTTTTTAATTTTTCTTTAACAGTGTTTCCTAGTTCCTAATACCATAGAGTAAATAAGTAATAGTGTATATTATTTCATTTAAGATCTTTGGTTTAGTGTTTCTACAACATTGTATAGACATATTATTTCGTTTCACAAATCTAACGAGTTTTTAATAAATGTCTATTTTAAGATAAAAGTGTGAGAAAGTCTGTGCGATGCACCGTACCATTTATTAATTTATCAAAATAAATACGTGATAATATCACATATGTGCTTGCAATTTTCTTTTCACTCGGTAGAATTTCTTCCTGGTGTTTCATTCATCAATTAATTAGCTATGATGCTTTTAACTTTAATAGGCAGTAAGACGCGGTGGCAAAAAAAAAAAGCTTTAGCTTTGTGTGCGTATCTTTTTAACCGTGATTGTATTTTTTTGGTCTAGAAATATCTTTGAAATGGTGTTAAATATATGTTTACGAGTTTTATTCTTTTAATGTTACTGCGTGAATGTGTATAATAATTTTAAACGATGGTACATTGAAGTTACAAAATTAGACAGCTTACAACGGGACTTAAATTAGATTATTTTTTTTTATCCCCGCTACACTTAAACAGGGGAGGTATTCAAGTAAAATGGGTTTCGTTGTTTTGTCACACAAGCTTCCCTTTGTAATCTGATGTTTAATATTTATCAATTTAAAGACCTGGCAATTATTGTTATATTATAGCTTGGAATTTTTCTCACGTAAAACAAAATTACATTGTGCTATAAATCATTATTTTTTGTCTGCTAGTATGCTCGTGAATTTGGACAATGTTTTCTTGGGACTTTTTTTTTATTACGTTATACATTTTACTTTGTGCCCTCGACGCTTCTCTTTAAACCTTGTCCGTTTTTTGTTTTCACCAAGTAAAAATACTTTGGTAAAAATATTGCAAATATTGAAATATGAGTTATATAGAGGGCGATCACTTAGGGAGCATTCAAAAAAAAGTTTAATATGTTTTTAGTGTTTAAAAAAATAATTATTTAAATCAAATAATCTAGTAATTTTTCTAAATAAAGAAATAACATCAAAATATTATATCTAATATTAATAATATATAAAAAGAATGACATTATCACTTTTATGGTTTTTTTAACTTTGTTCTCGGATCACTTTAGAAATTTAATTAAAAGCTTTGGAAATAAGGAAGGGAAGAAGGGATATTTTTGAACACATCGGTTAACGGGGGGAGGATGGTGTCACCACTTATTTTTTTATTTACTTAACCCTTTTTAATTATGTTTCCTCCCCCTAGTTATTTTAGCACTCAATAATGATAATAATAATAATAATTTATCACGAAGTGAGTGAGGTTTATTTATATTATATATAATAAAACTGAGATGCAAACTTAAAGTCTCGTCTAGGTGCATAAAACCCTTAAGCCGCCCCTTATAAAGCAGCTCATCTCTTACGTGAAACCTCTAAGACAGTAGTTATTAAACTTTTATTACTCGCGGCCCCCTAAATATCCTAGACTATTTTCGCGGCCCCCTTGTTTTTACTTACATATTAGTCATTAAGACTTATTCTAAAATAATGACTTTATTTACTGATTAAAATAGCACACAAATAAAAAACAAATTAACATACCTAAATGTATCTAATGGGACCTCTGCTGTTGAACACTTTCCACCAATTCTTGTTTTGATTGTATTACTTTAATGCTATTAGCATGCAGGAGTCGAAATGGAGTCGATTTCGATGCTTCGTTTTAATACTTACCATTGTGGAAACTCCCTTTTCCCATAAATAAGTAGAGACAAAGGGCAACAAATTTTGAATGGTAATGGTAAACAGATGGGGATTATTTGTACTATCTGTGATTTCTATTGTCCGTGCTTCCTCTCCCCTCCATTACCCTGGAAAATCGAGAGTCTCCTGTACTTACACGCTTACAATAATCGAATTCGATCTTTCAAAACGTAAGATTTAAGATAATTGACTTCAATAATAAGCAAATAACATTTTAAATTATTTTTCGAGGCCCCCAGAAAAAACCTTTCGCGTTCCCCCCCCCCCC
>CABFWO010000359.1:175730-219108 GCA_902155825.1 Timema genevievae | reverse complement strand
CCCCCCCCCCCTCCCGGTTAAGAATCGCTGCCCTAAGATACCTTGTTTTGGATTTCCTTTGTATTTAATTAAATTTTGTTTAGTGTGGATACAGTGATTTAGATGTCTCGCTTAGATTATTTTTGAAAATGATTGTAACAAGCACAGCCATTTTTGTCTCCGGATTAATAATTTTATTTCCGATTGTATTGGATACGATTTATTGTATTCTAGTCTTGTTGACTATACAGTAATTCAAGGTTATTACTACAGGCAGGCATTGTACAGTCATATTAAGATAGGAATACACTTTTTTTGACAAAAGACACAGAGGAAGAAGGAGGAAAGTCACATTACACACATATTCCAGTAAAACTACTTTTATATCGCAAACCCCATAGGGACATCTAGTAAATACTTTTTTTAAATTACTTGCCCCCCTTAAACCATAATCTCAAGTGTTATAAAAGTCTCATGATTATCTAGCAGATGGCAGCACGAACTCAATTTGAGTTGAAATCGGACTCACCCCTCTTTTCCTCCTGTACCCTTCATTTGTAAAAATTAACTAAATAATTTTTCAAATAAAGGGTTATCGAAAAAAGGTGTTGAAATTTTCTTTGATAAAAATCTATGGAAATCATTTAAAAATATATAATAATAATTTAAGTTTTTAACTAATAAACTACTTACTTTGTTCGTTTATTTCAATTAGATTATTAATTTTCATTTATCACATAATATTCAATTATTAAAAAAAATTACTATGTTTTAATCCTGGACACTCTTAACGACGACCCTGTATTCATACATCGAGTCGTGGGATCTGCAGCTGTCACTTTTGATAGATATTATCAATACATATAAACAACAATAATATAATATTGTACAATGTTATCAATATTGACTGCAAAACAGTATGTTTCTATTTTTTTTAAACAATTTTATCTACTATATTTAAACCTCACAACTATTAGGAGTTCACCGGAAACAATATTGGCTTATTTTATCTCACTATTATATAAACGATTCAAAATTTAATTGACAATCGTCACATCTTTCTTCCTGCGTTAATTGTTCCTGTAAGTGAAATACATTAAGAGCCTTAATGATAAACCATATCTATATCCTTGCCATACACAACGCTTACATACCTTATTCAATTTATATGAATCCGAATCCTTTATTCAGATGGTAGCGCGTCTGCATACTGAATCAAGGGTCCCGGGTTTGATTCCCTTCATGGCTGAAAAAAATCATCATTAGTGAAATGTGGGTAACTCCTTTCACAGTGATGAATTAACGGCTGGATGTTGTGTATGTTCTAAATTTAAGTTAGTTTATAAGTCGTGTATTCATATAATCAGTCGGTTTCAAAAAATGCACATTAAATGCTTATGAAATAAATGAAAAAATAAATAAATGGGATTGCAAGAGATATATATGGTTTTATAATTACGATTGTGTTTATTTTTTAGTTTATTTAGAAAAACCTTTATTTGGGAGGGGGGAGGTACGTGGAATAAGGTGCTAATTTCCCCTGGTTTGGCTTGCTGGTGACTGGGAGGTCGGGGTTCAAATCCCTGCTGTAGTACTGAGAGAGTCTCTCCCCCCCTAAATTGGCTTTCTCTCAATTTCCACTCAAACTTGAGCTATTTTTTCTTCTCTTAATTCTACATTCCTCATCCCTATCACGTTACGTTGATAGTCCAAAGTGCAATAAGAAGTGGGATAAAAAAACACACAAAAACCCACTTCCTGTAGTTAAAAACTAGTTGATATACTATTTCAAACATGAAAATATTTGCAATCATCAATATTTCAGTTAAAATGTATATGCCCAGTATATTATAATAACCATTCCATATTTTCGTCGCATCTTAGGACCGTGATTCGAACCCATCTCCATGTCATCGGCAGGCATCCACTCTATTGCGAGTGTGGTGCCTTAGGCCATTGTTTCTTAAAGTTATAATGATGGAGGTACACCGAGCCCTGGGAGTAGGGGAGTGGGGGATATTTGAAAGTTATGCACGAAAAACATTATTCCTAGGCAATTTAATTTTTCGTCTTTAAAGACAAGACAAAAAATAATTTATCATGGAAATGTTAAAAAAAATGCATTTAATTAATAAGTAATCATTTATAACACTCTAAACCTCATAATTTAATAAGATTTGTTGACTTAAGTTTGGTAGAGATTTCCTTTGCTAATTGACTTGTGTCTACTCATAAAAGAAATACAGCATAGTATGGATATTTCATATATTATTATTTTGCATTTAATTTTTTTTATTAGATGTGACCAACATTATTTGAGGTGTTTTTATAGCAAATTTTTTTTGGTCCAAACAAAACAAATATATTTTATTCTTCCATTAGACACACGGAGTTTAATTTTCTTCTCATGATGATATCAAAATTTGTTGAATATCTGTCGAAGGTGTCCTTGAATTTAACGAAGGCTTTTTATCTTCATTTAAAAAGTTTCTCATGTAATTCCGCTATGCTCGTGACACATATTTAACAACTGTTTATATCACCGTGTGAAGAAAATTAAACTATTTAGGCCAAAAAATGTTTACTATAAAAACTGAAAAAAAAAACCTATCATCGCGTCCCCTTCATCCCCATCTTAATTTATTATTATTGATAAACTTTCTGGGATCCTTCGGACCAATTGATAGGCTGCCACGGACCACACTTTTAGAAACATTGCCTTAGACCATTCCACCACCGAAGCTGGTCACAATATTTAATTAGTCATCTTCCTAACTCGTGGAAAAAAGTGAAATTGTTTAATTAGGGCTTGTTCGTTATCTGTGTATTTCTTACCCTCCAACGTTTGAAACAATAGGTTGTCGAATGTAGAGAGTGGACCAGGGACTTGTCTCAATCTAACCGCACCCGGATGCCACTCGGACAAGGTCTGGTTGTGTAAAGACGGGGCATCCGCTCTGAACCGCCCTAAATTGCAACCCGAGGCGAGGTTCGACCTCAGTCAGGATGAGTCGATAATTCCTCTCAAGTTCCTGATTCGACTCAGCGTCGCCAACATTTCAATCACTGGTTTTTAGAGAAATAGACGGATCTTTTTTATTTTATCTCAACGCCTAGTAGAGGTCAGTATTCTGATACCCGCTTCGGTGGCCACATGGGCCAAGGCGTCACGTTCGCAATAGACTAGACGGTCGATGACGAGAAGATCGTGATTCGATCCCGGTCGGGCGTTACTGAGGGTAGTTTTTCTTAAATGGTTTCTCACCCTCTTGCTCTCTCCGCGCAAACGCGGGTACATTTAATCTAAATTCAATCCTTTTCATCCTTAACCCATTAGCTTAATTAATACATATGCGTATAACCTGAACAGGTAGTAAAATGCGTTGCTTAAAAAAAGTATTGTGATCGTAAAAAAAAATCTAATTCGAGATTTTTAAGGATGTTGACTTTTCATGACCCCCATGAAATCAGTGATTTTCGTGATGCCGACTGTCTCTCTGCCTAGAGCCGAAATAATTTTACCGATCGGGCTAAAAGTTGCTATATAGAGTTTTCATAATATCCCCAGTCAATAACAACAGGCCTACAGCTTTTTTTTATATATATTCTCTTCAGGAGACACAAGAAACTGTTTATAAAACTAACTTGTGTGAATTGACATGATTTTTTTTTTGTTGTTTTCTGTAAGTTGTATATAAGTATTACTTCAGATATACAATGACATATACGTTGCTTTATTCCTGAATCGGACAAATAGAAGAAATTATCTTTTTCAGCTTTGAATGCATTTGATTAAATTGAACAACTAAAAACTAATTTTTTATATTTTATATTAGTCTATGTCTATAGGTCTAAAATTATCATTTAATCTAATGAACTATCTTCATCTACATCTGTATGTGTACGTTGTAGGCTACTACTGAAGATTTCAGCGAGTCATGAAACCATAGAAATTCTGGAGGAACATACTTCTCGACACGCTCTTTACCATCCGTAAACTCTGCATCATTTACAGGTAATGGACCTATGTAGAGCTGTACAGTAGGAAAACTCAACGTAACGCCTGCCTTTTATAAAATAAACTCTTGTTTCACTGTTAAACCTGTTGTTACGCTGCACTGAATTCTGTGTGCATTGTAATGGATGTGCCGATAGATATAGAAAACCTTCTTTTCCCTAGATTGGATTGCTACCTTTTTCTTAAACAAACATTTAAAGTGTTCAGAAAAGTTTTATATCATGTCTTGTTTTACTTCTACAACTATAAACTTAGGCTACACGATGTTGTTTGTACTAAAGATCGCCATTCACTTGGGAGATAAACACGTTCCCTTTTCCTTTCCTCTTTTTTAATCAACACAAAGCTGCGGTTGCGTGGAAGAAAGCTGTGTCCTGGCCCAGGATAGGGATGGAAAATGTCAATGAACCGCCGTTCTTGTTTCGCTAAAATATATAAGTATTGAACTAAATAATGATTCTTATTTTGCTCATTACAGTTATCTGAAAATAGGTGAAGTATTCACCTTATTATCAACTTAGTTCTTGATAAAATAGTTCAAAAATCAAATCACTTCATTTTGTACTTTTCTGGCAACAGTCTCATACGTAAAAAAAAAAACCCTATGCTTTCCCGGTATTTTCTGAATGAATGCAGTAGTTGTACCCCAAAGTTGTCTCGTGTAGAAAAACATCCCCTTCCTGGATATGTGAAAGGGACATATTTTGCTGAGAGTAGAGTGTTAAAACCTCAATAAATTCATTTGTTTTTGTCACTTTAATTTTTTTATTTAAGTTCAGTATAAAATACCCCAGCTTTTACAATATACACATTTTTTTTCGGCTGAGTGAAGATTTTTTCACATCATCAAGTTTTTCTCAGCAGCGATGAGATTTTATAATCAGTCACATGTCTGGTGTGTCTGATGTAGGTTGTCCAAATGAATAGTCAAAATTAGTTACAAAATGATGACAGAAGTAATCATAGGACAGTTAGGATATATGACTTCACTCTTTTCTTGTTTTAAATACATATAATTATCTGGTTGATGTTTTTGTAGGTATAGCTGATGCCTTTATGCCACATTTCAATCAAAGGCTATTGGTGACCTGGCGGTCTAGGGGTAAGGTGTCGGACTTCTGTGCTGGAAGTCTGAGGTTCAATCCTCGGTCCCGGCACAGATTTATCTGATTTCCAAACCCTTCCTTCACCTCTGACAAGACGTGTATTAATAACAACTTGTGAATGTGAGGAATGCCAGGCCTCGACCGTGGTTCGGATCCCACGTTAAACTGTCGGTCCTCCATTTAATCTCACAATCACCCTACCATTACACATTAGCGTAAGTGCGTTCAACCCGAACGGGTAGTAAGACGCGGTGATAATAATATTAATAAATCAAAGATTAGGTAATAGATGTTGTCATTGTTATTCCTGCTGCAGGGGGAACAGCGTCTTGGGAAGATTTTTATGTGATAAACTATTTTTTAAATCAGGTCTTCTTGTATCTTGTTTGGTCTTACTTGGTTCTTTCCCCGCCTGTCAGTATGACAAGCAACGTTCTCTTGCAAACATTTTATTATTATCTCAACTTGGTACTTACTAATGCAAAATATAGAACAAAATGCTTTCTTCATATAGACCTACTATTATTTCTGAGGTCACAATACGGAATTGTTATTGACAAGCACAAGATATATGTAAACCTCTCCCTGTTTTGGGCCTATAATGTTGAATGGATTGTATTGAAATAAGTCACCTAAAAGAACATCCTGATTTTCTCTCTTTTATAAAATTTTTCTAATATGATCTCGCCAGCTGTTTCACTAAACTTTTAAAAACATGTTCACATACACTTACAATCTGGGCCCGTATGTCGTTTTCCAACTTATTCACCGAGTTGGTGGTAAACGTCTCCTCGCTACTTTATCTTTTCTTCTTTGACATGTTCCTTTTTCAACCAGGTTCATTTCTAGTACTTTTCTGACGTCTGTGGTCTTTTGCATGTTAAAATATCGCTTTCCGGTTCACTTTCTCTATGACTAAGTCACAGACAAGGAAACAGTTGTCTGTGGACTAGCTTCATTATCACTATCACTGTCCTACACACTTAAACAACTAGCAATATCAAGACTGTTTGAACGTTTACAAACGTTTATAAAATGATTTGAAGACATTGAACAAGAGTACAACACAGATTAATACAAAAATGAAGAGTAAACATTCAAGCCAGTAGATTTAAACTTAAATAGTTTAACTTTCTTATAAGAGATCGCAGGACGGTAGTATTAGAGTCACAAAGTTACTTTATAATGTGTTCATAGATGGTCCTTGTAATGATGAACAACTATTGTAAAATTGTATGTAGCCATAGGTGCTTGGTGACTAGTTTTTTTATTTTTGGCTAAAGGAGCGATAAAGTCTTTTCAGTGCGCCGTATCATTTATTTAGAAAATGGGTTCCGCAAGATCACAAAAGAGTCGATTAGCGCCTTAGAAAAACCTGGAAAAGTCAAGTGAATTTCATGAAACGGGAATAAATCGATAAGGTTTTCAGCTATTTTTGAAATGATTTGCGAGATATAAAGAAATCATTTTATAGATATCGACATTTTGTGAGACATGTTTTTACTAACTTCTATTTAGAAAATTAAAAAGGAAAATTTTTTCCCACGAAAACTACTAATCTACATTTTAAATTGCGGTCTATGGCTAATTTTGTTGATTTTAAGTGCGAATCAACAATTACAAAATTCCACTAACTAAAAAAAGGTTCCCTCCGTCCAGGAAATGTATATTTCTTTACCAATTAAAAAAAACATAGCCTATTTGTTTGAGCTGGCTGTTATTGCGGCCATAATGTGACCAAAAGCATATATTAACTGACGATACAGAAGAATAAACATTGCCAAAGCTTACTAAATTATATTTCTTCTACCTCCTAATTTAGTGTTACTATTATTAATCTAAATGACATATTTTATCTACCGACTTTTTATGCCAAACCTAACTTTTTATTTAATTAAATCCAATAATTTTAGTTAAGACAAATCATAGTAAATCTATTCTATACATTTAAAATTCTTTCGAGAAGGATTGTCTGCCTCTAAGCACTTGTTTTAAACGCCCATTAAAATAAACCCCGCTTCGGTGGCCGCCTAGTCTAACGCGCTAATCTCGCAGTGGACTAAACTGCTGGTGACGGGGAGTCGAGGTTCGAATCTCGGTCGGGTGTACTAAGGTAGGTTTTCCTTAAATGGTTTTCTACTTCACCTCCACGAAAATGCCGGTACATTTTCTATAATATAATCTCCCTAAAACCATTATCATAATTAGTACATAAGCGTATAACTTGAAATGGTAGTAATGTGTGGTTCTAAAAAATACATATTTTAGTGCCGCGTCTTACTATCTGTCCAGGTTATGCGCCAATTTACTAATTACTCATGTATTAGGGATGAGTAAGGTTGAATTTAGAGGAAGTGTACCCGAATTCGCGTGGAGGGAGAATGGAAAACCATTTAGTATAAACCACTCTCGGTACACCCAACCGGGATTCAACCCTAATCTCCCCGTCAACGGTAGTCTAGTTTATTGTGAGAAGTGGGTCATTGCATTTTAAAGTTTGGGGGGGAGGGGGAGTGAGGGGGAGAATGCATTTTATTTTTTTCTTGGAAACCTGAAAAAGTTAGACAATTTCAAATCTTACAAAGTTTGTCAACCCTGAACATACAGATTCTTTAGCTGCTATCAAATGTAATTGCCATTGGATTGTGTATAGTATTAACTAAAATAATAACTAAATAAACTTTTTTAGTTACATAATAATAATGGCATTTAACTAGAATTAGACAATTTATAAGTTGCCCTATCTAGTGTAAGTAGTCAAGACATATTTTTTTTTTAGGAAATAAATCTAGTTTTGAGATATTTCAAGAAGTTTTGCTAGCCGGAAGAAACGCCATATTAAATAAATGCTGTATCATTATAAACTTAATAATATTTAATGACTCGCTGACACACAAAGGCAATCATTCCAACTCCAAGACTTTCTAGACATGCGCTAAGGTTTCTTTTTACTGCAGATGTTTTGCAATTAAGTTCAAACAACTATCTAATAAATATACTCTAAAAGTAATTTATTCCGTAATTAACCTACACGTATATTTATTACATTTGTATTTAGCTTTTAAATGCATTATTTGTATTTTGAGTTGTGAATGTAGGAATTTCATTTTCACTCTCGAAATTAAGCAGGAAATAATTGACTCGTTAATTAATTACATTGACCTGCTTCGGTGGCCGCATGGTATAAGGCTTCATTCTCACTATAGACTAGATCGCCGATGACTGGGTGAGATCGGGATCCGAGTTGGATGTACTTAAGGTGTTTTTACCTAAATGACACTTGTAAACCTGAACGGCTAGTAGAACGTGATTTTGAAAATATTTTTAAAAATTACGCTAAGCTAATTTTCAAATTAAATACTAGATAAATTTACATCGTAAATTAAAAAAAAAACCTAACACCTTATGAATTATCAGATTTTTTTTTGTGTGGGGGAGCCACGTCTTACTATACTTGCGGGCTATCCGCATATTTAAACTTTTAAATTGGGGATAAGGAAGGTAGAATTTACTCGAACTGTACCCGCATTTTCGTGGTAAACCATTTAGGAAAGAACCCCACTTAGGACACCCGGTCGGGATTTGGACTCCAATATTCCCGTCGTCGGCAGTCTAGTATATTACGAGAATGACGCCTTAGGTCGTGTAACCACATACCAAGCTACATTTTTCTAAACGTCCAAATAAGATTACTTTTCTCATAAAAGTATAAAAACGTAATTTTGAAATTATGACAGCACAAAGTAATTAAAAATTCTCGTTCAATGTTAACTTACTATACCGCTGTGGCTCTTTTATGAAGGACCATTGAGCCTCGAACTTGCCACGGTCATCTGTCAAAATCATCTTCTAAATATTATTATTATTGTTCAAAATAAAATATATAACCCTTACAACAGTGAAATTGTGCACTTCCTGGACCGACTTATTATATCGATACAAGGCTTATCAACTAACTTAACTCTAGAACAGACACAACACCCATCCCCCGGCCGTCATTTCATCACCGTGAAAGGGGAAACCCACTTTTCACCAATGATACATTATTGGCAAAGTCAGGAATCGAACCCGGAACTCTTATCTCAGTAGACGGACATACTGACGACTGAGCTAAGGTGTCGAACTCCAACCTCCTTCCAATATATTTTAACATTATATTCCCATCGACGTCTCGCCCTCCAAGTAGTCTTGTTGCTTCATGTTTCCCAACTAAAGGTTTGTGTACACGCCTTTTATCCCATATACACGCCACATGACCACATGATCATAATAATGTTTTTTTTTGTCTATCCCTCTTAGGTAAAAATATCTTTAATTATCATATTTTGTGATATTTTGGGTTAATTTATTTTTTCTAAATTTATTAACTGGTTCAATTTCAAGCGAGTTTAAAATATTTTCTAAGAAAATTAAAAAAATTCTACACATGTATCACATATGTGAACATAAAAAATCAAATAAAAAAGGGACAATAAATTATTATTAAAAAAATCTTCACCATAACTCAAAGAACTAAAGCTGTCATATTTTGTCGATTGAAATTAAAATATATAATGTTGACCTCTTGAACATTCTTAGTAATTATTAAAACATTAGTAACGTAAGCCACTATGCAAGAACGAAGATTAGTGGGCCTCTAGTGTGAGGTTTTGGTGTATAGTAGTGTGAATAAATTAGTAGCGAAAATATAATTTTAGTAGTCCAATAGTGCCGCATTAGTGTGCTTGGGACTGCACTACTGCACGACTCACATTTTTACGTCACTTTTGACGTGAATACGTCTTTAAATTTGCTACCATACGGGGGCAATCCAAAAAAACCTAATGATAACAAAATCGGGGGATACAGTTTGGTGTTGTAGTTTCGAATCTTTCCTCTACATCCAAAATTAAATTATACCACTGGATAGCTAAAGGATCAAAGAATTCATTACGATAAGCGAGAACAGTGACGCATCGCGCGCGGTGGAGGGGGAAGCGCCGCCATTTTGAGGTTATTTTGCCGCGTAACGAGATTTGCAATTAGTATAACTTTTGACTCGGAGAAGCTACGATGTTCGTTTGAGTTTTAATCGTCAGCTGTCGTCAATCTATCGATTGTATATAAAACATTAGTAAAGTTATATTGTAACACAATAATTATTTGTTTCCTTGCTTTTATCCTAAATACATAAATAAAAATATTTTATTTAAAAAATATAACCCGTTACATAAACGTATTCACGTACAACACACGGCCGTGTCCATGACACAGCCACACCCCATTCTTTGTGTTAATTGTAAGAAAAGGCGCTGGCCTTAACTTCGCCCAAATAAAAACTATATTATTATTATTATTATTATTATTATTATTATTATTATTATTAATCACTGCTCTTAGCAAGCAAGCCAACGCCACTACTATTCCACTCACATTAATGGCCACTCAGGTTCGTTCTTGCGTATCGGCACTAGGTATTTCCCCTTCATCATATACTACCTTTCATACATAAGCGGCGCGCACGTTGCATTTCAGTCTACTTCTAGGCGAGTCAAGTATTGAGCGGACCATTAAAAACCATTTCTGATCTTTTGTTTTGAAGAATAGAACAAGGTACATTTACTCCGTAGAAATATTGGAAATGGTGGTGGATGTAAGTCAAATAATGTAAATAGAAATTTTTTTTTAAAAAAAGGACCTTGCAATTATTTGCTTTTACTCTGTTGTCTTTATAAAATGAAAAAAAATCTGCAGAATTTAATAAAAAGTATTATTTTAAACGTTCATTAAATTTTGATATATGAAATCTGACCAAATTGACTAAAAAAAGATAATATTTGATTATTTTTTTAATTTTTGATTTATTAGAATTGAGAACAGTTAAAGGAAATAAATTGAGATTTGTTAAAATAAAAAAGTTTTATAACATTTAAAAACATTAAAAATAACATGAAACACATTAAAATTAGGTGAACTTACAAAGCTTGAAATCATTATATATGAAAGAAAAAAAAGTTGAAATTAAGGTTCTTTCATATAATATCAAAGTTTCTAATTTTGTAATTTTACTTGATTTTAATGTGTTTCATGTTATTTTTAAAGTTCTAATACCTTGTTTTTTTTTATATTTTATCAAATATTTTACCTAACTTCAATTTATATTTAAATGTTCTCAGTCATTCTAATAAAATAAACCCACAGTAATAAAACATATTTTTAAAATCATACATTAAATTACACAACGCATCTTACTACAACTATTTTAGAATGTTTTCTATAATATTAAATTGATTTTTATTTAACTCTTTGTCAGAGTGGAGAAACAAATACAAAAATAATCAAGTTGTTTGAATTGTTGAACGAATGAAGTGAGTTCTTCGTTTTAACTCCACCGATTTGCATTTGTCTGTCTGTGGTGGATATGTCTCACGATAACTTATGAACGCAATAACCGATTTAATTCAAATTTGGCACAATTGTTCTTTTTACCTTTATACGGATCAAGTTCGTTGTTGGGGAAGAAAATCTAACTAAAAGTTGGGAAGAAATCAACCCTTATTTGTATAAAACACGGCTTTTGGAACTAATTATTACATGCACAGTAGTTAACTTTTAGGTTATTTACTAATATACCTACTTTATACAGCTGAAAATTGGTACATAGATGAAAACTACTATAATAATACTAAACAGAATCAAGTTTTTAAATAATTTGTTGGGGTAGAGGGTGGGGGTGAATCACAAAACTGGGGGCCCCTCAAATGAAGTTTGCCCAGGGCCCCACGTTTACTTAGGGAGACCCTGACACGATGGAACTTACAACGAAGAACAGGCCACCTTTTGAGAAGGAAAGATTGTACAATCATTTTAAAGAGTCTGAGGATCAAATTACGATTTTATGTATGATTTTTTTTTGTAGAAGTAATTCACCTTTTTTTTTCCCTAATGTTAAAGTTTCTTAAACCAATGCAATAATTTAGTAAACTCTGCCGCAGAAAAATAAAATAAACAATTAAAGAAAAGGATTTTACAGTCACTATTTACTAACAGTTTTTTTTATATAAACAATTTACATGTAAACTACCTATCATTTCTTGTCTTTACGTAACTCTTCTTCAACGCTTACCGTTTGAAAAAAAAAAGATATATCAAATCTAAAAAAGAAACCCCGATATTTTCTTGTTCTTGACACGTTACGTGTTCTGACGTCACATAATGTCTACAAAATTCTCCATTATGAAGATGTCTACTCTGACGTTATAATCCGCACCTTGAAACTTTCCTCAGTTGATATTTTGTTCGATGAATACATTACAGTGCTCGCTCATGCCTGAAAATATACTTTTAAATTAGTTTTAAATGAGATTATTGATATAATATTATATAACTGCATGCTTGTTGAACTTGTTGAATTATTCATTAAAAAAAAATTGTCACCGCCTCTTATGACCCGATTGGGCTACACACGAAATAGTTATACTAATGGTATGGGAAAGTTTGACTTTAGAGGAAGTGTACTCGCATTTGCATGGAAGAAGAGTGAACGACAAATTTTAATAAGGGGAAAACCACTAATTACTCCCGACTGAGATTCAAACTCTGATCTCACTGTCATCGGCAGTCCATACTATTGAAAGAGTGACACCTTATACCTTTCGACCACCTTAAATAAAAAAATTTAGAAGAAAATAAATGAAAATTTTAAACACATTATAGATCTAATAGTGAAAGCTACAGAATGTTCCAAATAAAACCGGTCCTAGCCGCACAGTATCTCAAAGTCTGTACGTTTGGGGCCGGTTTTATTTAACACCATATACGTAAATTCCGAAAATTATTTGGTAAGCGTTTGTATTTTTGATTAATAATCCATTTTATCTTGGATACTAGTTGGTTTCTGTATACATACATCCTTTTTTTTTTACGCGCTCCGTGTCTTACCATCAGTCCGCGATATCGGCATATTTACACTAATCAGGTAAGAATGCGGCAGGTAAAATTTATTGCAAGTGTACACTAATTTTTTCTGAAAAAGATTGGGAAACCATTTAGAAAAACAATTAATTAATTAATTAATTTTTAGCACCGCGTCTTACTACCCGTTCGGGTTATACGCTTAAGTACTAATTACACTAATGGATTGGGAATTAGGAAGGTTGAATTGAGGGAGAGTGGAAAACCATTTAGGAAAAACCACCCCCAGTTCACCCGACCGAGATTCGAACCTCGATATCCCCGTCCTCGATGGTTTGACTCAACACGACTGGCGCGTTAGCCAACTAAGCCACCGAGGCGGGTGTAGAAAAACAAACTCAAGAACGCCTGGTCGGGATTTGATCCATGTCCTTGTCACTTGCAAACTGAACAATATGAGACTCGCGCCTTTGTCCGCGCACCCACCACCGCAGGACTAGCCTAATTATTACATTCAAAATTTTGAATATTTTATTAATTTATTTGCCTTTTTTGGATATTCTCAGGTTGGTTTTTCTTTTCACTGTGCCTTAATACCTGTTCAGGTTATACGCATATATACCTTATTTCGAGTTCCCAAAGATTTAAAAAAAAAACATAAATCCTGAAAAGATACGTACATTATTTTGGGTTCCCTGCCATTCTATCTTAACTAACCTTTCGATAAAATAAAAATTCACGGGGCACTTCATTCAAGATGGATGATCGCAGATTTCGACGTGTTCTATTAATATTTCATAGAGGATGTCAAACATTGAAAATAATTTATCGGAGTAGTGTTAACATGTACAGTATAATTTACATGCACATCAGAATTTTTTTTCTGACATACTATTTTTATCAACAGTTTAAATTTTGGTCAAAAATCGATTTGGATATATTCTGTATTCACCCTTGGGCACCCTATATCTATATTTTTTATTGGTACAAATATACAAATTACTTTAATTCTTTAAAAACAAAATTATAAAATTTAAAACTGGGTGTCAAAAAAGTTTTACATAATTATAACGCAATTTTTTCTTGAGTTTGCTAGTGTATATTATTTCGTTTCACATATATTACGAGTTTTGAGTATATATCTCTATTTTTAAACAATGGAGTGAGAAAGTCAATGCGGAGTTCCGTACCATTAATTTTTATATGTTTTCTTAGCACCGCGTTTTACTACCCGTTCAGGTGATATGCTACTATAATAGGCTAATGGTTTTAGGGTTTAGTGAGGCTATATTTATAAGAAATGTACCCGCATTTGCTTGGAGAGACAGTGTAAAACCATTTAGGAAAAAACTATCCTCAATAAAATTGACCGGGAACTTAAACCCCGATAGTGTGTCGTTTTACTTGGAAGTGGTGTTATCACTGAGGACTGCAACTAGCACTCTCCAGTTCCCACGGACTCAACCTGACTCAAGAAGCTCAGCGAAACTTTCGTGAGTCTGAGTGTCTGGTGTATATCTTGTCTGTGCCCTTAGCCATGCTCGTGAAGCTTTATCACCCAACTGTGTGACAATCTTCCCCCCCCTCTACCCTCACTCTGTCACCCACTCACGACTATTCAACCAAACGCTTCAGTGGACTGTTACCGCGTCGCTGAGTCGGGCTAGTTGCAAGCAAGCGATCCCAAGGTTTACACTACATTGGTGAACTTATTTATTTCCCCGACACACGCCACTGGCCACAATCCTCCCTTGCGTGTATTGTGGCCCCAGGCTTTAAAGTTTGGGTGGGACTAGGCCCAACAGATTCTTCTGTTTTCGTAGATATGGCCCCGACCTTACCACTGATTTATTTCGATTCACTGTTTTGTTGTTGTGTTTTTGTATCAAGTACAGTACAAAATGATGTATTCGCTGTGTATAAATCATAGTGTTGCGTGAAGTGTCAAATATTAAGTTCAGGGCCGTATTTACAGTCTGATCTCGGCAATCAGCTAATCACCAGTTAAACGAATAACAAGTAGTTTAGATCGAATGGGGGATTGGTTGGCGCTCGAATATCAATATCGGCTTTATATACATCCCTCATACAACACTAACCCTTTGTGACCAAAGAAAATACCAACGGTTTTTAAATGCGATTTTTTTAATCACATTAGTAGGAATCGGCTTTAGTTAAAGGGGAAATATCATTTGGTACAGTTGCAATATACAATTAAACTTACACTTAAATCTAGCAAAATAAATAATACCCGCATCGGTGGACACACGGATTAAACGTCAAGCTCGTCTGGTCCGGTTTTATGGTGACGGAGAAATTGGAGTTCGAACCCCGGTCTGTCTTATTGATGTTTCCCACTCTCCCACCATACAAATGTGTGTACACTTACTTTAAATGATACCTGCCCCATCCTTACCTCATTGACGAATTTATGGTTTACCTAGTAAGAAAAAACTCCAATATTTTATTATTTACAATTTTTCGTTAAATATCTGAAATTTACTTCTTTGAAATCGGATATTAAAGAAGCAGTAACACATTAGTCTATTAATATTTTTCCGAAAATCACGACAAATAAGCTGCTTACATTTCTTTTTAAAAATGTAAGTCTACTAGCTTTGAACTTGAACTAAACTTTAAATTTTCTCAAAGTATAAAATAAAACTGAAAAATTCGTCTAAAAAGATATTGTTATGCTCCAACCCCCTTCGGTGGCCGCGTGGTCTAACGCACTACTTTCGTGTTAGAGTAGACTTCCGAAAAAAAAAAAAAGAGATCGGAGTTCGATCCCGGTCTGGTGCACTGAGGGTGGTTTTTCCTAAAAAAAAATATTCCACTCCATTTCAACGCAAATGCGGGTGTACTTTATCTAAACTAAACCTTACTAATCCCTAACACATTAGTGTAATTATTACATAGGCGTCCAACCTGAACGGGTAGTAAGACGCGGTGCTAAGTATTACACCTCTAGTGTAGTGAAGAAGTTGGAATTTAGAATATATCTATTTATCCGCATCTGCGTTGAGGGAGAGTGTCAAATTGTTTAGGGAAATAACATCTCTTTACACAAGGTGTCCAGCAACTTGCAAAATAGAAAAAAAGTCAGGTAAGTTAATCAAATTTAAGAAATTTTCACATATTAACATTTTTTTTTTAAATGCAACTTTTATTTACAAGGATCAAAATAACATTTTTCTTCCAATTAATACTCACCACGAATCTTTTTTTTTTTACACGTTTGAGCATTCTAATCTAAATTCTCAAGGTCAACATAATATGGTTTTCGTATCGTCTTTCCACCCTTCTACCGCGCGTCTTTAGACAAAATTGAGTCATGGTTATGCGCATGCGTGAGAATTAAAATACGTTATGGGAAGGAGACACTAATAAATAATGTGTCTCACCATTCTATAAGTTGTATTTGTGCAAGACGATCTCAATGAAATCTAACTTAGATTACACTACCCAATACCCGCTTTAGGTTGAAACCCTTTAAACCCTTAATAAATTGACACAATTTAAAAATGTGTATGTGTCTAAAATTATTATTGTTATTATTATTACATCAAGTTGCGAACTTATTATTATTATTATTATTACTTAGCACCGCGTCTTACTACCCGTTTCGGGTTATACGCTTAAGTACTAATTACGCTAATGGATTATGAATGGGGAAGGTTGAATTTAGAGGAAGTGAACCCGCATTTGCGTGAAGGGAGAGTGGAAAACCATTTAGGAAAAAAACCTCAGTTCACCCGACCGAGATTAGAACCTTGATCTCCCCGTCCTCGGCAGTTGAGCTTAACACGACTAGCGCGTTAGCCAACTACGCCACCGAGGTGGGTTTGATCTTAATAAAACAATGTTGATAATATAATGACTGGAAAAGTTGGAAATTGGCTCTGGAAAACCTGGATAAGTCGGGGAATTAAAAAAATGTATTTTGGCTGAACACACTGAAAATAAACCTTGTTGGGAATTACAACCCCCTACCTCCGACCTCCTTATAACTGGCAAAACAATAACGAACGAGGATGACGCAATTGGTTCGCTTGCCCACCGACCTGGATCAAAATTAATTTGAAATTAGTTTTTAAAAAAAACTTTACCATCTACTTAGTGGTTATCAGACAAGACAAAACTACTTAACCTTATGAAAAAATTTAAGAGAATAAACTTGGAAATATGAACGAAGTTATGTCTAGAGAAGAATGGCACAGTACAATTTTCATAGGAAGGGCCTATTAGAAAAGACAAACTTTTATTGCGGCCAAAATTGATGATTTTAAAAATATTTTGTCATATTACAGCTCTTTTTTAACACCGTGTCTTACTAACCGTTCGGGCTATAAGTCCATGTGCTAATTACTCTAATGGGTTGGGGATTAGCCTCGGTGGCTGTAGTTGGCTAACGCGCCAGTCGTGTTGAGCTAGACCACCAAGGACGGGGAGATCGAGGTTCGAATCTCGGTCGGGTGAACTGGGGTTGGTTTTCCCTAAATGGTTTTCCACTCTCCACGCAAATGCGGGTTCACTTCCTCTAAAATTAACCTTCCCAATTCCTACTCCATTAGTGTAATTAGTACTTAAGCGTATAACCCGAACGGGTAGTAAGAAGCGGTGTTTAATAATAATAATAATAATAATAATAATAATGTTGGGGATTAGAAAAGTTAGATTTTAATAGTGTACCCGCGCTTGCGTGGAGGGATAGTGGAAAACATTTTAGGAAAAATCACTCTCAGCACACCCGACTCGGATTGGACCCCGATATCCCTATCATCAACCGTTTATTCTATTGCGAGAGTAACACCTTAGACCATGCCGTCATTGAAGCGGGTCTTATAAGTAGGCCTATTGATCATTTCTATCAAAAGTGACAACTGCAGATGACTCGTTGTATGGACACGTTAAAATATATTTAGTAACTTTTATAACTGTCAGTGTCCAGATGGTCTAAGACATCAGTCACTCTTCTGCTGGACTGGCTTGATGATGATGATGAGGAGGAGGTCGGGGCTCAAATCCCGGTTGGATCTACTGAGGTTAGTTTCCCTTAAATGGTTTACCACTCTCCTTCCACGCAAATAATAGTAGCCTATCTCTAAAATGCTTCCGTCCATATCCCAACCCCATTAGAGTAATTATCATATAATGTGTACAACCTGAACACATAGTAAGACGCGGTGATTGAAAGAAATATAACTGATATATAAGGTTCCTTACTGTAATCTCATTTTGGTTGAAAATACTACTTATTATACCCGGTTAGGGATCAAACCCAGATCCGCCATAGCCTACTATTTGTACGGCCAATTCTTTCTATATTAAAATACATATATTATGCTTTAACAAAAAAGTAAAAATACAATTTCGCTTTCTTTTTTTTTTTTGATCCTTCTAAAGAGAAATAATTCATGATAATTTTTATTTCAACGAGGGCGGTTGTTTTTGTGATTTTGTTCAATGTTTGCCAACAGCGAAGACAAGCTGTTCTTTCCGGAAGTAAAGAAGAAAACTTGCTTTAGCAATTTAAAACGTTCCATCACTCTTTTAATGTTTTTTGAGTGACTGGCCTCAACCTTTTAAGCGCATGCTATATTTCTACTTTCTCTCAACCCTTGGAAAAGAGAAAGTATTGTGATCATAATAAAAATCGAACTCGAGATTTTGATAAATGTCGATGTCCCTGAAACTTAAAAAGTTATTTTTACTATGTTTTTTTTCGTATGGCATCTTTGACCGGGAGAGATATATTATCTAGTTGTGACACCTGTGTGTGTAGACTTTTAGCCGCTCTTGTGACACTAAACGTTGCCCAGAAATACACCAATGGAAGTTGTCTACATCTCGTACCCGCATTGAGTTGATGTGATCATAGTGGTCATGAAGTTGTGGATCCAGCAGCGATCTCTAACATAAGCCTAACTAACCAAACCCTGGTGACTTTTAGGATATTCCCCTTTTCGGGTAGAATACCAAGCCGGCAATTGAACCCGAGATCCCTAGGTTTGTGGCCAGGTGCACTGGCCACTATACTGGTTGGTTCACGATACCGTCTGTCTGTTTGTATCTCCGACTAGAGCTGAAATCATTTTACCGATCGGGCTAAAACTTCCTATATAGGGTTTCCATAAGGTCGCCCCGAGGGTTTTTTTGGAACCAGATATATAATCGTAAAATTAAGGGTAGTTAACTGAAGGGCACAAAGAGATAAACTAATTTTTCTCGAAATCTACTCTGGAAATTTTTATTAAATTTTGTACCTAGGCATTGTTTAACATTACAAAAAAAAGAAAGAAAAAAAAAGGCAATTCTTATTTTCGCATGAAATTCACTTTGAGGGTGTTTCATATAGGGAGAAATTTCCAATTTTGATCATATATCCGTCACTATTTGAGATACGAAATAACTTTTCATTGTAAAGTGGTTGAACTGTTAGAATTAAAAATATTTTAATAAAACCAATAGTTTCTGAGCTTTAAGAAAAGACTATATATATATATATATATATATATATTACTTAGAAATATGAAATTGATTTTTATACTCTTTGATGAACAGAGACGCTCCTCTTTTATCAATGTTTCTGTAACAGTGTATATTAGTACATTTATGCTCTTTGGTGTAACGGTGTTTATTATTTAGTTTTACAAATTTTACGAGTTTTTAGTAAATGTCTCTATTTTACGAATAAAGACATAAAGAAAGTCTCTGTTGAGAGCACCGTATCATTTATTTTTTAACTAAAATAAGAATATATATATTTGTTTTGCTTTTGTTCCGTCTACATTTTTCAAGAGTTTTTTTTCTCTTATAATTCATAAGTAATTCAACCCGTATGCAATTAATGTTAAACTAGAGGCACACTTTCTTTTTATTATTTTTTTCCCCCACTAATTTTAACCTACAGTTTCGGCAAAAGAAACGCCTCAACATTTTATTTCGTCCAATTTTAATCAAGCTTGACGCCTAAAAATTTAACCAATTTCGATTAGATTAAACTTATCATATGGTCTTACCTATGTATAATGTAAATTATAATATCACTATAAAGTTAACACTTTTAAATTATTTAATATTTTTAAACACTGTTGAGAAAAATAGCTTCCCAAATTGGCGAATTAATTGAAGGGGGGAAAAAATACTTTAAAATAATTTTTGTACAGACACTCTAGAATTATTGAAATTTTTCTAGGAATTTCTTTTTTAGCACTGCGTCATCAAACCATTGTCATTCATACCTTTAACCACCCTACCTAACCTTGGTATGTTAAAGGTTCTGTAGGCTGGAACACTCGAACTATATAAAACTATTTCTCTCCCTTTCGCTTCGCTGGCCGGACGGTATAAGGCGCTATTCATGCAATAGACTAGACTTCCTTGGACGGAGAGATCGGTGCTCGATCCCTGTCGGGTGTTTTTCCATAAATGGTTTTACACTCTACCTCCACGCAAACGCGGGAAAACTTCTCTCAATTCAACCATCTCAATCCCTAAAACATGAGTATAATTAGTACATAGGTGTATAACCCTAACGGGTAGTAAGACACGGTATTTAAAAAAAATTCCACCTACATTAAAATAATTTAATTGATTAAATTCTTATAAATAAATTTTAAAAGTTTTAAAATGTAAATACATTAGACAGTACTCCTAAATTATGACTAAGTGAAATTCATAAATACCGTACGTACAATATGACATTGATTTATTAAAATAATAATTGCTCCTCGACGTATATTAATAAAAAAAAGTAAGTTCTTTATAGGTGTCTGCTAAATTAATTAGTGCTAGCTTTTACTAATTTTATCAAATAAATATATTACTTTTTGTCGCCGTAAACTTTAAAAAATATCTATTGTGATATATATTTGAGTTGAGTTTCCCTTCCCCCCTATATTTCACTCACTGTCCAATCGCATTTTATGATTAGTTGCTGAAGGAATCGTCCTTGACCTGTCAATATTCCAGCTTCACTCTTCATCAACCGGCCCGGTTAGTAATTTAACTCGTGCGGGCTTTTTTTTTTTTATTTGTTGGAACTAGATGGAAGAATAAACAACTTTTTTTATGTTTGTAAAACCTTTTAAAGTTTTAGTCAAAAAATAAAAATCCTACATTTTAATAGCTACACGTGAATAAATTATCTCGAATATGTTCACTTCTAAACTAAAAAAAATTTTGATATGTTGACTTGTATGCAAATTTTTTTTAATAAAAAATCTTTTTACATACTTTATTATGAGCCTTAAAATTTAAAACCTGTGATCACAGGTTTGGGATGTTAAAATTATATCCAATATTGTTCACTATCAATATGTACGGGTATCATTATTGAGACGTTCATCGGGGGACACGTCCCCCCAATAATAATATGTTCAAATGAGACACTCACTGTAAAAAAAAAAACTCAGTGAATTTCTTTATTTAGAAGATTGAGAATACACGTTTGAAACAATGCTTAAATTATTACGATGACTTTTAAATGGATCATATAATTAATTCTGTTAAATATTATTTGTATTAATTTATTTTCTGAATTAAAGTGTACATGGGTTTGTTTTGTCTTACCCCCCACCCTTATTAACTAATTTCTTAGCACCGCGTCTTTCTAGCCGTTTGGACTATACGCCTATATACTAATTGCGTTAATAAGTTAAGGATGAGTAGGGTTGAATTTTAGAGGACGTGTACCCACATTTGCGTGGAGGGTGAATGGAAAACCATTTTGAAAAAAACCACCCTCAGTCCATTCGATGCTGATTCAAACCCCAATCTCCTCGTCATCGGCAATCTAGCCTATTGATCAAGCGGCCAACAAAGTGGGCAGTTAAGAGCCAGTGACGCTTCTGTTCGTATGTGCCGTCTAATATACCAGTGATTCGTTTTTTAACGAAATTTATCATCAAGAAGAAATTTTAACAACAAATCTAAGTAATTTCACAAGACCATTAAGGGGGCCGCCTCGGTAAGCGAAAAATTGCTGCGCAGACGTTCAGCCCTAACGCAATATATATTTATACGATGCGTTATTTCAAAATAGGGTCCACGCCAAAATAGAGTTGAAAGATTCCAGCAGTGCTCTTTTTCCTTAACAACGCAATAATCCTCTATATTATTTCTGTTGTCAACATCCCTTTTTCTCAACTAATACAAAGTCTACAGCGATGAATAAGGTATTATTCGATAGGATTTTTTACCGACCTCTGACATAGTATACTCAATTTACGTTAAAACACATTGTTTGTTTAAAATTTAAGTTAAAAGAAAAATCTAACAATATGTTTGTATCAATTACCAAAAATAAACTCTATTTGCTATTTTGTGTACACACTTCGCTGAGTATTTAATTTCAACAACCAGACAAAAGAATAAATCATTTTTATTGGGGGGGGGAGGGGAAGGTTTAATGTGCGAAAGTTTCGCAAGGGTTTACTGGTTTGAGTTTTATTAATAGAAGAAAATGTGTGTAAATATCACATTAGCTCATTTTCAATGACTTTTTAAGCATATTTGCGGAGCTATGAAACTAAGCTTGATAAACAAGGGCTTTATATTTAGCCTTCATTTAACAAATAAAGTCATTTTTTGATAGGCTCATAGCAATTTTTTTTTAGATATTTAAAAACTAGCAACTAACTTTCCTCTTTACTTCGAGATAAGAAATTTCGTAGTTTTATTTCCCCTCTTTCTTATTATCATGACAAAGAGTGGTTGTAGGTGAAGAGTGAAAGGAAGTATAAGCTTAGACAGAATAGAGAAGTAGTTTCTTAAAATGACACATACCATTAAGTTTTGAGCCGTGTGGCCTGACAACGATTGATACTTTCTCGCTAAAACTTAACTTGGGTAACGCCGGACATTTTCAGCTATTTTGTAATAAAATAGGAATACTGACAAAGTAAATATGTTTGTAATTGTGTTACTTATTACTAAAATATCAAAAACATTAAAGGTTGAATTTTAAATGAATTCAGAAGAATATAGACTTCTAAGACAATAGTTATTTTTTGTCAAACTAAATTTTTTTTTTTTTTTTTTGACATTATAGAAACGATATTATATGCACCTGTAACCATACAGTCTCTAGATATTTATGAATAAAATGATGCAATTAATTAAAGTGTGTCCCAACTCATTGTATTTTTATTTGTATTTTCCTCCTCCCCTCTTTGTTCTCCTACTGCTAGACAGCTCCAACCGTTAACGTTATAAGCCTACCTTGTTAGTGGCGTTTACAAACTTCTGCTCGACTATTCTAGCGCCTTAAGAAATTGTATTTTAAAAGCCACCAAACTATTTGGCGAGATGCCATCCTACTAGCCTGTATCGCTTTAGTTTCTCTTCACTGAGTCACGTATTTTATAAGATTTACTGCGCGCGCTCTATAGACATAATCGTTTCGAGTTATCGATAAAAGATGGAAACCGCAACGATATGATCTGTGATGGACGTGTACTATTTTATTGTAAAACTTTTTCATGTCTTTATCTTTTACGGCATCAAAATAATGTCTGGTCCATTTAACGCAATATTCACAAATTCATATTTTGGAAGAGTGACAAACTATATAGAGAGGTTTTTTCCTTCTTCTCGATATGGATAAAAAACAACAATGGATTAAATCGAACGTTGGTTATGCTGAAAAACATAAGCTTTTCGTGGGGTTTATATTTGGTGTATCGCGTCTGTCTACCCTTCAGGCTAGCCACGTATTTACAATAAGTGGGTATGGATGAAGGAGATGAGGCTTTAGATAAAATGTACTCAAGTTTGCCTGGTGAGGAATGAAAAATCATTTGGGAAAAACTACCTTCAGTACTTTAAATAATAGTACAAATTAATTACCATACAATCAACCTCACCATCATCATCATCATCATCATCATCATCATCATATACAAGGAATTTTCGCAAATAAAAGAGGGCTGAGATTAAAAAAAGGTTTTAATAGCTATATAGGTATTTAGATTATTATTTTTTAAGTAAATATTACAACCCACTTAATATAGATGCTACATAAAAAACATATACTTTTTGTTATTTTTTAGGTATTTTTTGCGTATAACCCGAACGGGTAGTAAGACGCAGTGCAAATAATAATTTAGGTATTCTTTTTATTACCGTGTCTCACTACCTGTTCGGATTGTACGCATATGTATGCTACTAATCACGCTAACGTTTTAAGGATGAGTGAGTTTGAGTATAGATTAAGTGTGCCCCTATTTGCATGGAGGGAGAGTGGAAATCCTTTAAGGGGAAACCCACCTTCAGTACAATCGACCGGAATTCAAACCCCGTCTTACTCGTCATCGGTATTTCAATCGATTTAAAGTTTGACGCCTTAACCATTCGACCACAGAAACGGGTTTGCATATGATTTTTTTATTAATTTTATACTAATTTTTCTTAATATATAAATATTATATTTACTCTCTCCACGGTTCTATTTTTACTCTGAAGAAAATCATATTAGTATACAGATAAATACATATAACTTAAATATATATATATATATATATATATATTTGCTGAAACGACAAAATATTAACGATAGTTCCCCCCCCTCCCCCCCCAATCGAGTGTCCATGTGTCTTTCTGCCCGTCCGTTCTATACGCCTATTCCACCAATGAGGTAGGAATGATAAATGGGATATTTTTAGGAAATGTACTCTAATTTGCTCGAAGTGAGTGTGAGAAACCATTTAGGAAAAACATGCCCTCAGTACAGCCGACTAAGATTCGAACCCGGATCTCCCCGTCACCGACAATCCAATCCAACACGAGTGTGACGCGTTAAACCATACGGTCACCGATTTGGGGGACGCCTTTGTCCCTCTACCCCCCTGTTTGTGGGGGTTTTATCGGTAATTGACAAAACAGCAAGTCTAAGAAATATTTATTTTAATATTTACGTCAGTATGAAAGGATGCCTTACAGGACATCCGTCGTCTGAAATGGGGGGGAAAATCAAGCAAGGAAAATTCTTACTTTCACCATATTTTATCTGTAACGAAGGTTGAAAGAAAACGTAATAAAAAGCACCCTCTTCTAATGCGTTTGGTGGGAATAATATTTCAGGCCTACGCACACCTGACCTCTAGAAAACATTTGAAACTCTTTCAACTTTTTTTACTTATGTTTTAACTTTATTTTTCTCAAGTTTTCCTTTCCCTCTTTGATCGTTGTGGAGGGAAAGAGGGTCTCACCTCATTTTGAGTTATGTGGGTTGTTCTTGAGCTAGCTTTCCTCTTAGGCTATTGTTTGCAGGGCTGGTTTCTTTTGGAAGGTTTTCTTTATCTACTAAATATATAACTATTGTTTCAATGTAGTTTTATTATCTCTGTTACTATAAAATATAGTCTCTGTTGAACAATGTATGCAACATCCGAAAACTTGACTCGAGATTTAAAAAAAAAATTAATTTCTTGTCTACATTTCCTTCTTCTACCATAACCGGCTATACTCCTCGCAATAAGGGTAATACACCAAATACCGTTTTTGTCAACCCCGATCTCTCCATAATCTATCGCGAGGATGACGTCTTAGACCACTCGACCACCGAAGTGGGTCTTGACACATTCAACATGATATATACATTAAAAATTACGTTTGCCAACATCTTCTTACATGACGTTGCTTAAAATAGTAATAATAATAATAATAATAATAATATTCAGTGAACTAGTTATACGAAGGCACTTCCTTTGTAAGCAATCAGCGCTTCTGATGTCGCGTGGCCTAACACGCTACTCTCGTGTTAGACTAGAGTGCCGATGACGGGGAGTTCCGGGCTCGATTCCGGTCGAGTACACTGGGAGTGGTCTCCCTAAATTGTTTTCCGCTCTCCTTCCACGTAAATGTGGGTGCACTTCCTCTCTATTAAAACCTTCCTAATCCTTAAACCATTAGTGTAATTAGTACGTAAGCGTATAACTCGAATAGATAGTAAGACGCGGTACTAATTTTTTTTATAATAACGAGCATAAAAAAGTGTTTGAAACAGTTTTTTTTTCCTTTTAAACTTTTCCATTAGTCTGTTATTACTATTATTATTATTTTCACATTTTTGAAGAACTTTGAGTAATTTGAGCGTAATCTCTCGGAAAAGTATGTACCTGATTATGAGCTTCTTTTTTTTTAATGGTCATTAAATCTCTTTGTAAACGCAACTAAAATACTTTTGTTGGTGTTTTCGAGTAATTTGGTTGAGTGAGACAGGAGCAAGGAGGATGCTCTTTTCATTAATATTTTACAAAAATAATAAATTTTGATGTCAGTGAAAAAAGGGAAATGTCAGTTTTTTTTAAGAGGGCTATGTAAAACATGAACACTAAAACCAAAGTGAGAGATTTGTTTCTCATATATATTAACAAAATGTATTGCCTAGATTATGACATTCTAACATGAGAGGGTTGTACTTTGTTAATACCACATTTACAGTGTCACAAATATTAACTAAAACATTTAATACTGGAAAAATAACTTGTACATATGTGAATGTTTAGTGGCATTTTTACTTTCTATTGACCCCCCGAAAGGAGAATTGTTGATATTGTCAAAAAAAATCGAACTTGAGGTTTTGATAAATGTCTACGTTTCATGACCCCCTGAAACAGAAAAAATAGTTTTCTCGATGCCGTCTGTCTCTCTCTCTTTGTTGGCCTAGAGCCTAAACCGTTTTACCAATGGGTCTGAATCTCGGTACCTAAGGCTTTCATAGGATTCCCCCGAGGGTTTTTTGGGACTAGATATCTAACCCTAAAATTAAGGGTAGCTACATGAAAGAAAAAAAAATGAAAAAAATCAATTTTCTCCAAATCCGCTCTAAAAATTTTGATAAAATTTGGTAGCCAGACATTTTTAACATTTAAGAAAAAAAAAGAGGAAAGAGGTAAGTTTAATTTTCCCATGAAAATAACTTTAAGGGTACTTTACATAAGCAGAAATTTCCAATCGTTATCATATCTCCGCAACTATTTTGAGATACAAAATATCTTATTTTAAAGTTATAGGAAGTGCTAATCAAAATTAAAATCACTTATTTGAAATGTATTTTTATGAAATATAGTTTTGACAATTGAAATTGATTCTCATGTTCTTTGGTGGAAAAAAAAAGTTTCTATAAAGATGTCTATTATTTTATTTACGCCCTTTGGTGGAGTGTTTCTGGAACAATGTATATGATTTTGTTTTACAAGCCATACGAGTTTTTAGTAAACGTCTCTACATCAAGATAAAAGAGAGAGTCTCCGCGATGCACCGTAACATTTATTTTAAATACACGATCAAGATCCATATTATGATCGGAAAGATTCTTATTCACTGAAGAAAACTGAAAAATGCTATCTTGGAAAACGCAAGGTATTTTACAATGCAAATTTTGTCACCACCTTGAAGGAACTTTACGCTAAATATTTATTACTATTATTATTGTGTATTTTAATCCATATAAAACATATCTAAGATTTTTTTTATCACGGTGTCTTACTAGCCGTTCGGGTAATATGCCTATGTACTTATTACACTAATGGTTTTAGAGACTAGTAAGGTTATATTTATAGGAAGAGTACCCGCATTTGCGTGGAGGGAAAGTGGATGAACCATTTTGGAAGAACCACCCTCAGTACACTCGACCGAGATTCGAACCTCGTTCTCCCCTTCATCGGCTGTCTAATCTACTGCAAGAGTACCGCGTTATACCATGCGGCCACCGAAGCTGGTGATATCTAAGATTATTTCTTGATTATAAATGATCTAATCATGGCTTGTAGTTCAATGTGAATTTAGGAATCATTACAGACTAAATAAGTTAGTACAGTGCTTGTTTGGTGCCCTGAAATTGTGCAATTTGTCCTCGAACGCGTTCATTTTGTTCCAAAAGTTTCCGCGCAAGTTGAGCAACCACGTCATTCGAATGGTGCTTGAATATTATGTATTTTTGACAAATATACTAGTTTCAAAAATTAGTGTAAAGCTAAACAGGTTCTGATTAAGAAAAGAAAACTTTGATCAAATGAAACTTTATTCAGTGTCCTCAAGGTAGAAACGAACAAAATGGCGATGGTACTATCAGTTGTCTGCCAGCTTGCTAGGAACGCCATCTATAATGATTAAAGTGGCGCTTGATAGATGACTTTGTTAGTCGTAAGTCTTAAGTACTACATCCGCTTAACTCGAATCCGTGTAATTTGAGTGCTTAATATAATATAGTAACTGTGGTTGATAGTATGTCTATAATATATATGTCAACATTGACAAATTTTAACTTAGTATTACCTGCACTGGTGGCCACATAGACAAAGGCGTCTGTGGTGTTTAGTCTGGTTTGACGGTGACGTGGAGCTCGTATCTTTAATTCCGGTAACGTTTACGGGGTTGTTTTTCCTAAACGATTTCCCATTTACCTTTACTCAAATGCAGCTGCATTTACTCTCACTTACACCTTCGCTATCCCTAGCTCATTAGTGTAAATATACATACAGCTCGTACGGTTAGTAAAATGTGGGGCAAGTATTACGTCGTAATTAGGGCTATTAACTACTAAATCTAAGGAGGAAGGGTGTTTATTATTTAGCACCCCGTCCTACAACCCGTTCGGCTTATAAACCTGTATACTAATTACTCTAATTATCTAAGGAAGAGTAAGGTTGAAAATAGAAGACGTGTACATGAATTTTCGTGAAGGGAGAGTGAAAACTCATTTAGGAAAAAAAAACCTTCAGTTCACCCGACTGGGACTCGAACTTCAATCTCCCCGTCATCGGCAGTCTAGTCTATTGTGAGAGTGACGCCTTGGACCATGTGGCCACAAATGTGGGTGAGAAATGTGTATTGAAGAAGCGCACCCGCGTTAACGTGGAAAGAGTATGGGAAAACTACAATGATAAATCACATATAGTGTATTATTGTTTTAAAAACTTCCACCAGGCTCGATATTTTTTTTATAACGGAGTATTTAACAGGCAATCATTATCTAGATGGGAGACGACAATTACATCGCATGTCCATTACATCGCGTTTTGCAAGGATAGTGTGCCTGACTCCCAGCTCTTGACTCTCACTTTAAAGGTGGGGCCGGTTGAAAGAATAGTGTAACTCAAACAAAACTTAAATAAACTTCACCATAACCGAGATGTCTAGGCAACTGGATCTACAACACTCTTAAGATAAATACACCATGATTTTGTTTTTTACTTCTTTGGAAAAAATTGTCTAGATAAAAAGGTATATTTTTAATTTGTAGATTATCTTCTTATTTTATTATTTCATTCTTGCTTTTCATTGTGCCACAGCAATTTGAATTTACAAATTCAAGTCTCCAAGTTTTTTTAAGGACATTAGATTTTTGGCAAGCTAGAAACTCTCTCTCTCCCAAGGAGAGTCAGTTGACTCTTCATTCCTATTGGTTGTACATCAGAGTAGTGTTAGCTGTATGTAGAGGGGGGGGGGAGGGGCGCGACGTGATGGACCTGCGATGTAATTGTAGACACCCTATATAGATAAGTGTTTCCCAAACTTTCTCCAGGCGCGTACCCCTTTTGGGTATATGGCCTAACCAACGTACTCCTTTCAGCTCTTCATAGAAAAATCCGGGAAACAAAAACCCGCTATCCTGTAAAGTATTAAAAAAGTCGTTACAAATTTTAATAAAGCTTCTCACAGTAGACTGGACTGCCGATGACGGGGAGATCAGGGTTTGAATCTCAATCGGGTCTACTGATGGTGGTTTTCCCCTAAATGTTTTCCCAATTTCCCTTCAAGCAAATTACCCGTTTTGGGGACCGATTGGATCGGGGCTCAAATCCCTGTCGGGTCTACCGAGGGTGGTTTTTTTTCCCCATAAGAGTAATTAACATGTATGCGTATAGCCTGAATAGGTAGTAAGACTTGATGATAAAAATAATCCAAGCAAATGCGTATACACTTCCTCTATATTCGAACTTCCTCATCTCAAACACTTTAGCGTAATTAGTAAATATGCGTGTAGCCCGAAAAGGCAGTAAGACATGATGCTAAAAAATATTTGTAATGGTAAGCTCTTCAAAGCAGTAACAGAGATAAAGAAAGGTTTATAAATGACTATGAAACACATCAAAATCTACGATAAATTGTTTATCAAACTTACTACAATTAAAATCTAGAGCTATTTTATTTATATAATCTATGGCGTTTATAGTTGCGTCGACACAAATAAGTTATTAGCGCTTTTATCTATAATACTCAGTGGTACGCTTACCACAGCTTAAGAAACATTGATCTAAATGCTGAGGACACTCTCTCTCTCAAAACATGTCCTGGAAATTGAGCGTGTCCTCTTCTGAACTGTTGTGGCATAGTTTAAATAATTGTGTTTCTACAAGGAAACGGTGAAATTGGTACTTAAAAAGGCGCCTTGATTGTTCTGCTAGTGTGAAATTGTGTTTGGACTAAAGGAGTTAGCGATGAGCTCTGCAACATTTTCACTAGCTACTTGCGCATAATGACGCCTGACGTTGCGGTGGTTATGCCACAAAAATCACAAACCAAAAGGGTGGGGCTTCCCATTTTGTACACAAAATATAATGTATTTTTACTATATTTAAAAAAAAATCTGTTCCGTCTTGTGTTTTTTTTATAAATATTTTCTCGTGACCCTTCGGAGAGAGAAATTATTGTGATAAAAACAATTTTTTTATCAATATCAACGTTTCATTATCCCCCCGAATCCGAAAAAGCTATTTTCGAAATGTCATATGTGTGTTTGTATCTCTACCTAAGGCCGAAACCATTTTACCGATTGGGGTAAAACTTGGTACCTCAGTGTTTTAGTAAGATTCCCCGAGAAGTTTTTGTAATTATATATCCAAACCTAAAATTAAGGGTAGTTTACTTAAACCAAAAAGAGAACTAAGCTATTTTCTCAAAACCGGTTCTAATGGTTTTGATTAATTTTTTGTTAACACCACATCCTACTACAACTCGTTCGGGTTATACGCCTATGTACTAATTACGCTAATGGATTAGGGATTAGGAAGTTTGAATTAAGAGGAAGTGAACCCCCATTTGCGGGGAGAGTGAGAGAGAGAGATAGAGTGGGAAACCATACATGAAAAAGACCCTCAGTACACCCGACAAGGCTTGAACCCCGATCTCCCCATCATAAGTAGTCTAGCTTATTGTGAGAGTGACGCCTTAGACCATGCGGCCGTCGAAGCGGGTTGATCAAAATTTGTATCCAAGACACGGTTTAACATTACAAACAAAATGGCGCATTTCACACTTCTGCAAATAATCTCTTAAAGCCAATACCTCGTGACACTTGTTTTCGATCATTTTAAAATTTTTCTAAAACCATTCATCAGAAAACAACCCTTTAGTATTAGATTTAGACTCACAAAAACTATTTATTGTTTTTATTTGTTAATCTGACCTACTTTGCTTTAAATAGGGAAAAATTATATCTTTTGGATCACTTTTGGCGGGATTTCGATAATTTGAGTTGGAAACACTGGAGGGATGTTTAGCAACATAGGTTCTATCGCTCTCCGCCCACCCCCTACTTCCCTTTAACATCTACATGTCAAATTAGTAGTTTTCTCTTTTCCCTTATCTCCAACTCAGCCTCACGTAATTAATTAACGCCTCTCTAACCTCGGCCATATATCTCCACTTCCTTCCTATTTTCGATGTGGTTTTCATCTCATCACGGTTTGGTTAGGTGTGACCTATTTTCTCTCACTCCGCGTCGTCTCTCTGACAGGCGGCGAAACGCACTGATTCTCGAGAGACTCGCTCCGACGACTAGCAATGCTGCCGGCGAGAGCTCGGTGGCTTCTTCACATGATGGAATCCCCTCTTCCCCCTTCCCCCTACCTCATACGTTATTTAGAGATACCGTGAGCATTGGAAGGCATCACAAAAAACTGGAGAAAAACCCGTATCTATATTTTCCCAGCGATTTTTTTAGTTCTACCAAGTCCACCTCATTACACCCTATTCTTATATTGATCTAATTCCATACAGTCCACCTCATTACACCCTATTCTTATATTGAGCTAGTTATATCCAGTCCACCTCATTACACCCTCTTATATTGATCTAATTCCTACAGTCCACCTCATTACACCCTATTCTTATATTGATCTAATTCCATACAGTCCACCTCATTACACCCTATTCTTATATTGATCTAATTCCATAGAGTCCACCTTATTACACCCTATTCTTATATTGATCTAATTTCATACAGTCCACCTTATTACACCCTATTCTTATATTGATCTAATTCCATAGAGTCCACCTCATTACACCCTATTCTTACATTGATATAATTCCATACAGTCCACCTCATTACACCCTATTCTTATCTTGAGCTAGTTATACCCATTCCACCTCATTACACCCTATCCCTGCTAATTCTATCCAGTCTACCTCATTGCACCCTATTTCTATCTTGAGCTAGTTTTATCCAGTCTACCTCATTATACCCTATTCTTATCTTGAGCTAGTTTTATCCAGTCCACCTCATCACACTCTATTCCTGCTAATTCTATCCAGTCTACCTCATTGCACCCTATGCCTTCTTTCAGGTATATTCTAATGCTATCCTCCCATCTGCGTCTAGGTCTTCACAATGGTCTGTTCCCATTATGTTTTCCAGTCAATACCTCTAACGTGGCTCTATATTCTTCCTTTCGCGTTTCATGTCCTGCCCGCCGTAATCTGTCTACGTCTTAAGCTCTCTAAAACAAGCTAATTAGTTTAGGATTAGGAAGGTTGAATTTATAAAATATGTATCATTATTTGCGTGGAGGAAGGAGGGTAAACCAACTTATTCCTGAAAGTGATGGATGTCAGAATTATAACACATTCTGTTGATGTGTGTGTTAAATTAACCTTAGGGTTAGCTCGAAAATAGCTCATCACAAAAGATTTAACATTATTTTTTCTTTACCAATATGTTATCATATTATCTATTACTTTTGTGCCATGTTTGATAAGGATACATGTAGCTCTGCAAAAATTTATTTTGGTTAAATTTTTACTTTCTCGCTATCTTACAGGTAAAGAAAGTATTGTGATCGTCAAAAAAATCGAACTCGAGATTTTGATGAATCTCGACATTTCTTGACCCTTCAAATCCGAAAAAGTGGTTTTTGAATTTCCGTCTGTCTGTCTCTCTGTCTGTACCTTCGACTAGAGCATAAACTATTTTACCGATCGGGCTAAAACTTGGTATCTAGGGTTAGGGTTGCCCCGAGGGTTTTTTGGAATTGGATATCTAACCCTAATATTAAGGGTAGTTTACTGAAGGGCAAAAAGAGAAAAAGTCGATTTTCTCAAAACGATTTTGATTCAATTTCATTTCAAATCATTTATAAATATTCTAAACAAATTGGCTACTCTCGTTACTTCGGCAAAATGACTTTAAGGGCTCCGGTCTGATACGTATATGTTCTTTTTTTTTTATCATATCTCCGAAACTATTTGAGATATGAAATTACTTATCATTACAAATATGTAGAACTATTTATAATACAAATATTTTATTCGCAACATATATTTTTTAAACCATTAACTTTCAATTTATACGCAAATATATATAAACTTTTCAAACACTAAAGGTAAAGTATTGCGACCGTAAAAAAGTCTAACCTGAAATGTTGATGAATCTCGACGTCTCATGACCCTCCCGAACCCTAAAAAGTAGATTTCGCAGTGCCGTCTGTGTGTGTTTTTTAACCCCAAAATTAAGAGTAGTTTGATAAAAAGCGAAAAGGGAAAAAAATCGAATTTCTCAAAATCGGCTCTAACGATTTTGATTAAAATTCGTATCTAGGCGCTGATTAAATTATAAATAAACTAGCTATTTTCATTTTACAATGAAAATGACTTTTAGGGTACTTTACAGAAGCGGAAACTTCCATATCTACGCAACTATTTGAGATGCTAAATAACTTATAATTGCAAAATTGTAGTACTATTAAAAACAAAAACTTTTATATGAAACATATTTTTTATAAAATCAACAGTTTCTGAGATATTGACAAATATATTAATACAATTATTTTGTGAGCTTTAGTTGTAAAGAGACACTATTTAAATTTTAACGCAATAATTCTCTAATGCCATAGAGTAAGAAATGAATAAGTCTCTCAAAAAGTGTATGTTTTCTATCTTTCCTCTTAGGAGAAATGTTTGTACAACAATTATTATTATTTAGCAGCGCGTCTTACTACCCGTTCGGGTTATACGCTTAAGTACTAATTACGCTAATGGATTAGGAAGGTTGAATTTAGAGGAAGTGAACCCGCATTTGCGTGGAGGGAGAGTGGAAAACCATTTAGGAAACCCCCCCCTAGTTCACCCGACCGAGATTCGAACCTCGATCTCCCCGTCCTCGGCAGTCGGGCTCAACATGACTAACGCGTTAGCCAACTACGCCACCGAGGCGGGTTCGTACAACAATGATCCATCTCTATCATTTTAGATTCAATAGTCAATATTTACCTATTTTATTGGTCAAAATTTATAAATGAGGAATTTAATAGCAATGCAATAACCATAAGATGTGCAAACCCTAATAAAATAACGAAAATTTTAAACCGGAAGTCGATATTTTAATATGAATTGTTGGCCCATGGGGACCCAATATCGATATTTTTTATTGTTCCAAACATACAAATGAAGACGTTAATTCTCTAAAAATAAAATTATGAAATTTAAAACCATGAATAAAAAATATTTTACCTTTGTCTAGCGCAATTTGTTCTCGGGTTTGTTGGTGTATATTATATTACGAATGTTGAGTAAATATCTCCATTTCTAAAAAATAGAGCGAGAAAGTTCGTGCGGAGTTCCGTACCATTTATTTAAGACTTTATTTAGTATATAATCATTTTCTATCATCAACAAGACTTACATTACATTAGTTTGTCACATAAATTCAACCAAACCGAAAATAAGTTAGTATTACGTTTATACAGAATTATATAATTAGCTTTAAACTCATTAAATTATTAAATCGAGTTAAAACATTGAATACAGACACTATTCAAAATTTACTCAATGACTTGCCATTTTTCCTGTGCATATACAAATTGATCGCATTAGCTCTGACAGTTATTAAATGATTAAATAAAGGTTGTGTTGTTTACTTCAGGCTGCCATTTAGGTTTTACTGATTGAGTCGCCCTTAATACAATATTTAGAGATATTATCAACTCGCATTCCCGCACGACCTTGAGCGTGAAACATTGTAGTATAATAATCTTCATGTAAGCGCCACCCCCCCCCCTCCTCCCCAATGGGGCTCGATTTGCCATGAGAATTTAACTATCAGAGTAACAATATTTTCTTTAGAAATTTGTTAAAAATAGCCTACTTAAAGAGTTATTTAAAAATTTAAAAATCTGGCTTCAAGGTGCATTCGGACCCCCTTCTGTCCACCTATGTTAAAAATTTCAGATCTCTGCGTGTCATAGATTTTGCTGGGCATCGCACACACACAAACACACAGACAAACACTTCCTTTTACTAGTATATATGCATGCAGTAGCTATTTGAGACATTTAATATTCAATTCATCTTGAAAATTGTAAACATCATAACTACCGTAAGATAATACTGCAGTGTTTTTTTTAAATTTAGCACCGTTCGTACCAACTTCATTCGTGTTGTTATTGAACAGCGATGCGTGACGGTGGTGAATGCAATGGCGATCACGATCGTACACACATAAGCGATCAACTCGCAGCTCAGAGCTTACAAATACATCACAATATCAATTTGTTTTAGCAAGGCAATGATTCTCACCATTCACTTTAATTTGAGAACTGCGATATCTTCATATAAACGCATTGACATTTACTAGTGTCTAAGCCTGTCGGTAACAGGCGAACTTAACTTGAATGATTAGAAGGCATATTATCATTTTATTATAAGTTGAAAAACGTAAAACCCTCCGACTTTCTTTTAATTCATGAAAGGCTTTAAAAGAATTCAATCAGACAATATTAAATAATTGAAAATCAAGCTATTTTAGATTCTGTCCCGTGGTCTATAATATAGGCTAATTGTATAAAATTTCAACCTTCTCGGTTTTCCAGGGTCTTCCATCGAGTGTGGAAAGACACACACATTAGTAGATTAGATTAGATTTGAGTTAAAGGATACCTGCCTGAAAAATTTTAGCTTCCTAGGTTTCCTGGGCTTCGAGATTTTTTTGACTTTGGTTTTGTGGACCCCCCCCCTCATTTTGAGGCTGCGCCTCCCCTCTCATTGGTATTTTCAGTTGCCATGTATTCCTGCACCCTTTAGGAACAAGGGCTACCAACATGCCACATTTCAGCTCACTAAATCTTCTGGGCTTAGAAATATTTTTAATTTTTTGTTTTTTGAAGAAAAAAAACTATTTTGGGGCCCCCGTGGGAATTTTCAGTCGCCAAGTTTTACCAAACCCTATTGGTTTAGGGGCTACCTGCCATCAAAATTTCAACTTCTTAAATCTTCTGGGCTTTGAGATTTTTCGGCTGGCACTTTTAGCAAAACCTACATATTTTGACCCCCATTAGAATTTACAGTCACCAAGTATTCCTAGGTGTATGTGGTTTCACAATTTTAATAAATCTTTTGGTAACACTACTCGTTGTGATTGTAAAAACTGAACAAAGCTGGATGCCGGCAGCGGTCAAACTCGACATACAGCATCTGATCGCCACCGAGAGGTAGAACGCTACACAGGCCACAATATTGTCCACCTGTCCGCGCCGGTGTGTGCTTGTTCATTAGATAATATAGGTTACATTGTACTGCCATCGCGCTCGCCACCACCACCACCACCACCACCACCACCACCACCACCACCGCGTTGGTGTTTGGAGTCCTTGCAGCGTTCGACCGCGATGCAGAAGGGCCGGTGCGTTAGAACGCAACAAGGTATGCGGGCACGATCGTTGGATTGCTCTCTGTGTGCGCACTTCCTTTATACCTCATTTGATCGCCACCGTGCCCGCCACTTCCATCGCATCCGCTACAGCACTAGTTTGCGTTCCGCTTAGTTCGCCATTGTGGTACACCAGTGTGCCTTTTGCGGATCACTGGTCTAAGGCGTCACTCTCTCAATAGACTAGATTGCCGATGACGGAAAGGCTAGCATTGGATTACAGGTGTACTGAGGATGTTCGCCCCCCCTCTTAATGGTTTTTCAATCTCCTTCCCCCCCCCTCCCACTGAAATGTGGGTACATTTTATAAATTCTCCCTTACTCATCCCTAACCCATTAGTGTAATTTTATTCGAATAGCCAGGTTGGATAATAATTTATTGTCAAATTACAATTTTTACCGAACAAATAGTTTAAAGCTTGATTCAAACGTTCGCCTAAAATAAGAGGTCAGAATCTGCTTGAGTGGCTCAGCAGATATTCACACGTTGTATGCTGACCCATGATGCAATGCAACGCAAACTGGAAACATATGGATATCAATCTATTTTATTTTCTACTGTGTAAACATATATTTTAGGTCATTGTCTTGATGGATGTTTTCAAGTTATAATTCTGTGTCGTGGCGCAATCAAATACATCGATACATACGCTTTCTATTAACGTGTTTCTTCAGATTTTGCTTACAGCGAATTATGTAGAGATGAGTTTAATTTGAGCAGAACAGGCGGAAATCTTGTGATTGGTTTAGAGCTCGTTACGTGACCCCGTTTATGTCCTGTGCTTGTTTTTAGGCGAGCGTATGAATACAACAACGTACCGGTAACTAATTTGTTCGCGCTGCCCCAAATTAATGAAGGCTTCTTTTAAAGTAATTCTTAAAATTATTTTCACTACTACCAGCGCCCTTTTTTTTTAGGTGCACATGTTTTCACAAAACTGGACAAATTATTTTCATGGCCAACTATTTAGTAAACGTTTTGGAACCATTTTCAATAGCATGTCAAACAGTTATTGAAAAAAAAAAATTACATTCAGGAAGAGATTGAATGCGTCCACAACTGTCTAAAATTTATATATTTTTCTTTATTTTCTAAAAAACAAAGAAAGAGAAGAGGATGAAAACAATCACATTTCAGATTTGTTTTTACTTCATTAGTAAAGTAATTTAAAACAAATTATGTCCTTGAAGTATTTAATCATATTAAAGCACATACTTGTTCTAAAAGACATCTCAACAGCCTTTTAAAACCTAAAAATGGGAAACGCTTGACTTTAATCCTTCCCCGCTACACAATCGAAACAATTACCGTAATATTAATTGAATCTCGACCATAACTCTGGAAATGAAAACGCATTAAGAGTCGGGTGTTGCAAACAAACATGGTCGGAGCTCCCACCTCCTCCCTCCCTCCCTCGTGTGTTTTCCGTGTTTCCAATTTCTCTTCTGTTTTTGTTCGCGCGGTCACAATCACTTTTCAGGTTGATTGCACGATAATTAATCTTCCATTGTCCGCCGGGAAGACAGTTGTGTTCGGTAAGTAAACTAAACGTTTTTAATCTATCATCTCATTTGATCTGATTGAAACTGGGACTAACAACAGGTTGACCTTTCGATCGCTAAATGGGACGTACAAGCCTTCAAATGGGACATACTTGTTGCCAAATGGGACGGACATACATGTCGCCAAATGGGAAATACATATCATAATATGGGACATACAAGTCTCAAAACAGGGCACACATGTCATCAAATGGGACACACCTGTCGCCAAATGGGACATACTTGTCGCCAAATGGGAAATACATATAATATGGGATATACAAGTCACAAAACAGGGCACACAAGTCATCAAATGGGACACACCTGTCGCTAAATGAGACATACATGTCTTCAAATGGGACATACTTGTCGTCAAATGGGACGGACATATCGCCAAATGGGACACACATGTCACCAAATGGGACACATAGGCTATTAATTATGTCTCCAAATGCAACCAAGTAGTCGCTTGCAAAGATTAGACAATTTTCATGATAGCAAGCTAATTTTAATTAATGCAACTTAATAATGTATACGTTTTGAAGGATTAGCAGCGTATTATCATCCGTCAAGCAAAAACGTATATGTAATAGTTACGCTAGTGTTCTTGGGACGAGGAAGGCTCAATTTATTGGAAATACACCCTCATTTATGCGAAGGGAGCGTGGCAAACTTATCCCCAATACACCTGACCTGGATTCGAAACCGGACCTGCCCGTAGTTGGCAAACCAGACTAAATAAGCTTAGCGTTTATATCGCGTGACCACTGATAGAAGTGTTTGATAATGTTCTTTATTTAATGTATGAAGGGAGAAATATGCTGTCTTTATTAACACTGATACTGTACTGTAACTCGCTTCAATGGTCGGATGGTCTAAGACAGCGGTAGCAACCTGCGGTCCGTGGGCCGGACTCGGCCCTCCAACTGATTCTATCTCCCGCAAAATATTTAGCAAACAAACAAATTGTGTTCATAAAAATGTACTAATAGCTAATTACTATATGAGAAATAAAACTTCGACATTTTTCGCCCGAAGTTTTTTCTTAACCAGCCCACCATTTTTTTTAAAGCTCATATGGCCCTTGATATCAAAAAGGTTGAATACCCTTGTTCTAAGGCGTCATTCTTGTGTTAGATTGGACTGTTGATGACGGAGAATCCCGGTTGGGTCTACCGGGGCTAGTTTTTACTAGATGGTTTCCTAGTCTTCTTCCATGCAAATACGGGTAGATTACACCTAAAATGCTTCCTGCCACATTAGGATGATTATCATATATGCATATAATTTGGAAGGGTAGAAAGACGCTGTTATATAAAAATAGCACTATAACATTTAATTGAAAAAAAATTAAGTTTCATCTAATATCATAGGTTATTTTTATGTCCACTGCTTCTGACTAATCATCCGGGTTTTCCACATATTTACAATATTGGTCTAGGGATTAGGAAGTTTTAGTGCTTGAATAAATGTACCCACATTTGCGTTAAGGGATATTGTAAAGCCATTTAGGAAAAAACCAGCCTCAGTATACTGTACTGCCCATGACGAGGGGAGATTGGAGTTCATATCCTTGTCGAGTGTATTGAGGGTTGTTTTTCTTATCTTCTTCCATGTAAATGTGGGTAAACTTCCTATAAATACAACCTTATTCCTAACACATTAGCTTGACTAGTAGGCCTACATGTGCGTACAACCCAAACAAGTAGAAAGGCGCGGTGCTAATAAAATAATCGGACCGTGATACGAACGCCAATTTCCCATCCATCGGCAATCCAGTGTACTATGGGAGTAGTGGCTTGGGTGATGTGACCAACGAGGGGGTTAACATTTCCTAGTTGATTATGAGTTAAATACTAGAGTTGCTCTATAAATTCCGCGGTTTATTTCTGGATCAATGAAGAATTTATGCCGCTAGGACGCAGTCCAATACATCCCAACCTACCACGAGAGTTCGCTTCAAGGAATTCTCCTGCAGCTTTAAACTATTCCGTTAGAAAAATAACAAGAAAGTTTGTCACAAATATTTTACTGCCCTTTTGTTTGGACAATACATCTCAGGTACAATGGTTTTGACCATGGACAAGGTCGTAAACGATGGTCATATGATAACGCTTTGACTAAGTGTTTCGTGTCAAATATTACTAATATAATAAACATATCCTTGTGTTGAATTAGCGTAGTGTTAAAAAATATTACTTTAAATCCCTCCCCCCCCCAAAAAAAATTCAAACATTTTATGGAAAGTTAATTAAAGAAAACAAGATTTAAATTGTGCGGTTATATAAACAAGAAATAAATAATTATTTAATAGCCAATTATTAATTTTATTACAATAGAGGCTACTCTTTACTTGATCGGTTTTCTGAACCTTATTCTAATTGTTTTAAATATTTTTTTAATGGTAATTTAATCTATCCTCGTGAAAATTTAAACAAAGTAAATAATTTAAATTAGCAACATTTCTGAAGCAAAATATTAATTGCTTTTTTTTTAAAAAAAAAAGCAACAACATTATAATGTTTATTTTGTTAATTCTAAAGTAATATTTTAATGGAATGTAATAAACGCGATGGTTCTTGGATATAAATCTAATTATATATATATATGTTTCGCTGACGTATAAATTTCCACAAATCCTGCTGTACAAACTTTTTTTAAAGCTACGATCGAGAAGTAAAAAACGGGAGATCTAGTTGAATATTTAGTGAGAATGATAAATGGTTGGAGTAGGGGGATAGGCTTGCTTCCTTCCGAGATGTTCTTTATGTAGTCCGTGCTGCACTGCTGCTTGGAAGTTTGCATACATATAATTTTACAGGCGTTCTTATAGTGACGCAACACTGGGCGTATAGCGCGCTCGGCAGCTTGAAACCGGGTATCTGGTGTCCGTTAGTACTCCCCACCCCCGCCAACCACCCGCCTCACCTAACCCATTATTATTATTATTATTATTATTATTATTATTATTATTACTACTAGCAGCGCGTCTTACTTACCCGTTCGGGTTATACGCACTTACGCTAATGTGCAATGGTAGGGTGATTGTGAGGTGAAATGGAAGACCTACAGTTTAACGTGGGATCCGAACCACGGTGGAGGCCTGGTATTCCTTACATTCACAAGTTGTGATTAATACATATCTTGTCAGAGGTGAAGGAAGGGTTTGACATTCAAATAAATTTGTGCCAGGACCGAGGACTGAACCCCGGACCCTCAGCACAGAATTCTTACACCTTACTCCTAGACCACCAGGTCACCAACCCTTTACTGATTTCTCCGTTGAACTGTGTCTACTCTTTTCTTAATATTGACGAGAAATTGTCATTCTCACTAATTTTTTTTTGTTGCTGCTGGAATAAGGATGAGGAATAAATAATTTTCTAAGTAAATGTACCTACATTTGCGTTTCCCCGGTTGTGTATCATAATTTTTTTTGTATCATAAACCATTAGGTTTAAGGCGGCATTTTTATTAACGAGACTGAAACAGATTTGTTAGTAATTTGAATCAATCTAAAACACGTGAGCGATTTGTTGTGGCCGCCGCTTGTACTTTATAAATCATTATTAATTAAAAATGGGCTGCGAAATCACTAACTCATAACCTTTTAAACGGAACTATACTTTACTCTTTTTTTAGTTTTTTTTAGAAATGTTACAGATTTTATCTATCTAGTTTCTGTATGGTATATTCAGGAGTAATCATAATTTTAATATAACTTACCAGGAATTATGAATAATATAAAGTGCGTCATATGACACATAGGTACAGTCCAATTTTCATAGTAAGAACCTTAAGTGAAAGCTAGAAAAGCTACTAATCTTCTTTCACGTATTCATAAGTCAAGTTATGTTCTCTGCAGCTGTCGCGTTTGATATATATTATCAATACCTATAAAAGAACACCAATCAAATAGTTAGATGTTATTAATTTTTGGCAGCAAAATTTTTTTCTCTAAAAGACCCTTCTTATGAAAATTGAACTATAGCTACAGGCGAACATTTTTCTTAAAAATTCTGTCGGTAACCGTCATCATTTGATACTATTTCTTTAAATGTTCCACTAGCTTCGATGGTAAAATGGTCTGAGGCGTCACTCTCTCAATAGACTAGACTGCCGATGACGGAGAAGTCAGGGTTATGAATCCCGGTCGGGTGTACTGAGTTTTCTATTCCTAAATTGTATTTCAACTTTCTCTCCACGGAAATGCGGGTATATCTCCTCTAAAATTCAACCTTCCTAATCCTTAACCCGTTAGTTTAGTTAGTACCTATGCGTATTAATCGAACGGGTATTAAGACGCGTTGTACAAAAAATAACTAATAATAATTAAATGTTCCGTACGGTCTTTGTAAGGTCCCATTTTGTTAGCTACCCTCAGACCCGCTTCGGTGGATGCATGGTCTAAGGCGTCGTTCTCGCAATAGCCTAGAGGGCCGATGACAGGGATATTGGAGTTCGATCCCGGTCGGATGTACTGAGAGTAGTTTTCCCTAAAAAGTTTTCCAGTTCTATTTCCACTCAATTGCGGGTGCACTTCCTCTAAATTCAGCTGTGCTCATGCCTAACACATTAGAGTAATCAGTTTATAAGCGTGTAACACGAACATGTATTAAGACGAGGTGTTGAAAAATAGTCACCCTAGGAAAAATAAAGTTTCCCCACCCCTGGTCCGAAAGCTATAAAGGTGACACACACACATACACATTGTCGACACACTACATCCTTGTAGTTGTTTATCCAGGACGGAACACACTTGAGGCGTTGTAATCTCGGAGATGGCTCGTCTCGCCTGGGATTGTATTTGGAAATGTTATTGGGAACATTTCCACACACTTGGTTTTATCAGCACGCCTCTTTCTCCTCGTCACAGACTCTAATATCACATCTCGCTAGGGGGGATGGGGG
>CABFWO010000359.1:80793-174483 GCA_902155825.1 Timema genevievae | reverse complement strand
AAAGAGAGTTAGAGATAAGGGAGAAAGGAGAGGAAGAATTAAGGAAAGAGGAGCAGAAATAAAGAGGAATTGGATGTAAGAGGTGACCTGGTAGTCTAGGGGTAAGGTGTCAGACTTCTGTGCTGGGGGTCCGGGGATCAATCCTCGGCCCCGGCACAGATTTATCTGATTGCCAAACCCTTCCTTCACCTCTGACAAGACGTGTATTAATCACAACTTGTGAATGTGAGGAATGCCAGGCCTCCACCGTGGTTCGGATTCCACGTTAAACTGTAGGTCCTCCGTTTCATCTCACAATCACCCTACCATTGCACATTAGCGTAAGTGCGTATAACCCGAACGGGTAGTAAGACGCGGTGCTAATAATAATAATAATAATAATAATAATAATAATAATAATAATGGATGTAAGAAAAGAGTGTACATAGAGAAACGGGAGAGGAAAGGTGAGGGAGGAAAAAAAAGATAGTGCAGATAGTGAAAAAGAAATATAGAGGAAAGAAATTAGAAATAGAGAGAGGAGATTAATACAGATGTAAAAACGAAAGAGAAGGAAGAGGAAAATCATTTAGGAAAAAATTACCCACGATAAACCCCAGACGAGATTTGAATCCCAACCTTCCCCGAACCGAACAAGAATGATGACTGATCCCGCGTAACCACGGATGCGGGCTATCTTCGTATTAGGTTATGTTTTGTTATATAAGTGGGTGTTCATGGTTTCACGCCAACAGGGCTTTTGGGTGGGTAGTCCCCTCGCTAAAATGGAGTCACTTTCTAGCTGGATGCTGAATTGTGGGTACATTCTCTCTAAACTCTACCTTCAGCATTTCTATCCACAGCAGAGTAGTTTATTGAGTTTTTCCGGGACGGGTAGTAAGACTCAGTATTACAAAAAGTAGGTGGAAAAAAAATTGAAGTATTTTAAGATAAGAACTATTTTTATGTAAACACAAAATTAATGCCTAATTACAATTTTTAAATTTAATTATTTAAGTAAAAAAGTTAAATTTCAAGTCAAATGAATTAAAATTATATTAAAACTTGATATTGGTAATTTTTTTTTTCATTTTTTGCAGTTAATGTACAAATCTGAAACAGTTTTATTATTCGGCATTAGTTTCCACAATCCAGGCGTGCGTGCGTATAACAAGTGAAATCAAACCATAGAGGGGGTAAAAACTTTACAAATGTTCTATGGTTCAACCATTAAGACAAAATAAAGACTAATAAAACTTTTCTTGGGCACGAGTTAACTTTTTTTTTAACTTTATATTTTTTAATGGAACTATTACATCACACTCCCTTTCTTCAACCCTTTTCGAAGCAAGTGAATATAAACGTTTTATTATATATTGCTATGGTATGCGTGTTTTTGGTCAGTTTTTATGGATAACTAATTCCATTTAAGCTTTAACTTTATTAGGATTCTGGTAGAAAGAAAAATATCTGACGGTTACAAAAGTTACTAAAAACAATTTTCATATATTCACGTCAAGTCATATGATCAGCAGCTTTCATTTTTTATGTAAAACAAATGTCCCTGCCAAATTTCGTATGGATTGTTTCACACATTTGACAGTTATCGTATAACAGACATAGCCTACATATTTTTGAGCGGTCGCCCTCTTAAAACGGATAACGTAATTTAAAAAACATGTACATGCGTTGTATGGCCAAGGTTCAAAGAATGCCCTTGCCAAATTTCGTTAAAACTGGTCCACGCATTTGGCAGTTATCGTGGAGCAAACACCATGGCAGACAGTTTAAATGCCAAATGGTCAAGTTAAAACATAACCTCTCCACGCTCAGTTATTAATACAATAAGATATTATCAATGTTGGCCGCAAAACAGTTTGTTTGTATTTCCTTAACTTTTGCCATTCGCGCATCCTTTTGAAAAGAGACACATATACCCAAGGCCGTAGCCAGGGGGAGGTTTTGGGGGTTCAACCCCCCCCCCCCTGAAATTTTATGAACAAAATATATATGGCTTTATTTATGGTTCAAACCATATCAAAATTAAAATACAAGTACAATTTAGAAGGCTTTGCTACCATAAAAAGCACTTCAGAGAACTTCTAGAGGTGTTTAATATTTGGAAATTTTCCTAGCCTTCGGCAGATAAGGGGTTATGTTGCCATAAAACACTTCAGATAGCTTCTAGAACTCTTTATCATTTAGAATTTGTTCTAGCTTCCGGCAATTGGGGGATGTGCCCACAAAACCCCCCCTGAAATTATTGGCTGGCTACGGCCTTGCATATACCGGCTATTTTGTAAAGTATATATGCTCACTCCAAACTTTAATAATGCATTAGTGGTTAAATAAAGCTATAACAGAGGGGAATAAAGTCTTATGTAAGCCCGTAACAACAGGTCAAAAGTTTTTGTTTACCAAAATGTGTACCATAAAAAAATGCTATTATAATATTAAGATAGAGTGTAGGGAGGGAACGTGAACTAAGGTAAGTATTTTTGCAGTGTTTGTATCAAAACTCCTTTAAAATAAATAAAGTGTTGCTTAAGTAAAGAAATAAAGTTTAATTTTCTTCATATGATGACCTCAACAGTTTTTGAATAAATGCATTTTGGTATAAAAATTTGTTAAAAAAATATATTTCCTTCAGTTAAAAATGGCGTACATAGTGCTATAAATAGAAAAATTAAGGCTGACATTTTTCTTTATCCTTAAATATTTGATTTTTGTCACAAAATGGCCGTTACAATAGCCAGTCCAAACCATTATCCGGAGTATCCAGCAACTTGGAAAATCTCGAATACCAAGGAAAAGTCAGGGAATTTGTTTGGTCAAGGAAATGTAATAGAAAGGTCAGGGAATTTTCACATACTCACTAACAAATACTCAACTTCCATTTAGAATAGTCAAAATAACATTCTTCTTCAAGTCAATAGTCACCGTGAATCTCTTTTAACATAATTGTCTCTTTTGTGAATACTAATTCAATTCTTAAGGTCAACCTATGATTCTTGCGTCATAATTCCACCCTTCTATCACTTATCTTAAACCAAAGTTGAGTCATGGCTATGCGCATGCGTGAGAATTTTATTACATTTTAGTAAGAAGAAGCAAAATATAATTTGTCTCACAATAATTTTAAACTGTGCTTTGAACGGGTAGTAAGACTTGGTTCTAAAAAAGAAACCGGCTTTGGTTCAAGGCTATTATTATTGTCTCAATATGCTCTGACTGAACTCTATCTTAGATTGCACTAACCAATGACCCACCGCTTTAGACTGACATCCTTTAAAGTCTAACTCCTTCAAAAAGTGACACAATTTCAGAATGTGTATGTATAAAAATAGTGTTACATTAAGTTGCGATTTTAATAAAATAATGTTTATAATATGCATTAACTGGAAAAGTTGGAAACTGGCTTTGTAAAACTTGGAAAATTCAGGGAATTAAAAAAAAATAGTTTGGCTGGACATAGAGGACACTGTTATATCTTACTTTTTATTTCATCAATGGTCTTTGGTTGAGGTGATTACATTTCGTATAATGGGAACTGCTATTGGTTATTGGAATGCAAAGAAAAAATCATAATAGTATTTTTTTCTTCTGTTAATTTTAGCTAACAGCGGCAAAGAACTATATAACGTCTGCTACTGTAAAAAAAAAAAATGTTAAGTTTTGATAACAGTACGTCGCGTTTAAAACCAACAGCACGCTATTAAAAAGTCCAACTAGTCATCTCGCGAAAAGATTATACATCGTTTTATTTCGCTTCAATTAATTTTAAATATGTTTTGATAGTCATTTTTATCGTGATAGGTAAAAATTTCGTTAAAACACGTCTCGTGAAATGTTTTGTGTCTCAAGGCATTCGCAATTTGGACTGATAATAAATGGCGATGTAGATGTAGATTGTTATGGATCGTCTTGGCAAGTGTAAGGGTATTGATTTCTTGCTATGACTCGGGAGGCTGGAGTTCCATCCCGACTAGATTTTTTTTTTTACCAAAACCGCTATTCAGACCTCTTTTAAGGCAAATGCGGGAACAAATCTTTAACGTTTACTTTCATCATTCCGTGTCTTTTATATTAGTTGGTTCACGTTACGAATTGTTCGAACGATTAAATTGTGAGCCACTAAAAAAAGAATTTTATAATAGGTAAGGGATGCGAAGTTTCGAGACCAGCTTCGATTTCGCGTCGAGAAAATAATGGTTTCGACAGTTATATAGCTTCGCCAATAAAAATATTGACAAATAAAATTCTCGATTTATGTTTAGTTATTGGCATTCTCAGCTATTACTGTATGTACATTACAAATTAATATTCATACGGAAAAGCCTTAAGTAATTGATTTACATTTTGTGATACTAAATTAATTTATCAGATTAGAGTGAAATATTACTTAATACGTGTGTAATAAAACATTTTCTAAATGATTTTAATGTATCAAGTTATATAAATAACCATAATATTTTTTTCAAGCATTAAACCATTAACAAAAAATATTCGAACTTCGATTCGACTACGAGAATATTTCATAGAATTGACTCGAGTTTGCTTCGAAATTGAAAAAAATGGACTTCAAACACTTCATATGATGAGGTGAAGATAGTTTATAACAGGTTTTATCATAACTTCTATTTAACGGTTTCTTCTATATATAAATACGTATCAACGTGAAAAGGAATGAAGAAACCACAATAAAAAGCCACACCTGGCTGAGATTCGAAACTTGGACTTCCTGTTATAACCGTATCTAAATAGCATATTATTTAAATTTTAAATATAAAAAACACCACAACAACCAGCCTTCCGGCTGTTAATTCATCACTGTGATAGAAGAAACTCACATTTCAACAATTATTTTCTGATCATGCCGGGAATCGAATCCGGAACCCTTAGCCCAGTAAGCATGAATGCTACCAAGTGAGCAAAGGTTTAGTAGGACTCTTGACTATTGTAGATCGCTTGATCGCTGTTGAGGGTCTCTGATAAGACTCCGGGAGTATTTATTCTAGGCTCGGAATCAGAGTGGAACCTCCTTGCTACTCTGCAAGGCCGTGGCTAGGAATGCATTCAAGGCCTTCATTAAGTCCCCCAACTGGGGTTGGCTAGGAATGTTTATCTTTATAGTTCCCTTGAAGCAACCTGAAGTTATTTTTATAAACTTAATTGTGTCTGTAGGGGCTAATAACTCTATAAGACTCCAATAATCTGCTAGTATAAGTACTGAGGAGGAATTATAGTAGTTAACTGAACAGTAGACTGCGCTCCCTTGGTTTTTTTTATTGTTACTACAGCCTTAACATTTATATTTAGATTTTAAGTTGAAATATCTCATACGATATCTCTTTTGATTTGAAGTTAATAATTTTATTTGGTGATCAAGCTAGACATAAAACATATTAATACCTACTATATTTAATAGTTGATTATATTTTAAGAAAATAACGGTTGTCACGTGGTTTAAGACATAGGTCTCACAATAAATTGTAAACACTTAAAAAAAATACGCCCAAAATACGCTATTGATCGCTTGAAAAACCACGTACTCCACATACATCGTTTGACCTAAGTTAAAGCGTGTTGCCACCAAATTTCGTTATAATTGGTCTATGCATTTGGAATTTATCGCAGAACAAACAAATAAACGTACATATTATATTTGAGTGGTCTTCATCTTGAAATGGATAACCAGATTGAAAAATTCTGTGCATTTGTTGTTTGGCTTAGGTTCAACGAATGTTCCTGCCAAATTTCGTAAATTTGATCCACGCATGTGATTTTTACCGTGGTACGGACAGATACAGATGGACAGACAAACGGAATTCTAAATGGTCAAGTTAAAACAGAACCTTTCTTCGCTCGGTCATCACATATTTTAAGATCAGGGGGAGGTTAATTCTTCTCCCTTCTCCCCCCCACCAAAAAATCCACACTCGGTACGACCCATCTGAACTTTGTCTTTCCTCCGCCCGACGTTCCTATATGGAACTCGTCCTTCAGCCTCATTGGGTGAGGTTTTTTTTATGTATCGACTTGCGTGTGATTTATTTATCCCAAAGTGGACGGATACGTCGCGCGACGGAGGGCAAGTACTAACATTGTAAGAGGTTCTAAATCGCTTTCTCCGACGTCCGATCATCATCTATCTCTGGCGGCGTGCTCGTCGAGGCGCGGGGAGACGCGGTTGTGACCCGGGCGCCTATACAGACTTGGTGACATCGTCGTCACATTGGAAGAAAAAAACAACCATATCTTCCGAGGGTACTATATTCTAGATGCACCCCACATCAATCCCACGGTCGCTTCAAAGTAGACAAGGAATGAGATCATAAATTAAACCCCTGGTTGTTTTTATTCAACTCTACTAGTTTTCGTTTACTTCCCCCCCTTTTTTTTGACACTCCTTAACTCTTCATCCTCTTCTGAGAACAATTCTACGCTTTATATAAAGGCCAGTCATTTTAGTCGATCACATACGCCCTGGAAAGTCCAAGCTTAACTCGAAGGGGCGTTTATAAAAAACAAACACTTTTTTTTTGCGGTCAACATTGATAAAATTTTATAGATATATGTAATATGTATCAAAATTGACAGCTGCAGATCACTGCAGATCACATGTATTGAAGTATGAATAGATGTAAATAGATCGAGTAATGATTTTATTTGTCAGCTAAGGCACTTACCAATGAAAATTGGATTGTATTTGAATGGTGTATGCTATAGAACTTTTAAAAAAAAACATACAATAATATTTTATAATGCTTTGCTTGCCAAACTGGCTCTCATTACTTTGCCAAAATTAGTAATGATAAAAAAACACATATTTTATAGTTATTTAAATACAGGATTAATATATTGTAAGACACAATGCTACTAACTTTCTCAAAGTGTTTTATAGCCTGTAACAACATTTGGGAAAAATATGTTTTCACTATACTACCCTTAAGTATATTTTCGTCAGAAAAACCAGCATATTATCTTGCTAATAACAATAAATACTTTTCATATATCCATTTTAAACAATATTATATAAACCACTTTTATAACATTTCAAATGTTTGAAAATCAACATTTTTTTAAACTACTCTCAAATTATGTATATTTGTAAAAATAAAAATATATTCTTATTTATTTTGTAAAACAATAAACACATGTTATTATTGAACTAAATCTTAAAGGCATTTTCTTTAAAGTTTCGTATTTTCTAAAAATTGTCATAAGTAAACTACTAATTCTTGAGGTGATAATGCTGCTTTACAAATATATTTCCATGATAATCGGTAGCTAACATTGTGGATACAACCTTAGATAACTTAAATATAGTAATATTTCCACAGGATTAAGTGTGTCTTTTTTAGTCATGCGGATGTTTTAAATATTTAATTCTGCCTAGCAGTGGGAGTTGAAACAAAAATAAACATTATCAGTACATTAAATTTGTGACAGGGCCGTTCCGCCTTGGCGGCTAAATCCGTGAATTCTGAGTTTTATTACGTTATGTTGCTTACTCTGGCATTCTATAATTCCACGTGGTTGTTCAACTTCGCTCTATAAAAAGTTTGTTCGAAATGTTGATACAAATTAATATTATACAGCCGGCTTTGCACGGGGATGAATACGTTTTAAATGTCAACCCTGGGACACGCTATATAAAGCTGCCCATGCGAAAAATGTTATTTTAAAACTTAAGGAGGCCACCTCAGTAAGCGAGTAATTCAGCTCTAACACAATATTTAATCCTGCGATGCGCTATTTAAAATTATGGTTCACGCCAAAATAAAGTAGAATGGTTCCAACAGGGCTCTTTTTCCTTAACAGCCCTATATTTTAAATAGTTAATGATTGAAAGAACGTCTAAATCATCTCAAGAGGTTTAACTATATATATTATCCCTCCTTACTAAATTACTATGAATATATTTAATCCTATATTTTAAGTTTTATAAATATAAATAAATAAATGTGTGAAAATGTAACAAACTCATTTTTAACGACTTTTTAAGCATAGTTGCGGAGCTATATGACTAGGCTTGATATAAAAAATGACTCTAGATTTATCCTTTCTCTAACAATCACATGGTTTTGTATAGGCTTACAAAATACACTTTTAAGATATTTGAGAATCAGCAGCGAGCTTTCCTCTTTACCTTGAGATAAGAAGTTTCGTAGTTTTCTTTCTTTTCTTTCTTATTGACATGACAAAGGGTGGCTCTAGGTGAAGGTCGAAAGGGAGTATAAGCTTAGACGGAATAAAACAGTAGTTCCACAAATACGTTCACGAGACGGGTCTTAAGAGCCCGTCTCACTCAAAGGATTGCACCTGTCTTAGGTAGGTAGTACATCTAGAATCAGGTATCGCATCATGGTGTGGTTTTCCGTATTATAATGTAGAAAACTCTTGAAAATTTACAATTAACTGTTCCTAACTTTTTTATTTTATTTTCAACAACATTGATAAAATATTATTTTAAAATTAAAAAAAAACTCTCTTGTTCCAATTTCCCTGTTGTAAAATAAAAAGTGTAGAAAACCACACTTGGATACGTTTTATGATTTGAACATAATATATTATCTAATCAATCTGGCGTGAAATGGGCTATTAAGTATAGGGCCTACCTTGATTTTCTAACGAATTGACATTTGGTGGAAGAAAAAGCTAACTAGATCTACTTTCATGTACTCAAACGTCAAGTTATGTGATATACAGCTGTAACTTTTGACAACATATAATTAATATCTATAAAATAACACTAATAATGTAGTAACAAATAATCAAAGTTGATTGCAAAAAAAATTGGTATTTTCTGAAAGGTCCTTCTTAAGAACTTTGGACGCATACTTTTTCTTTATAATTTTGGTACATTTTTATTTTATCAGCCGGTAACTCGTCTGCCTAGTGAGCTAAGGGTCACGAGATCGATTCCTGGCAGGGCTAAAAATTTATAATAGGTTAAGTGTGGGATTTCCCCTTTTAACAGTGATGAATTAACGGCTGGCCGGCTGTTGTGTTTGTTATGGATTTAAGTTAGTTTATAAGTAATGTGCTGATATAATCAGTCAGGTTATAAAGTGCACGCTTAATACCTCCAATAATAAATATTTAGCACCGCGTCTTACTACCCGTTCGGGTTATACGCCTAAGTACTAATTATGCTAATGGATTAGGAATTGGGAAGGTTGAATTTAGAGGAATTGAACCCGCATTTGCGTGGAAGGAGAGTGGAAAACCATTTAGGAAAAACCACTCCCAGTTCACCCGACCGAGATTCGAACCTCGATCTCCCCGTCCTCGGCGGTAGAGCTCAACACGACTGGCGCGTTAGTCAACTACGCCACCGAGGCGGGTTCCAATAATAATAAAAAAAAAACACACTCTAAAATGAGTTCACATTGAACCAATAACAGTTTATTGTGTTTAATTTTTACAACATGGTAAAACGCAGATAAATTCTTGTTTGTAGACGCGGGTCCGCAAGAAAATAAATAAATCCCAGTGTTCTGTTATGATGTCTCCTCCCCTAAGTCGTGTTGGTTTCGTCAAAGTTACACAAGGACCTTTTTGCTGCATGGCAAGTCCGTACCTATATTAAGGTGGCCGCCTAGGTCAGCGAGAAAGTACCAATTGCCGTTAGGCCACACGGCTTAAAATACAATGGTCTATGTCGTTTTCTGAAACTACTTCTTTATTCATTCTAAGCGTATACTCCCTTTCGCCCTTCACCACAACCACTCTTTATTGTGTCGATAAGAAAGAAGAGAACGAGAACTACAAAACGTATTATTTCAAGGTAAAGAGAAAAGCTCGCTGCTAGTTCTCAAATATCGTTTGTGAGCCTATCAATAAACTACTCTATTTGCTAGAGAGAGGCTGAATCCAAACGGATGTTGAACGCCCTAATTTGATAAAAGTTTTGATGCGGCTTACTCGCTTAACTGTTAATGTTAAGGAAAAAGAGCCCTCTTGGAATCTTTTGACTTTATTTCGGCGTGAACCATATTTTGAAATAACGCATCGTAGAATTAAATATTGTGTAAAGAGCTGAATGTCTGTGCGGCAATTTATCGCTTATCGAGGTGGCCCCCTTAACTATGCAAGGCAAACTCGTTTCACGCGAGAGCTCATGTCGTATTACCTAATCACATACAATACAAGCAACTACCATGTGTACGCTATGATGCATCTCACTGTGACACAACTACACCTTAGACTATTCAACACCCGTGCCTGTTTACCGCCAAGAGCTCCACACATGCATACAGATCACACATGCAACACGCCATAATATAGGTAGTATTCAAATTCGCGCGATTCCTCTTCACAATGCGATTATTTATTACAAAACAAGCCAAGAATATATTACATAAGGAACGTCGTCTGATGTATAGATTTCGAGATAGGTAATACCGCCGAATGGAGTGACACGTGACAGGCAACACCGCCAAATGGGATAGCACGTGATAGGTGACACCGCCAAATGAGATAGCACGTGATAGGTGTCACCGCCAAATGAGATAGCACGTGATAGGTGACACCGCCAAATGGGATAGCACGTGATAGATGACACCGCCAAATGAGATAGCACGTGATAGGTGACACCGCCAAATGGGATAGCACGTGATAGATGACACCGCCAAATGGGATAGCACGTGATAGGTGACACCGCCAAATGAGATAGCACGTGATAGGTGACACCGCCAAATAAGAAAGAACTTGATAGGTAACACCGCCAAATGGGAAAGAACGTGATAGGTGACACCGCCAAATTAGATAGAACGTGATAGGTGACACCGCCAAATGGGATAGCACGTGATAGATGACACCGCCAAATGGGATAGCACGTGATAGGTGACACCGCCAAATGGGATAGCACGTGATAGGTGACACCGCCAAATGGGATAGCACGTGATAGGTGACACCGCCAAATGGGATAGCACGTGATAGGTGACACCGCCAAATGGGATAGCACGTGATAGGTGACACCGCCAAATGGGATAGCACGTGATAGGTGACACCGCCAAATGGGATAGCACGTGATAGGTGACACCGCCAAATGGGATAGCACGTGATAGGTGACACCGCCAAATGGGATAGCACGTGATAGGTGACACCGCCAAATGGGATAGCACGTGATAGGTGACACCGCCAAATGGGATAGCACGTGATAGGTGACACCGCCAAATGGGATAGCACGTGATAGGTGACACCGCCAAATGGGATAGCACGTGATAGGTGACACCGCCAAATGGGATAGCACGTGATAGGTGACACCGCCAAATGGGATAGCACGTGATAGGTGACACCGCCAAATGGGATAGCACGTGATAGGTGACACCGCCAAATGGGATAGCACGTGATAGGTGACACCGCCAAATGGGATAGCACGTGATAGGTGACACCGCCAAATGGGATAGCACGTGATAGGTGACACCGCCAAATGGGATAGCACGTGATAGGTGACACCGCCAAATGGGATAGCACGTGATAGGTGACACCGCCAAATAAGAAAGAACTTGATAGGTAACACCGCCAAATGGGAAAGAACGTGATAGGTGACACCGCCAAATTAGATAGAACGTGATAGGTGACACCGCCAAATGGGATAGCACGTGATAGATGACACCGCCAAATGGGATAGCACGTGATAGATGACACCGCCAAATGGGGTAGCACGTGATAGATGACACCGCCAAATGGGGTAGCACGTGATAGATGACACCGCCAAATGGGATAGCACGTGATAGGTGACACCGCCAAATGGGGTAGCACGTGATAGATGACACCGCCAAATGGGGTAGCACGTGATAGATGATATTGCCAAATTGGGCATCATGTGATAGTTGACATTGCCGAATAGGGTAATGCGTGTTATGCACAGTGCTTGCTATAGTCCATTGTTCATAAGAAGGGTATTTTAGGAAGTACAAACATATTTTGTTGCGACCAACATTGATAGAGTCTTACTCTATTATCAGTGTTTATTTTATAGGTATTTATAATATCAATCAAAAGTGACATCATTGGTGACCTGGTGGTCTAGGGGTAAGGTGTCAGACTTCTGTGCTGAGGGTCCGGGGTTCAATCCTCGGTACCGGCACAGATTTATCTGATTGCCAAACCCTTCCTTCATCTCTGACAAGACGTGTATTAATCACAACTTGTGAATGTGAGGAATGCCAGGCCTCCACCGTGGTTCGGATCCCACGTTAAACTGTAGGTCCTCCATTTCATCTCACAATCACCCTACCATTACACATTAGCGTAAGTGCGTATAACCCGAACGGGTAGTAAGACGCGGTGCTAATAATAATAATAATAATAATAATAAAAGTGACATCGGCAGGTCACATGACTTGACGTATGAAAGTAGGACTATTAACTTTTATAGCTGTCAGATAAAGCTCCTCCTATGAAAAGGGCACTTTGATCATGATACCTAAATAGGACACATGTGCACACAAATTATATCATGGGTATGAACGATTTCTTAGAAACAATTGTACGCTGCTTGTACAAACCGTTGATGCCGGGATGTAAATTATAATATAAATAGTATAGTGTACCGACCTGTCGCCTGTCTCGAAATGCACAATAGCCGTTTTGAACACCTATTAAAATCATTTTCGACACTCTTTTGTAAGGAGAAAGAGAATATATGATTTTATTGTGCGTGTTGTGTATCATCACCTTAACTTGAAGTTCTGCTTACCACAGCTGACGATATCAATTATTTCTAAAACCAAGCGTCTAACGACGTTTGTTGTTTTTATCTTTTTTTGCTATATAATAAACTAGCATATGAATACCCGGTGTTACCCGGGAGAAATATTCGAAAAAATATGAAGCAGATTGATCAATGTTGTCGAAGCTTAGTGCTTTGTAATAAAAAATCTTTTCTCCTCCTCTTCCTGAAGACAAAGAAGAAGAAATTACCCGCCTCGGTGGCGTAGTTGGCTAACGCACTGGCTGTTGTTGAGCCAGAATGCTGAGGACGGGGAGATGGAGGTTCGAATCTCGGTCGGGTGAACTGGGGGTGGTTTTTCCTGAATGGTTTTCCACTCTCCCTCCACACAAATGTGGGTTCACTTCCTATAAATTCAACCTTCCCTATTCCTAACCCATTAGAGTAATTAGTACTTAAGCGTATAACCCGAACGGGTAGTAAGACGCGGTGCTATTATTATTATTATTATAACTATAATAATAATAATAATAATTATTATTATTATAACTATAATAATAATAATAATAATTATTATTATTATTATTATTATTATTATAACTATAATAATAATAATAATAATTATTATTATTATTATTATTAAGAAGAAATTCCTCTTCACTGCTGGAGCTCGAACAAGTAGAACATTGTTCTTCCATGGCTTCCACAACACTACTTTCGATGGCAGGAGTGCAGTGGCGCGCGCATTCATTCGGCTCTCGGGCTAGAAAATGCGGTGCGGTTCGGGTCGGCTCCGTGAAGCCATAGCTGTAGATTTCGCGCAATGCTCACGACAAACTTCATTTTATTAATATAGAAGAATAATAAGTTTGCGCTCTGAAGAGAGGATACATAAATTCATATACACTTATACATACTACGATACTGCTTTTTCTATGTAAAGTCTGTTCAGCGTAGGAATAGTTTTCTGAAAGGCCTTTTTCCCTACCAGAAAGCTATTATATAATAGGATTTTGGTAGGAAAAAAGACCTTTCAGAGAGTAATTCCTACCGTTAATGCAGTATACTTATTCTATATACTCATAATGTTCTCACTCGCCTGATCCTGCTGATTTGGTCCTCGTTACCCCCTCCCCCAACCCTGACCTTTTCACCTCATCTGTTTGAAACAACACTCCCTCTCCTTCCAACGTTTGTGTGACAAAGTCAGGAGTGTTCACCTATCACCTAATCCTGCCTATTTTGGTCCATGCTATCTCCTATCCTGACCTTTGAACTTTATCTGACTGAAACAAAACTCCCTCTTTCAACTTATTTGAATAGTTTAGTGTGTTTGTCGGACTGTTGCCTGCCTTTGTCTCCAAACTCATATTTCATTCACTACCTCCTCCAAAACATGGTCTCTTGGTCACAACATTCTTAATGTTCATAGGGATAGCCTGAGAATAACAACAGATGCGTTGCTATATATATATAGAGAGAGAGAGAGAGAGAGACTCCTTAGTGAATCTCTTTGAATCAAAAGATGCCGGCTGGTTTTACTAGAGTCAAGGAAATTATATACACACAAACAAATTGTAGTCGAGCCCAAAAAATATCTTAGAGAGAGCCTTTGCTTCATTTGACACCATCGTTTCGGTTGTATATTTTTAAGGAATATTAAGGGTTTCATGGAAAAAGGACGAAAGTCACATCACACACATTTTTCAAGACAACTTTTATATCTTAAAAGCTCATAAGGACCCCAGCCAATACTTTTTTAATTAATCGAGATATGACAGAGACCTCTTTTATCCATAATCTAAAGTGCATTAGAAAGGTTTTATGATTGTCTAACAGATGAAAGCACTAATTCAATATGAGTTAAAATTAAACTTTCCCCTGTCAGCACAAATACTACGACGTTTAAATATTTATTTCCCCTAAACTATCATAACTTCATATTCAATAACGGCTATTAACATTAATAATGATTGTATTTTGATGTTTTAGGTAGACCTTATAGAGTAATTAAATGGCTTTTGTATCGATGGTTGCATGATCTAAGGTATCATTCTTGCAATATTTGATGACTAGGAGGTTGGTGTTCGAATCCCCACTTGCTGTATTTTTCTAGATGGTTTTCCTACTCATTAAGAGAAGGTACACAAACATAACCCTTAACACTTTAAAATACAATAATTAGTAATTTTGTTTCTATACATTTGCATGCCTATATGTAAAATAATATTCCATGGTCTCAACCGTTATTTTGAATTTGAGTACCAAGGTTTGGCTCTTATCATTTGTTTTACAATACAATGAAATGTCTATCTTTTTAAGGGGGCTATATGGTCAAGCACTGAAACTCGTTGCAGACGTTTAGAAATTGAACATTATTTAAGAAATGATTTGATATTTTTTTAATATTGGTTTTTAAGAAAATTTAGGCGAAAATTATCATTAGGGTTCTGAGCCGTTAAAAAGTTAAAATTTTTGAATCTAAATGTTAAAAAGAAAATTTATTGACGTTTTACACGAAAATTTTCGCTTTTAAAATTAAAAACAAAATTTAGAAACTATGTATAATCAAGCCTTCCTCTATTAAATAAAGCTATGTTTTGATAGGGTCACAACAAATTTTTTTAAGATAATGAGGGATTTTTATAGGCATTTATGCTATGCAAGCTATCACACATTTTTTTCAAACACTTTGAACTTTAAATTACACTTTTTAACTTGTCAGAACTTTCGTCTACGTTTTGTTGAAACACATTTTAAAATATCAAACAACTTTATAAATAATCCGAGATTTCTAAACGTCTGCAATACTTCTCAGTGATCTCCATGTATCTTATTCCTCCCAGGGAAGCTTATGTAGATGTATATTTCCAGGTCTGGCTGGTTAGTAAAACTTAATTTACTCAGAATCCAGCACCGTATATTGTACGATATTATATGTTTTATTATTGCTAGCGGGAAAGTAATTTCTCGTAGGGCATGCAACATCGGCAGCGAGGGAAAACCTTTTCTACAGCTCTCTCATTTATAGTTAGCGTAAAAGGGATAATCATTAGCTCAGAAAGAGATTGTTCTTTACTACACAATTATTATTACTCTATAATTTATGTAATGATCTTAAATTTTATTTGTTTACCTTGGAAATATTTTGTAGAATTATTACATTTTTGCGTTTATTTGATTTTATACCAAATAATATTTTATATGTATCCTGCGTTCACCCTGTAAGGTAGCTTGCCTTGCATGATTTCACTATGCCTAATAAAGAGTCATCGTGTGATACGCAAGACTTCTCCCTTTCATGGTAAACGAAGTGTACATTGAATTAATTATAAAAGTATCTTTGCGCTGAAATTGTTTCTTTAAGAAATATCATCAAAATTAAATGAGTTGTGCTGTCATTAAAAGTAATTTACTTTTAAAACGATCAAATCAAGTGTCACGGTGTGGGTTATTTAGTACTATAAACATAATTATTTTAGTGCTATCATTAATCACCCCTGTAATTATTTTATATTCAATAGTAAAAAAAAAACGTCATGGCGTCAGCCCGAAATCGAGTTATACCGACTAAGTGGCCGCCGTTTTCTGGTGAAGATAGTGCCAGCTTCTGCGGATAAAGAGTGTCATGTGGTCAGCACAACGAACCCTTGCTCTTAATCTAAGTTTTCTATACTGGAGCTGCAACATTTTCCCCGTCCTAGACCAACTACTTCACAGAAAAGTCTTGAAGCGCTGGGGATCGAACTTGAGACCTTTGGGTCTGTAGCCAAGAACTCTGAATATTAGACCACAGAGGTGGTCATAAAAAATATGCTTGTCTTTTTTGTTTAGATCGTTAAATGTAAAGTACTAACATTTTGATAATTTAATCAAGACAATTATAGCTGATTACTATGGTAAATACTAACTCCATCATCCTAATTTAATTATAGCTAAATTACAATTAAATCCAACTATTTTTTTTTTTCACAATCCAACCTTTCCAATTTATTTAACTCTGAAAATCCACCCCATTCCTATTTTAAAACTCGATATAGATCGTTCCCTGCCTCTATAACCCTCTAGCAAACACAATGGTGTGAACGAGAACAAATGTTAAGGGTTGGTGGGGGAAGGAGGGTAGTGGGAAAAGGGCTCATGCCTTCACGCATATAGGGAGTCCTCGGTAATCCCCGGGACCTGATTGGCTTCCTACTGTGTGAAACAATGGGGCCTGCGTGGGTGTAGAGACACAAAACACTGCCTGGATCAACGATCACCAGATACCACTCCCCGCTCGCTTTACACAATCTATTTATTATAGTGGTGACTCTCACACGATCGATATTTCTTTACTCATCGCATCACATATCTAGCCACACAATACATCACCGTGTTTATTTGGAGTTGCCCTTTTACGTACCTGCCAAATTTTAATTTTCTACCACACAGAAAAGGTGTTTTTCTCTGTCTCTATTTAGTCCACCCCCACCCCCTTCCTTTCTGTTTCTCAAGGCCCGAATTAAAATTTTAACATTTTCATCTCTCAATATTTATTTGGAGTGGTCTCTCCCTGTCTGCCGAATTTATGTTTTTCTACCACACTGAGAAATAGTTTGTTTTTTTTTTACAATTTTTTGAAATTTTGAAACCCCCTTTTCTCCAATTCACTCTTAGAAATTTCCAATCTTAAGATTTATCTGTTTATCTAGAGTTGTCTCTCTACTCGTTCCTTCACCCTGAAAGGTAGCAGCGCACTTACCTCGCCTGGTTCCTCCAAAGCATAACTTGTAGACGTAGTCCGCCAAGGTCTATTTTTTTAGACTTGTTTTCGAAATATATTGTGTTTGTATTTAGTCCATACTACTCTAACGGTTTAAAACGTTGATGAAACACTTTGATATTTTTGTTTATAATTTAATCTTTTTCTAGATATGTGATCTGGGAAACTATATTTTGTTTTATTGGCTCCGCGTGTTACTAACCATTAGAGTTTTACGCATATATACTGATTAGGTTATTGTGCCAAGGATGAAAAAGGCTGAATTTAGAATAAGTGTACCTACATTTTGTGGAGAGATATTGAAAAACTATTTAGGAATTAAAACCCTACAGTGTACCCGACTGGGATTATAATCCCCATATCCCCGTTACCGACAGTTCGGTCAGTGACGCCTTAGACCATGCGGCCACCGAAACGGTTTCGGGGGAAATACCACTCAAGTTACTTTTATGTTTTACATGCTTAATCCTCATACAACTTACCATACTACTGTAAAATCAGTCAATCTCAAATCATAACAAATGTTCTTGTCGAGTCTTTGAATATTTTCGTTGGTCTTTTAATCTATTTGATATACCGCTTATTTAAATTATGTTAAATATGTAGAAATAGGTTAATTTTGAGCTAAAGCTAATTATTTTGTAGTTAATTAAATATGTTTTTTATATATCCTTTATATGTTTATTTATTACATTATTACGTCTTATATAAATATACTGTATTGTATTATATATTTGTTTTGTTTGCAATAATATAAAGAGCAACAAAAGGGGTGTGCACCTTTTGGTTTTGCCAAGTATTTTCTTATATTCTTTGAATGGTGCTATCCTTAATAAAAACCTTTCGAGTTATTAGCCTACATTTTGAATGTGCAGACTGATTCTTGAGATACATCTCGAGTATAATTTCATGTGGCTTGTGTCTATAATGATTGTAAAATACCAAATGAAAATCAAGACAGAGAAAAGTTCGATTCCCGGCATGGCTAAAAAATTATCATTGCTGAAATGTGGGTTTTCCCTTTCACACTGTTGAATTAACAGCCGGGGCTGGATGTTGTGTCTGTTCTAGATTTAAGTTAGTTTACAAGTCCAGTGCTGATATAATCAGTCGGTTCATAAAGTCCACGTTAAATACCTCAAATAATTGAAAATTAAATAAAAGACAGAGGAAAGCACCCGAGAAGCTAAATAATTTACTCAGGATCACAAGGTCTGAACCAATATGGTTTTTATAACTAGGATATATCACTCAAGATATTTTTTATTTACTTCACCTTCAGCAATCTGAGTAGTTCTACCTAACAATGATTTCCCTTGAGATCATAAGTCGACAAGTCCAATTTAGTTTGAGTCATTATTTATCCAGTTTTACAAGAGGCCTCTCCCCCTCCCCCACAAAAATAAAATTAAACGTAACAGAGTTGTTGCATTAATCCTTCATCAATTTGTGTGATTACCAGCGTACTCCGATAAGTTTATAATTTCTCATTTTAATTTTTGAATTGTGTCCAATAGAATTGTTAGATGTTGCTTACGTGCCTCTGAAAATGGATTAAATTGACCACTTGGAATAGTTATTGGTAAAATTTATTTGTGCTTTTTAGTTGCAATCATCTGTTAGGTCATATAAAGTCTTAGGCATTTCACTGTGCTTGTTCACAAGTCTAAAGATCTATAAGTCAATGACAAAAGTGTTTTATTTGTTTACATATTATACCCAAGACTGTTCTCTATGGGTGTGAACCGGGGTCTCTTACCTTAAACGACTAAAAAATTCACGGTATTCGAAAACAAGGGAACTTAGGAAAATATTTGGTTAAAAAAAGGGATGAGAATACTGGGTGGTGGAGAAGGTTAAATAATTATTATTTATATACCATGTACTCACCACAAGACATTGTTAAGATAATCAAGCCTAGTATATCACGGTGGGCAGGGTATGCGGTGCGAATGGGAGATTCCAGAACCTGGTTCAGGGTATTGACCGGCAAACCCAATGGGAAGATACCATTGGGAAGACCAAAACGCATATGGGAGAATAATATTAGAATGGACATGACAAAGATTTGGTTTACTGAGGTGGACTGGATAGAACTAGCTCAGGATAGGGTTAAGGTGTAATGGGGTGGACTGGATAGAACTAGCGTACTTTGTAAGTGCGGCAATTAACTTTTGAGTTCCTGATGCTATAGAATAATTAAATAAGCTGTAATGATCTGTTAGGTCATATAGCGTCGTAGTCATTTTAGTGTGCTAATTCCCGAGTCTAAAGATATTGCAACGACAAAAGTGTTTCATATGTTTACAGTACATTTACTTCAGGCTTGCAAATGCAACTATTAAAATTACCATAATATTGAAATATATTAAATAACATAAACAGAGTTTTACGGAACACTTCATATTTTATCTTTTCGGTGGAAACGACGCTACCGAGAAAATTCTAAGGAAAATCTATCAAAAGGAAAATTGAATGGAATCTTGATAAGTTCTAGCATATTAAAGAACCTCCTACGCGGAAAAATGGATGCTCTCTTTATACTCAGTTGTTTGAAAAAAAATGAATGGCTTCAACTCTCGTAATTTATCTGGGGGCAGCTAATGTGAGAAGGTGATTAGTCTGAACGCTTTCAGAACACAATCAGTGGCGTATTGAGTGGAAATTTTTTAAGGGGATATAACATAATTATATTTTTTAAATATTATATTCTTTATGCATAGTCTTGCATTTTATCTTTTTCAAGCGTTTACTATTTATTTAATTATTTAATGGGGATATATGGACGCTAGTTCTCATATATACTTTCCACCCTCCCTCTTAGCCTCGTGCCTGTATCATTTTATAACAACTAGATTAACTGTTATGTTAAGCTTATAACCCGAACTTTGCATTATCAGGCTGAAAGAGAGTGTGAAATTAAAAGAGCTTCGTCAGCATTATATTGTGGGGGAAATGTAAATTTTTTTAAACACCACTTCTTACTACCAGCTCAGGCTATTTCCGTATGTACTAATTTCACTAATGTGTGAGGATGAGAAGGTTTTATTTTCAAAGAAGGGGATCCGCATTTTAGTGGGAAGAGGGCGAATGAATAACCATTTTCGTAAAAGATACACTCATTACACCCGACCGGAGTTCTAACCCCGATATCTCCGTCATCGTCAGCCCAGTTTATTGCGAGAGTGACTCCATAGACCATGTGACCACCGAAGTTTGCCTACATTTTTGAGAAACATCATTATAGCTGGTTCTGACAATAGGCCGGAGTGTGGATTGATTGGCAATCGCAGATGTCTTACTAGCCGTCTGGGCTGTACGCATTAAAATGGTGTAGTGATTACGAAGGTAGATTTTAGAGGAAATATACACGCATTTTCTTGGAGAGAGAGTAGGAAGCCATTTGGGTAAAAACACCCTCAGTACATATTATCGGGTGCCGAATCCTGAACTTCCTCGTCAATGACAAACCAAACAAAATAATTTTACCAGCTTTGGTGGTAGCATGATCTATGGCGCCACTCTCGTGATAGACTACACTTAAGAAGATGGGTAGGTCAGGGTTCGATTCCGGTCGGGTGTATTGAGGGTAGTTTTTCCTAAATTGTTTCCTACATCCCCTCCACGCAAATGTGGGCACAATTCTTCTGAGTAAACCTTCCTAATCCTTAATACATTAGTGTAATTATTAGACCTTAGGCGTACAACCGGAATGGATAGTAAGATGTGGAGCCTAAAAAATAACTTTTGTCCGTATTCTCACCGACTCGGGTGGATATTATTATTAGGTTAAAGAACGATTACAAAACAAGTTTCCTGTAGGCCCTGTATGAAAATACTCTTAGGGGTTTTTGTCGTTACTTTATTAGAAAACTTAATTTCATTATCTAACGTAAAATTTAATGCTGTTAAAAGGCACCCAACCCAACCCAAGAGGTTTTCATTTGACTTACAAGCTCCCTCGCATCGGGCGGAAATTAAAGCAGGCCATTCTAAATTTGCATTTCACCTCTCCCGCCAATATTTGGTCGAGGGGTCCTCTTAAATATATGTATGTGTAAATATATGTGTCCAGTGCGATTCAAAATAACTAGATAACGATTGTAGTTGACAGGCATTTTAAGAATATTGTCTGAAAAAATAATGTATTGTTTTCCTAATATGAGTGGCGGTTGTGGGAGGGAAACGGGTATGACTTGTAAGTGAGACATAACTAGTTTTTATGTTAATTAATGAAAATTGCTAATATTATACAAATAGTCCGTATTAAATGTGATGCTCGCTAGGTTAACTAAAGAGTTGGAGTAGAAGTCTGAAGAGTATAATCTCAGTAACGACCACTTCGATTAACTTGAACATATGTAAACGCTCCTCAGGAGTAACTGTCTTCTGCATGATGTCATCGAAGGAAAGGTTGAGGCATAGAGAAGCTTAGGAAGGAGGATTACAATATTTGATTACTTGAAGGAAAGGAGAAAATTCTGGGAGCTGCCATACGGAGGCAGAGGTTAGGATGCAATGGTGGTCTAAGTTCACTTTCAAAAGGACTGGACCTGTCGTAAGACAGAACAGCTAATAATAATGATGAGGATAAATAATAATAATGTAGCACTTGCGAGAGCCTCTGGTCTTAGACGTGCACCGCGCACGACATTTACGCTCTCGCAAGGTGATCACTAAACACGACCGGTTTGTTGGCTCTCAGAAGAGAGAGGTTTTCTTCAAAAATTATGCTACTTCCCAAGTTGAGGGGTGTCGGCTTCTTCTTAACGGTTAAGTCCTCATGACCAATTAGCGAGGAGCTGATTCTTAAAGTAGGGATAATCGATACTTCTCCTTTGTAACAGGAGGTTAGCTCAGCATTGAAACACATTCAATACGATGCGTTCCGGCAGGAATCTATTGTTTTGGTTAACTGACAATCTAGTTCAACATGGCTTTATTGTTTACATTGCACAAATTAACCGGGTCGCAACTAAGCCGAGGGTGCTATAGCCATATATTTATTTCGAGAATACACCTACAAATGAGTATTATATTGGCGTTAGATTAGTTTATTGAGTATAACATAAATTATATTTTAAATATATATATTGTCTAGTCATTATATCAAATAGCTTATATTTATTTTTTAAATCGCCTCAATCTGGTGACTAGTTACATAATTGGCTCAAAATATTTCCTCCATTACGTTGGGTTATTAATCTTAATGTTTACCCGATGTGTGGTGGTAGTATGGGTTTAAACTTTTTAGGTTTTGAAAATATAAAATTAAATTAAAATTCAAACGTCTCATTTCAAAACATAAATTAAACGTGACAACGTATTTTTATCTTGACTTTGAATCAAATATATTATCAAGGATTTTATAAGTATAAATTGGTTAACTTCAAATATTTAACCCCTTTACAGACAATAAGTATACCGACCACAACACAACCTAGGGGTGAGCAAATTACGGTCCTGTGATACGATTATTGGAGCACAAATATACTTTATTAATCTAAATATAATTATCGTTAATCGACGAATGTTTGAACACTATTATGACAGGGTTCCCGATGTCGATAAAAAAAGTCTTGCAGGTTTAAAAAAAAGTTTAATCTGTAGATTTGGACAAACTCACAAAAAATGTCTGAACCGTCGTTAGGATTTACTTCAGATCCTTTGATTTGGACNAAAAAAAAAAAAAAAAAAAAAAAAAAAAGAAAGGAAAGTGTAAGACTGAACTCTGATAACCAAAAATAAATGAAACTGTAGGCCAAGTTCACAGGAATGGAGGGTCTAGAGTTATATTAGATTTGCACGCCTGCGTGTATCTTTCATCGTTTCAGAACACATGTCTCAAGGTTTGAAACTCTCCAAGGAAGGACGTGTACATCAGTGAGTTGTTCTACGGAGATAAGTTCGCCAAGTCGAAACACCTTACAAGAATAACAGATAGGAGCCTCGTGAAGGAACTATTTTGGCCCCACTTTCAACCAAATATAAAATAAATGGTACGGTGCAACGGACAGACTTTCTATCGTTTTTATATTATAATAAACATTTACTAAAAACTCGTAAGATTTGTGAAATAGATTAGATAATTTACTCTGCTACTTACTTAGTCTACACGAACTAAGAACATTGTTACAGAAAAATTGAGAGAAGAAAAAATTTTTGTCTACCAAAATGCATAAGAATCAAACTCATTTTCAAAGACATGAATAAAAAAGTATGTATAATTGCTTATAGCTCAGAAACTTTTGGTTTTATAAAAATATATTTCAAATAAAATATTTGTATCTTTAGTAGTACAACTTATCAACTATAAGATATTTCATATCTCATATAGTTGCGGGGAAATGATAAAAATGGGAAAATTTCCCTCATATTAAAGTACCCTCGAAGTTATTTTCATAATAAAATGAGAATTGCTATCTTATTTATAATTATAAACAGTGTCTAGATAGAGATTTATAATTTAATAAAAATTGTCTGAGCGAATTTTAAGACAATCTCTTTATTTCTCTTTTTGCCCTTCAGTAAACTACCCTTAATTTTAGTGTTCGATGTCTAATTCCAAAAACCCCTCGGGGGAACCTTATGGAAACCCCAGATACAAAGTTTTAGCCCGATCGGTAAACTAGTTTCTGCTCTAGCCCGAAATACAGACAGACGGAATTGCGAAAACCACCTTTTTTGTTTCATTGGGTCATGAAACGTCGACATATATCAAAATCTCCAGTTAGATTTTTGACGATCACAATACTTTCTTTCCCTCCTAGGTGTCGAGAGAAAGTAAAAATAAACTCACGGAGGAAAAAAATGTATTGCATCTTACTACCCGTCCGAGCTATGCGCCTATATACTAATCATATTGTGCTAAGAATAATGGGAAAGTTGAATTTAGAGGAAGTGTACCCGCATTTGCGTCGAGTAGAAGTTGGGAAAGCATTTAGTGGAAAACACGCTAAGTATATCCTGCCAGGGTTCTAACCCCGACCTTCCCGTTACTGGCAAACCAGACTAGGTCAAATTGACCTTTATTCCGCGTGCCTACCTATGCGTGGCTCACTTTTTACATTTGTTTTGAATAATATTTTACTAAGTGTGCGTTCATTGACCTCTTGAAGACATTTGTGATTACATTTTTTTGTACGTTTAAAATTTACAAGTCATCGTTTCGCCCGAGTTTCATAAGATATTTTCAAGTCGAAATAATTAATAAACTGAAATAGAAAATAAAGTATTTAATAATTTTTTTAGGTGGTTAATCTATTTTGTATTTTCGCTTGAAAATGTCCGATGGAACTTACTTGAAATGTCTTAAAGATTGACAAAATGTGAAAAATATTCATCAACAAAAATAAATATAAATTAAACGAACTATTCTCACAAAAATACTCGTTTTATAATGACTTTGCTTATATCTTCAATCAACTATTTTAAAATGTAAAGGCGGTTGAAGAAGAGGCCCAGGAAAGGTGTAAAATTTCAACCATGGATTTTTTTTAAAACATACTTTACCTAATATTAGAAAGATAATGTTTCAAATCTGTGGTGTTTCCGGTCTGTAAGTATAAAGTAATTGCTTTCCCGCCTCTGGACCGGCGCCAATTCCTCACGGCCACGGCTTAGGTTAATATCAGATAAGGTGTAAAGGGATGTGAAAATAGCAGAGTTCTACTCCCCTCGCATATTTTCTCTGTCTCTTGAATTAGTTGCTTCTACTTTTTCTAACCGCGCATGCTCGTCCCAACTTTCAAGTCAAACTCTCAACTGGGAGAAAACGAAATACAATACATCTGACAGCTAGAAAGTTTACTAGATCTACTTTAATATATTTACCAGGTGAAAGTCTATACATGACAGGGTAAGTAATATTTTCTTGGCCTAAAAAAATGACCAAATAAAAATATACTTTTGGGGGTAGCTAAAACAATTAAGTATTATGTGTGTGAAGATTATTTTTTGAACCTTATCGGGAACTTCGAGACAAACTCTGGACAAACTGACCTCACATACCTTCTTTATGAAAATGTGATTGTAGATTGTATAGCCCTAAAATAATCAGCTAAGATACCATCGGAAGGCTTTAAATATAGTCTACCAGTGACTTAGTACTCCCAATCCAGGCTCAAATATATATCAATCTACAAAGTATCTAGTCATTAGCGTTCTAAAGAATATTCCGATTAACAGGATGCCGAAAACTTGATTGATGGTACGAACTTTAGGAATTAGAAGTGCTTATAACACTTGAGAGAGGTAAAAAAAAAGTTTCAATTGTTTTAAAAGATTAGTACTAAAGTTATTTCACGTCTCTTTTCATCTTAATAGTATTCGCAGTAAAGAACAAAGGGTTTTAGGAGAATCGGCTTTGCACAGACAAAAGAGTTTGTATCGGAAAACCCAGAGAAGATTTATGACCTCAATTCTTGTTAGGCCTATTGCTATTTATTGATTTTCCTTTTAAGGTAAATTTGTTCTTCCCATCTTAACGGCCTTTTTTTTTATAGTAAACTATAATACAATTGCGGTGCATTCTTCTTTTAATAGATTATATTTGAAAAAGATATCCTCAACAGGGATTTAACACCTTTACAAAATGTAAACGTTGCCAGTGAATTTGTCATTCTATAAAACAAAATCCAAAAATAAAACTACAAGTAATTCAACAAAACAAACCTAACATATATCTATCGGATGTAAGAAAGCTCACGCTTGCACAGTTAATTGTACATAAATAGCGAAGCTAGGAAGATGGAATGATATTTATGTTATGGTGATGTTATTCGCTTTCGTATACAACTGTCATTATACTAATGGCGGCATAAAGCCGGAACCCTCAATCACCGATGGCTGTGGTTTCAACGATAGCCCACAGTAGCAGATGATTCCCACACGTCCATCACAGGCTCTGCCTTAAACTACGGGTGAAGAATGGCCCTGGCCATGAGATAGCTCAGTAGTAGAGCATTGGTGCTCTTATTTAAAGAGTCCCGAGTTCAATTCCCGTATCCAGGTTTCATTTTTTCAATCTATGGACATGACGGTTGATGCCACTATACCCGTAACTAAAGATAATTTCCATCTTCCACGGTTTGTTATTTGTGTACAGACAATTAATTTTACAAGAGTTAGCTCTCTTTGATCAATCTCTTCGAGAAATTACCCAAACAATGCAATTTAAAAACATTCATAAATATAAAAAAATACCCCATAGTCTTTGCTCACTAATTGTTTCACTAAAGTAGTTTTCATTGTTCTCTACATCAAATAACTAAAGTAGAACAAACTGTTTACAATGTTTATCGAGGATAATGATAGAACACGTGGATCTTATCATTCAAAATTTATTTTAGTTAATGAGAGTGCCCGCCTTGTAAATCTTTCTCTCGTTTCTGGGAGCTCGGGTGGAACGAAGAGGGTTGAAACGAGATTACAAAAGGAAATAATTTCCTTCATCGAGCACGAATACCCTTTACGAATTAATCTGTAATCTAAAACCATATTTCTTGTCCCCTTTAAAAAAATCTTCAAGGATATAATGAAGTTAAAAAAAAACTTTACAAAACAATAAGATGAGTACATTTGATACAGTCGAGTTTCCTTTTTCTCCGTGACGCTGAATATATGTAATAGATAAGTAGAGAAATAATTTTCTCACCAAGATTATGAATGGAAAATATATTTAGGAAAATACACCCTCAATAAACCCGATTGGGATTCGATAAAACCGATCTTCCCGTCATGGGTAGTCCACTCTATTGTGAGAATGACGACTTGGGCCATGCGACCACCGAAACGGGTGTAGGGGCTCTGATCACTTGGACTTAACGTACTGAGCTTAGCGCGGTGTTATTCTACTAATATCCTTTCTTTATTTTTCGATTGCATTTTTTAAATAATTGATACTCAACACTAAGTTACATGGTTATGTATGTATTTTTAATATATCGCCCCAAGGAAATTAACATTGACATTTATATATATATATATATATAGGGCCTACCCCTCCTCGGTGGTAGCATGGTCTAAGGCGCTACTCTCGCAATGTTCGATCCCGGTTGGGTGTACTGAGGATGGTTTTCTCTAAATGGCCTCCCAGTCTCCCTCCACACAAATGCGGGTACACTCCCTCTAAATTCAACCTTCCTAATCCTAAGAACAGTAGTGTAATTAGTACATATGCGTAAAACCCGAAATTATAGTAAGACTCAGCGCTGAAGAAAATAATGTATATAGGCTAGCCCGATTGTATGGCCTTTGGTTATATATTATATAGCTATGAGCTATTAAATACTGAAATATTACTACACTCAAGAATTTAATTAGTGTTAATTGCATTCCCATACAAACAGGGGTTTGAATTCAAAGTTCCAGCTTTAAATTGAAGTAGTTTAATTATGAACATTTATCGCAATATCACTATTTAATTGTTTCTAACACATGAAGGAAATGAGACTGAACACATACTTTTATTCATTTCTCTTTTTTAGGTTGTCGTTTATTGTTTTACTGTTCTTATTTGTTTCCCCGTCGACAATGATTCTTTCTTGTCCTAATAGCGTGTACCTAGAAAGCACTTGTAAACAAAGAAAACAGGCTATAGTTTTTAATTTTGATTAATCAAATAAGTAAAAGTGAGCATATTCAACTTTCTATGTCTTATTTACAACATTTCTCAACTTACTTATTTTTCAGAGTTGTCATGCACCTGGAATACACAGGGAATCCTCGGTGTTTGGGGGGAAAAAACACACGATAAAATGCAGTAAATTTAACAAAAACTGATAAATAAAATTAGAATATTAGCGAAACAGCTGTCGGATATTCGGGGTATAGTCAAAATAAAAAACTTTCGAATCAGCAAGGCAACTATCGGATACCCGGGTTATAGTCACAATAAAAAACTGTCGGATCAGCAAGGCAGCTATCGGATACTCGGGGTATAGTCACAATCAAAAACTGTCGGATCAGCAAGGCAGCTATCGGATACTCGGGGTATAGTCACAATCAAAAACTGTCGGATCAGCAAGGCAGCTATCGGATACTCGGGGTATAGTCACAATCAAAAACTGTCGGATCAGCAAGGCAGCTATCGGATACTCGGGGTATAGTCACAATCAACAACTGTTGGATCAGCAAGGCAGCTATCGGATACTCGGGGTATAGTCACAATCAAAAACTGTCGGATCAGCAAGGCAGCTATCGGATATTCGGGGTACAGTCACAATCAAAAACTGTCGGATCAGCAAGGCAGCTATCGGATACTCGGGGTATAGTCACAATCAAAAACTGTCGGATCAGCATTGCAGCTGTCGGATATTCGGGGTATAGTCACAATCAAAAAGTGTCGGATTAGTAAGGCAGCTATCGGATACTCAAGGTATACTCACAATTTAAAACCGTGGTATCAATGAAGCGTCGGAAAGAGAATCTTTGTAAGGCTGGGTATGCTTCATTATTAAAAATAGTTTTGTCGTGATAGATAGTATTCTCTGCCGGAGCTTGGGTAGGGTTAATTGCTTAATTACTTCACTGGCTGATCTTGTTGTGTGTTTTTCTATAGAAAGGTAAAGGTGTGTCACTTATAGGTAAACATTGTTGTAGAACCTGCTTCGGTGGCCGCATGGTCCAAGGCGCTAATCTTACATTAGACTAAACTGTCAATGACGGGAGATCGAGGTTTGACTCTCGGTCGGGCGTACTGAGTTTTTTACAAAATGCTTTTCCACTCTTCCTCAACGCAAATGCGTGTACACGTCCTGTAAATATAACCTTCCTCATCCCTAAAACCATTAGCATATTTAGTAAATAAGCGTATAACCCGAACGGTTAGTAAAACGCGGCACTAAAAAAAAGTTGTTGACTGGTTCTTGTTAATTAAAACTATGAAGAATAAACAAACGAAATAGTTCTAAACAAAACCGACATAGAATATTATTGCTATTCACTACTATTTCAAACATGTGTCAATTTTTTATTTTAGCCCATATTCACTATTCATATAGCCTTAAAATATTTACAAAACATTGATATTAACTGCTATTTTTTTTCTAAATGGTATTATTATTATGAGCTTACAATCGATACTTCTTCTTTTGAGAAGACCTTTAAGGTTTGGAACGTTTAAATATTTCGAAATAGACATCCGGAAACGGATTAAAATGCAGCAATTTCGGCTTCACTATGTTTCCATAGCAATAGCGAAATAACACAGACCATTAAGTGAACACAATAATGTGGTTGTCTCTATATGTGCACAGTATTACAAAGGCTTATTATAATCGAAAATATTCCAAATGAAGTGCGTTGATTGCCTTTTACCGAAATTACATTTTAGATGGATCGTTTTTGTGTTAATTTCGCCGTATAAAGCTGTTAAACACTAATTTTTGGAGTCTAGTTTATGGTTCGGATTAATGTGTATCTATTCAGCCAAAGTTCCTCATTTGATTGTCCACTCCACAGTTCCCGAACGTAATGTGGCACAAAATGTGCTGATCAAAGCGCGAAACAAACCCAACAAAAAACAAATGAAGCCTGACGCTATATACGCGGATTAATCGCTCGGCCGCGACCCACAACTGACAAAGTGAAGGCTATCATCGATTGCAATATATTGTAATAATTCACCTCATGATGTTTCACATGCTTCTAACATGTGTGCCGAGACAGCCCAGCACGCCTCCCATTGGCTGAATGACGTTTACAAAGCGTGGCGGATTGTTTGAATGCCTTTTGTTTTTTATTTGGTTTGTTTGAAAATACCGTCATAGGTGCTACATGACAGCACCGCCATTATATTTGACAGATCCGTGACGTAAATTGCTCTGCACGGGTGTGACTCGGTGGCCGCATAGTCTAAGGCGCTACTCTCGCTGTAGACTAGACTGCCGATGACAGGGAGATCGAAGTTTGAAACGCTGTTAGGTATACTGAGAGTTTTTCCCCAAAATGGTTTTCCACTCTATCTCTCTCCACGCAAATGTGTGTACACTTCCTCCAAATATAATCTTCATAGTCCCTAAAACTATTAGTGTAATTAGTACGTAAGCGGAAGAGTGAAAAAACATTTTGGAAAAAAAAAACTCTCATTACACCCAACCGCGTTTCAAACCTTGATATATTTAATGGCGATGCTATCATGTAGAACATATGACGGTATTTTAAAACAAACAAATAAAAGGTATCATATAGGCCTATGTATGTAAAAATTATGCGTAAAATATGATTGGCAATATCTCAGCTACCTTTACAGAACCTTTAAGAAGGGGTGGAAGCGATCGCGAACTAAGTAAGGACCCTATTTTTATAGATATTAAAGAATTTTTTTTAAAAATTCTCCATTTAATACGTCTAGTATGATTTTCTACACACAGTAATCTCAGCAGTTCTTGGATATATTTTGTCTTGGGCATCACGGAATTTGAACATTACTTTTTCCTTAATTTAATAATGCTTCTGTTAAAATGCCACCATTCTCATGACCAATAATCAAGAACTGATAAATTGACGCAGCCAATTAAACTAATAATAGTAATATAATAGCGCATCTAGGGCTACATCATTTGTAGCCCAGTTTGTGGAAAGATTAACCGGTAGGCCAACTTATCTATCGTTGCCCAGGGAACGTCCGAATGTACTAATTGTACACCCTCTCCATGTCCCAATGAGATGAGGTGATGGTGATAGTGAATATGGGGGTGTGGAAACACTTGAACCTAACTTAAGACTAATTAACCAAACCCTAGGGACCGTTGGGGTAAGTCATCTTACCCCTAAGTTCATAGCCAGGTGTATTGACCACTATATCACGGGGCCGGTTAATTAAACTACTGAAATGGTATTTTATTAATTTTGATCAAACATGTTTTTTTTTTCGTAAAAATTGCAAAAAAATTGACCTTAACTCGTATTTCCTTATTGTGGCACCGTTTAAAAATATTTTATTTGTTCGAGGAACGCTAGTTCTATGTTTATAACAATTTACATTGATTCCAGAGTTGCGACATTCACTTTTTCTTGATTTTATTTTATTATATAATTTCAATTGTAAAGTTTTCAATCCTAAAGAAACATGTTGTTCCCTTTAAATTCCATTTTGGCAGGAACTATATTTTGAAATAACTAACCACTTTTTTAGTAACGTGGGATTTCTCGGCGTCTACAATCACGTCTCAATGTTTTGATAGGTGGTCTCCTTAAGCTCGGAATCAAAGATTTAATCCAAACACTGTGTGAAAGCAGATGAGGTAAGAAGGATCTAATGTTAATTACAACTTTGTGTGTCTTTTACAATAAGAAATTATATTAATACTTTTAACATAAGTTTTGGTCCGATTGGACCCACTCCATTTTTACTACGCGTGTTTAAAAATACTCGAATACCTTACTACCCCCCTTCCTTCCCAATCACCATATTTTACACATTCTCCAGGTATTTTTCTTCAAAAGTAATACATTGGTACTTAAAATTCAATTATTAACTTCTAGCTTCAACCACTTTCATAAAGTAATTGAGAATCTAAAAATAAAAAAACTAATCGTTGTATTAATTTGTTATTAAAATATGTAACATAAATTTCGGTACCCACATTAAATGTTTACCTATTAATAAATAGAGGCCTACTCTCTTTCTGTACATTTATATACACATTTTGGTTTAACTATTTTGCTTTAATGTCAATCAATTCATAAATATATAAAATGAACATTATTATTATTATTATTTACCACCGCGTCTTACTACCCGTTCGGGTTATACGCTTAAGTACTAATTACGCTATTGGATTAGGAATTAGGAAGGTTGAATAGAGGAAGTGAACCCGCATTTGCGTGGAGGGAGAGTGGAAAACCATTTAGGAAAAACCATCCCCAGTTCACCCGACCGAGATTCGAACCTCGATCTCCCCGTCCTTAGCAGTCGGGCTCAACACGACTAGCGCGTTAGCCAACTACACCACTGAGGCGGGTTTATAAAATGAACACAGAGAAAGTAATTCTTCAGGTAAAAATTTATGGTCACCAAATGCGGTCACCAATGGTTGCCATAAATTCTCACCTGATGAGCTAATTTGTATATATTTATGAATTGATTGACTTGATAGCATAATAGTTAAAATAATTTTTAAACTCACAGAGTAGTTTTATTTATTTATTCAAATTTGAGAGTTAGTTTTATTTATCAAGCACTTAAAAAAAATTAGTCATATTGTATGAGCATAATAAGATATGTGCAAGTTTATGGAGTGAATACAGCATATAAATCAGGATCCTTCTTTCTCTTTTTATTTGGAAGCTGTCCAAAAATAACCCTTTCTTAGTAGCTACTTGGCCAACACAGCTCTACACTCAAAACCGCTTATTAGCAACAAATACACAACACATATATACTTTTGAGCCCTATTTTTTTGCTGTGAAAGTGTTGGAAAAAGGGTGGCTGGGTGTGAGAAAAACAACAGACAACATAGTTTAGTGATAGATGATGATTAACCTCATCGGGTCTAAGTTTCAAGACTATCAGCCACTAAGGGCTGTTGATAGATGTGGGTTTTTTTGGAACAAAAAACAAGACACACCAAATAGTACGTGAGATTAAAGTAGACCCAACACACAATGTATCGAACAAAGTACCAAAATGCACCTTGACATGTTTTCCTCTAATTTTTTTCTTTTCCTGTATATAACGTGCGTTTTATGAACCGAATGACTATACTAGCACAACACTTATAAACTAACTTAAGGCGATTGGCCCTTTTCATTTGGCGTGGAAATGCAGAGCCATGGGGAAAAAACCTGTTATCTTCAAGAATTTTTATTGTTTTGCAATTTTCTTTTAGGAAACGGTTTGTTCAAGAATAGAAGCATGTTGGTTAAGTTATACTTTATATACACAACTCCTCTATAATTTTGACAGTGATCAAATATCGATAAAACTGACATTTTTCAATAGAAAACTGCCAGCTTTGTAACAAAAAATAAGAAAAGGTAACAATTAATCAATAGCGATACATTATCTTAGAAGGGGTGTTGGAAATACATTTCACTCATCCTAGATAAAACTGATATTTCCAAACGTATGATTTTTTCGTAAGACCTGTCCGGTAGCGCCATCTACGGTTTCCTTGATTCATCTGTTCTTGTTGGCGCGGAAGGATACTTTGATCGGTTGTGAAGCCACGCCACGCCTTTCACCCTCTTACCCATCATCCCACAAAATAGGTTTTAGACTTGCACTCGACAGGGCCAAGGGCCTTAAATCTAGAACAGCTGTGACATACATCCCCCACCCGTTGATTTATCATAGTAAAAGGAGGAAAACCACTTTTCACCAATGGACATTTTTTCAGCCATGTTGAGAATCTAACCCGGGACCTTTAGCTTAAAAGACAGATATGCTACTGACTGAGTTAAGATGTCAGATATCGCAATAATTAACTGGCAACTAATAAAACCTTGTAGCTACCAATTTATGAAAAGATTTGAAGCCCTGTTCGATACCAATATTTTCAACCAGTAAACCCTAGCGAAACTTTCTTACATTCAACCTTACATCCCCCTCCCCCTTTTTTTGTTGGGTTGTTGAAATTAAATACTCAGCGAAGTGTGTACACAAAATAGCAAAGAAAGTTTATTTTAGGTAATTGATACAAACATATTGTTAGATTTTTATTTTAACTTAAATTTCAAACAAATAATGTGTTTTAACGTAAACTGAGTATGCTGTGTCAGAAGTCGGTAAAAAATCTTATCCACTGATACCTTATTCATCGGTGTAGGCTTTGTATTAGTTGAGAAAAAGGGATGTTGACAACAGAAATAATATATAGGATTTGAAACACTTAGTACTAGGTAAAACGGGTACCGGACCTGTCGCCATACATACGAAAGGTAAATTTGTAAATTTTTTTTTAAATAGTTAAGATATTGGAATACAATGAATTGGTCTCCCTTACCTGGTGTTCTGTCGATACTACATTCCTACCGGAAGAATCAGTACTGTGACCTCTTTCTAACTGAACAGTGGAGGTGAGTTTACTTGTGGACGTATTTTTAACCGCATAACATAGGTGGGCATTAGTTGGTTGGGTGAAGGATTGGGGGGATATCAACATTAACTTCATTCAGTGATTGCGTGAAAACGTAAGAGTAGGTCACTTGGAAATATGTTTTTTTAAGGAAATTAGGTGTGGATATTACTGTTACTGACACGAACGGAACACGAACATTTCACCACACACGATAAGGATAAAAAACAAAACAAAAATTACAAGTGTCGCACGATAAATTCACGCGGCAATGTTAGCTCGCTGTAATCAAAACTCTCCCGCCCGCCTCCCTCCAAACCCTTTTCATGCGTAATAAAGTTAAGCTGTTATTTTTAAGCTGGATTTTTTTTTCATCTGTCAGCGCAGTGGTGATTTAATAGCCCAGTGGTTATAATTGAACGTCAGCTGACAGTGATACAATATACTCGGGTACGACGTTGTGGCCTTCATATTTCAAACTCAGTACAACTGCATGTTTCATAAACACGCGTTAAACTAATTTAAATTTTAAAAAAAATCATCAGGGCTGAAACAGGATATTAAGGCAACCGAACAATGCACGCAACCAAACACAGTTTTTTGGAGCCATAGCAACAATTTTCAGACCCGACACCTTAGCTTATTCAATAGCGTTTCTGTCTATTGAACTAAGGGTAAGGAGTTCGATTCCCTGCGTGTTGGAAAAAATTATCATCGGTGAAATGTAAGTTTTTCCCTCCCTTTCACAGCGATGAAATAACTGTCGTCGGAGCTGGATGTTGTGTCTTTAGATTTAAGTGAGTTTATAAGTCGTGTGCTGACATTATCATTCTGTTCAGAAAGTGCAAATCTGAATGAGTTATCACTGTTTGATTACAAAGGTCAGCCAGCTTGACCTCTGGACAGACCACGAAAAGTGGGATGATAATTTGGAGTGGTAACTTATCTACCGATTGAATAAGATCAATGCACTATAAAAACATTTTTAGTAAAAACTTCTATAAAATATCAACTTTATTAATCCTGATTTTTTTTATCAAAGGTAGCTAAATATGTTTACTTCAAAACAAGGAAAAGCTTGTTTAACTAAGTGGAATCTTTATTTAGGAAACAATAGTTAACCGACAACATGCATAAGTGTATGTATAAAACAGACTTAAATACCTCAAATACCTCAACAAATAATAATAATAATAAATCTTCCCTCGCATGGGGNCTCAAAAAAAAATAAAAATAATAAAACCTCCCTCGCATGGGGGGGGGGGGATGATCTCTTCAGCTCGAAGTTCGAGAAAGAGCCAACAGATGGCTCGCGCGGCGTGTTACAATTCCTATGCAAATCTATTATTTGCCAAGCGAGTGTTTACTCTTAACCTTGGCATCAGACTCTGGAAATGTTCCACGGAAATTAACATCTTAGTTTAGTTGCACTGCCAAGATGGGTGGTGAAGGAGGAGATAGATATTGGACAAAGAGGTAAAGGGGGAGTAATGACACTCTTGGAGGGAAGAGTAAGATACATTAAAGGAGAAGTGTTCTCTCTTAAAGACACCCGATAAGCCTGTAGAATTAATGACCTTTATGGATGCTACATTTTAAGGTTCTGGAGCGTCCTAGCTCGGCACTACGGTGGAGGGCGGAGAGGGGGTTCGGTTCAACTTTATTTTTTATATTACGCCTTAGAGGCAGTACAATATATTAGCAATTCAAACTAGCCAATTTAAAAAAATAAATGCATAAACGTTTGTTTGAAATAAATCTACCATCATTAGTCTGAACTGAAGAAAAGGTGAGAAACCACTAAAATAAACTCTCACGGTCTCGGGAATTGAACCCTAGTCTTCTGAGTCAGAGCCTAAGTTACTACTCGTGTGGCCATAAACTTCCCTTTTGTGATATAATTTTGAAAATGTTTTAAATATATAAATAACATAAACACTAACCCACTTCAATGGAAGCATGGTCAAAGGCCTCATTCTCATAATAAACTGGATTGCTGGTGAGAGCTATTAGAATCCCGGTTGGGCGTACTGAGAGTGTTTAAAAAAATTTGTTTTACACTCTCCCTCAGTGCAAATGTGGATACACTTCCTCTAGATTCAACCTTCCTCATTCATAGCACATTAGCTAAATTATTAAATATGCGTATAATCCCTAACGGCTAGTAAGACATGATGCTAAAACAAAATAAAAAATATGCTTCGGTTGTCACTGGTTTAGAGTAAAAAGTACCCAAATTTGCGCAGAGGTCGAGTGGGAAAACCTATAAGGAAACCAATCCTCTATATACCCGACTGGTAATCAAACCCAGACCTCCCCGTCTCTGGCAAATTAGACTATAAGTCCACTTGCTCACCAATACATGATAGGATATCAGTTGTGATTTGTGTTTACGTACAAACTAAATTTGATTCCAGATACATTCGCGTCCAGGGAGAGTGGAAACCCATTTAGGAAAAAATATCTTGTCACACCTGGCCGATACTTGAACTACTATCTCCCCTGTCACTGGAAACCAAACTAGATATGGTTGACACCCTATTCAGCGTGACCACTGATGCAGATTAATCAAATATTATTACAAATGTTGTATTTTGAAGGACGTGACAAACTCTATTCTAAAATTTTATTCATAATTTCAAAACAAGCAGAAGTTTAACATAAAAATAGATTAAGTTTTCTAGTAATTAAAGTGGGTCATTTGTAATATGTCTGATGATAATTGTATCCCATGTTCTTTAGCAAACTCGAGAAACAACACAATTATTATAATTTAATGCCCTGCTTTTTATAACGTGACAAATAATCGTTACTTTCAAGACAGATTTATTCTTATGAGCTCTTATGATTACTAAATTATTCAACTTCTACTATAAGTTTAACAATTTTTTTTTTGACAATAATCTAAAGTTGTACACTTTAATTTTGAAAAACAAAAAATTTTTGTTGCAATTTCAACAGATAGTTTGGCAACCTAAATGTTAGCAATCAGATATGTTTGTAGCAAATTTTGTTTACTTTTTAAAATTCTTTAAAAACGTTTTAAAGGAAACATAAACAAAAGACCCTATTTATTAAACAAGCAAAAATCTTGACATAATAAATCGAGCTGTCTACATACCAGCCATGAAATGAAATGAAAAAGTCAATAGTTGAGATTTTTATCATAAATGTAATTAATAAGTAATAAAATTAGCTTTTAGGTCATGCATTTTTGTAAGTCAAATTCATTTTTCAGGTAAGAATATATTTTTTAAATACTTTGCTCAAAATTAGCTTGCATCCAAATCTACTTCTCACTGATGATGACATAAATATCAGAAATAAATTATTATTATTATTATTATTATTATGTTCTCTCTTACGACAGGTCCATCACTTTTACCAGTGAACTTAGACCACCAATGCATCCTGTCCTCTGCCTCCTCCTTCATCTCCCAGAATTTTCTTATTTCCTTCAAGTTCGAACTTATTCTGTTCCTTGTTGATTTTAGATTTTTTATAACAGTAAATAGCGAAATTTGTGTCCATGTCTCTACCAGATAGTCGGAATGTATGGGAAAAAAAATTACCTGAAGCGCACACAATTCGTCAAATTTAAATTGACGCCAACATTTTGCTAAGGGATTCTTATCCCAGACCAACTATAAAGTATTTGTTGTTATTTTAACCTAAATATTTAGTTTAGGTTTTAAGCCTTTTACTTCTTACCTAATTAAAGTTTTGCCTTTACTATTAAATCATATTTTATTTTTATTTGGTTTTGATTTTATTACTTTTATAATGAATATTATACTTATTAGTAATAAAAGCCAAGATGTATTATTTCCCCTTTATTTTCATTCACATAGGCCTATGCAATTGTAGTAACTAGTTATTACTGTCTGCACCATCTGGTAGAAATCGCTTGTACTAGGTGAGTTCACAAAGTGGGGTGGTTCCCCGTCGCCTTTCACGCTGAATTTCTTATGCGCAAACTTCAAGGAGCCTACCAATTTTGCCGAAAAGGTATTTTTACATACCTTCCAGGGTTCTTTTATATGACACAATCGACATGGGACCGACGGCTTTTATTTAGTTCCCCGCCGAAGGAAGTTGTGCTACCGATTTTTATCGCTCAATAAAAATTCGTCGCCCTCATTTGGGTTTAAACCCATGAACATCGGGTCCTAAGACAAGCACTTTACCCCCAGACTACCGAGTCGACAGTTATCCGTTATGCATGAATATAAATATAGCTAATGTGTTTCTATTTTTTTCGTGTTTTATACGCCAACAAAACAGTAAACGCCGTGTTTTGTTTTTAGTTCAACACTGATGCAGCGCTGATGAATATCACATCTAAATTAATGTTTTCTTGGGGGTTGTTACTGACGCGTGCTCTACATCCGCGTCAACCTCTGGTTGTGATGGAAGCTACAGTGTCCGGCTGCACCTCTCCTTCACAATCAATCATCGAGCAGTAGTTGTAGTCTGCCGTCCGCGATATTCATTCACCACTTTGTACCTCCCGCTCTTTAGAAGAGAGCGAGCTAGAATGGTGGATTTCTTCAAACGATACTATACCGAGATGGATGGAGGAAATACTAACATATGATCATGTGTAAGGTTAAGGCGGATTCTACACTAGCGGTTAAAACGCGGCGGTTTTGCCGCTAGCTTACGCCCCCCAAACTCTTGAATCTACACCTGACTGTCAAAACGCAACTGTTAAAACAGCTACCATAAAACGCTACTGATTCTACACTATCGGTTTAAATGCCGCGGTTGTTGCTTCCCCTTGTGCAGAATGGTTTAAAAATGGACATTGTACAGGCCGGCTGTATTTCGGGACTTATTTTGTTGGAGGAAACTCGAAAAAAAAAACTCGTTAAAAGAGACGTTGGTGGACTCACCCCACATTATCGAACCGTCTCTCAACAGGACAGTTTCATCTTATGTCTATGAATCACAGAATGTACCTACTTGGTTTAGTGAATGAAAATATTGCAAGACGTGATGCCATATTGAGGAAAAGTATTTATTATTCCTGCTGAAAGACTTGTTGTGGCATTGAGGCACAACTGCCTGTTAACGCCTGGTGTAGTTTGATTCGCGTTTCTATCACTAGGCGGTTTTAACGCCTCCAGAGGTAGTGGGCTGGATGAAAACTTATTTTCTTATTTTCTAACTTTATAACAAGGATTTCATTCAAAGGCGTGGTTGCTAGCATTTTAACTGCTAGCGTTTTAACCGCTAGTGTAGAATAGGCCTAATTGTAACTGATCATAACTGTTCTATGCACCACGTAGTATGTATTACCCATTGGGTTAGCCGCATATATACACTAATGAATTGGGGAGGGAGGATTAACAAATATTTTGTGAAAAACTCCCTCAGTATGTACACCAGACCGGAATTCGATCTCCCAGTCGTCAACAGCGACATTGATGCCTTAGAATATTCGACCACAGAGGTGAGCTCTCTGTATAATTCAGTATACCCTTTATTTTCAAACTTAGAACGCAGCTGATGGTCGGCCTCTTGGTCTAGTGGTCAGAATTCCTTGTTACTAAACTAGATGTCCCTGGTTTGATTCCTGGTGGTAAAATCTTTATTTTTCCCGAAGGGATATTTTTCCTATGGTTGTCATGATTCGGTTAATTAGGCTTAACCTAGGCTTAAAACTTATTTTGGCGTCACATAATCATCATCATTATCATTACATCTCATAGAGATGAAGTGACCACACTTGCTTGGTGTCCCAATCTCAGAAGACGGTTACATGTCGAGGTTTTTTTTTCCTGCTCTTACTTCCACTCAGTGGGGTGGTCCTGTTGGCATTTTCCTTTGTCTGCCAGGCCTGCCCTATCCTACTATAATAGAATCGTACTGTTGAAAGGTTCATAGCGTCAATAATTTCTTCAATACCATCATGCTTGGTATTATTTTTATAATCTAGATTGTATCTATTGATTAACTGTTTATGGTAAAGAAGTTTGGACACAAATACACTTTGACGTCGAACATCTACACAGTAAATCTGATGTAAAAGAAATAACAGAAAATCTGTTTTTTCTTCATAAGCGCAATGTCGATACGTATCTTATTTGCTTTTGATTTGATTACAATTTATATCTAGTTAAATGTTTTCCTCACTATACACGAACCCTTTTCTAGTAACTTAATCTCTTCGCTTTTGATTGGTCCTACCTTCCCTTCATTAGTGATTGCACGGTTTTCCTTTAAATCTTCCTTTAATAACCGTGTTTTCCGAACTTACACCAGTCGTGTACTCTTATCGGAGCCAAGGCTATATCAACTTATCTCGTCCAGCTCTTCATAATAGAGGACATTAATACTTGCTACCTTTTTTACATCCATTACTGTTTCCAGCCTCGGTCTGGGTCACTTTTTCTATTCAAGCCATAGATTTTCCACTAACGGCTTGCTAGGCCTGTCTTAGCTTCATATGACTTATAATATAACTAGTACAGGCACAACATACAGTCACCGGTCGTTAATTTATCAATGTGAAAGGGTTAATCCGTATTTCATCAATGATAAAAAAAATTCGGCCATGCCGGGACTCGAATCTGGGGCCCTTAGCTTAGTAGACATATACGCTACCGACTTAGCTAATGCGTCGGACACCTATTAACTTGTATAAACACTTGTTCCCAATTTCAGTAAAGCTTTGTTTCTTGGTAAACTAAACAAAGCCGTGAGAGAGATAAAAAATAACTAAAAAGTATATGGCACTACTTCATCATCTGCGTTAATTTATTTAGTATACCATTTTTTCGCTTAGCATTTAGAGTACGCGTACCGCAGTTTGGGAAACATTGTCATAAAATACGAGTATCATTTCTATCTGAGCTATCGTGATATTTTAACTGGTCATCATCTACAATACCACTCAAAATTGCTTTCAATACTCTCTAATATTAAATTTAATATTGCCAATGCCACACATTGCTGACAGTTGTTGATATATCTTAGCAACTAGAAGTAAATATAAGTAAATATGGCATTTTCATCTACTCTTTACTTACTTCTTCCTCGAATTGATGAGGATTTATGAATCATCCCTTTTCAATGTCTATAACGATTATATTGTGAATATATTGTTTAACTATTTCAGAAATATGTTTTCTACTGTGTAGATATTATGTGTTTTTGGAAACTTCACTAAATGTAAAACATCCTTTGTTTGGACTTTTTCTTTTATAATCGCGACATACTTCCTGACAAGGTTATATTGTAGGTATACGCATATATGATACTCTAATAAGGTAGCGATGAAGAAAAAAGTGTTTTATAGTTAATCTTTCTGCATTTTCATGGAAGGAGAGTGGAAAAGCATTTAGAGAAAATCACCCTCAGTAGACCCAACCGGGATTTGAACTTTGATATCCCCGTCATCAGCAGGTCAGTCTAACACAAGAGTGACGCCTTAGACTGTTCCGTGAAGTGGATGTTTGGACTATTGAATGATATATTTTTTAATAAATAGATACTTCCTTACTTCTAAGTTGAGTCTTACGTTATCTAACCGATGAAATTAATTTAAAACATATTAGAATTATGAGTTCATACATTCTAAACCAATTTAAATATTTGTTCTTTGTTTTATTACAAACAGAGCCCAAGCACATCAAAATTTGTTAAGGAATTCCGGAGTTATAAACGTTACACAAACAATATGACGGTAAATTACAAAAACGGTGAGCAAGCGACTACCTTGAAGTGTCTGTAGCTTGATCAAAAATCAAGCTGATTGCACTTAAAGGTGCGGCCGTAGGGAGCGCAAGTATTTTTACCGTTTTCATAGAATAGAAATGTTTTGGCAAAAATAAATCAAATATTTCTCCAATAGCAACATAGAGTTTAGTTTTCTGCACATGCTAATATCAACAGATCTTGAATATCTGTCAAGGGTGTCCTGGAATTTTGTCAAAACTTTTTAAATAAAGAGAAACAGTTTTGACAAAATTCCAGGACGCCCTTGACAGATATTTAAGATCTTTTGATATTAGCATGTGCAGAAAACTAAACTCTATGTTGCTATTGGAGAAATATTTGATTTATTTTGGCCAAAAAAAGTAATGCTATAAAAAACTGTAAAATTACTCGCGCTTCCTTCGGCCACACATTAAAATAATACACGTAAAATGCGCAAGCTCTTATTGTATAAATAAAATAAATATATTTCATGTTAAGTTCTGCATAAACAACAATTCCTCTAGCCTATGTTAAAGAATCTCTTCTTTTCCACTACTAAAATGTGTACACACTTGAAAACATATTACAATCCAATCTACCTTTTTATCTCGAGCAAAAATTTATGTTTAAAAAAAATTAGAACATCTCCCATTATTAATATTTGTTTTAGAGATCGCCGTTCTTAATGAATTTTAAGACGACGATCTTTTAAAACATCCAAATCGTCGTTGAACTTGTACAAGAAATTAATTAAAGAAATACACAGAAGTAAACGGAAGAGTATTCGACCGTAAATCTCGACGAAATGAAAACTAGAGAAAGAAAACTTGAGACTTAAGGACAGGTTATTAAAAGTTTTGTTGATTGAAGTGGTAGGTAAGAAGATAACTTACAGGATCCTAACACTACTATAGAGCCATTTTCTTGTAATTACACCCTGACATGGTCGATAAGACTGTCTGAAATGTAGTGAAGAACTAAAGCATGGACTTCGTGCATCAGCGAATTGTTCAAAAGACATCAAGGGTTGAATCCATCTAGAACTGGAAATTCAGAATCAAGTGTAGAGATATTTCGTATCCTCATGCTTTTGAGATCATTCGAGCGGAAGACGTTTATATCCACAATTTTCCACTATCTACCTTTATCAAAATCTCAAAAGAGCGTACACCAAGTTTTTCTCAATAAACTCTTCTTAAAAGTAGATAGGCCTACCTATTTTATTTTTTATTTTACTTGCATTGCGTCTTACTACCAGTCGAGGATAAACATATATCTACACCAATATAGTAAAGAATGAGGGATGTAGAATTTTAGTGGATATATGCCCACGCTTGCTTGGAGGAAGGATGGAAAAACAATTTGGGAAAAATAATCTCGCCACACCCATTGGAGATTCGAACCTCTATTACACTGTTTCCGGAAATTCAGATGAAACTGACGCTTTAGTCCACTGACGCTTTAGTCCGCTGACGCGACTGACAGAAAGTCGATCATTTTTTGTTTTCATCGATTAAACTATTGACTTATTAGTGTCCGATTGATTGAATTAATCATTTTATCACGGCCTAAGTAAATCTTCAAATGTCTAGTAAACGTGTCGCTCTAGATCCTTTACGTTAAACTTACCCATCTACTCAGTGAAGTACAAACATTAGAAGATAATTCCAAATGTTCTATAGCTGAATTATTTAATTTAGATAAGTATTCATATCTTCGACTGTAAACAACTTGAACAAAATACAATTTTACTAAATAATTTGTATACAACTTAAGTTTGATAAAGAGTCACTAAAGTTTTTTTTTNTTTTTTTTTTACCAAATTGATGTAGAATCTTTACCCTGAAATATAGTAAGCTTACCTTGAGGTGTTGCACTATGTCCCAGATTTACAAGATAGGCTCATGAGTCTTGTATGGTCGCTACAGACAAGGAAAATCTGGAAAATTCAGGGAATTTAATAAAAAATAATGAATTCAGGGAATTTAACTAATTCTGCACTTAAACATTTAAACAAATATGAGAAATTTTATTTCGCGATGTTAACAAAAAAAAGGGGTTAAATGTATTAATAAAATGAATTAAATATATCACCCGCTTCGGTGGCCGCATAGTCTAAGGCTTCATCATGGCGATGGACTATCTTAACTATACTGCCGAAGATGGGTAGATCGGTTTTCGAATCCCGATCGGACGTACCGAGGGTGTTTTTTTCCTAAATGGTTTTCCAATCTCTTTTCACACGAATGCGGATACGCTTTATAAAAATACAACCTTCTTAATTTCTAACATATTATCGTAATTAGTTCATATTATGTAGTGTTAGAAAGAAAATAGTAATTAAATACATTGTTTGATTTCACTTGTGCTATTCAAGCGTTTTGGTGAAATGTGTGATTGATGATCTAAGTTCGCTGCTTCTTATCGTGTCAACCAACAAAACATCTTTTGAAGTCTTTCTCTGTGCTGTTAGGGGGGTGGTAAGGAGTGAAGGTGTGTCTTATGTTGCTTTATTTTGTCTGGTTATTCAGGGCTGTGTCTGACAGCAGACGAAAATCTGAATATAGTTGGAAAGTAAGATAATGTTGCGATCTTTCCGGTTTCCTATGATCAAACTCCTGCAGAGAATTTCTTCTCCGACGTCACTAGTCTTATTTCTTAGACACATATCGTACTTATAAATATATATATAGCTTGCTAAACAAACTTTTGAAAATATTTTATATTTCTAGCGCAGAGTTTGTGAAGCCAATAAGAAATTTTACTTTGGGACTGTGTTAATAAAGTTGTTCTTCATTTAAAGTATTAATTTCCTTAGTTATAAGAATTACCATATTAAGTGTATTATATTTAAAAAAAAGTTTTCTTGCTTTACTTGTATATGGAACGCTACACAGTGTTAGTTTCTAAGTCTTGTAAAAAATGTATTTTATGTTTTAATAATGTTTGTGTAGAGTTTGGTTTCTTATAGATAAAAAGTACAGTACAATTTTCAAAGGAATAGCCTTATCTGATAGCTAAAGTAAGCTACTAGTTCTTTATTCACGTATCTATACGCCAAGTCATATTTTTATTCGAGATATTTAACGTGCACTTTCTGAACTGACTAATTATATCAGCACACAATTTATAATCTAACTTAAATTTAGAACAGACACAACATCCAGCCCCCGTCCGCTAATTCATCATTTGGAAAGGAGAAACCCACTTTTCACCAATGGTATTTTTGGTCATGCCGGAAATCGAACCTCTGGCTCATTAGGAAGACACGCTGCTGACTTACCTGAGATTTCGAATGGGCATTATAAATATCTATAAAATAAAACTAATATAAAATGTTATTAATGTTGACCGCAAAAAAGGTTTTTTTTAAATGGCCTTCCCAATGAAAATTAGACTGAAGATCTTGTGTTCTTAAGCAAAATTAATGTTTTTTTTGTACCTTTACGTGTGTATCACGTCTTACTACCCGTCTGGGATATTGGCCTATTCATACTAGTCGGGTAGGAATGAGTAAAGTAGAGTTTAGATGAAATGTAACTACATTTGCATGAAAGGAAAATTGAGATCCATTCATGGGGAAACCACCCTCATCACAACCGGTCGGGATTATAAACCGCCAATCAAAACTCCCTTGACTTCCACGTCACTGACAAACCAAACCAGATAAGACTTTTGTCGCCTCAATTGACGTGTCCACGGGTTATAGTTTAGTTTTTTTACTATTGCGTCTTACTACCTCTTCAGGTTGTACGCAAATGTCATAATTACTTAAATGGAATAAGCATGAGGAAGGAAGTATTTTAAAGGTAATCTACCCGCATTTGCATGGAATGGAAGTGGGAAAACCGCTCTCAGTTCCAACTGGAATTCAAACCCCGATCTTTCTGTCATCGTGAGTTTAGTCTATTACAAAAGTGATACCTTAGACCATGTCGCCACCGAAGAAGGTTTTAGTTTTATTAGGTTTTCCATAATGTACAATCGCATAACAAAATTAATGGCATTTTACCTAAACAAACACAAGTTTATATTTTAAAAATAAATAAATGCTAACTTTTTATTAGAGCTCAATTTTTTATGAAGAGAAATATTTAAAAAATAAAATAAACATCACTTCTTTTATTTTCTAAATAAAAAACTTTTGCTGAAGAAGTTTTTTTCTTTCACATGACATTCGCACTTTATCAGATAAATGTTAAAAGAAAAGTATATAAAGGCTTATAACTTAAACAACTATTACAGTTATATGAACACAATAAATATAAAATAAATGATCACTTTAAAGGTCAAACACAAAAGTGCAATTTTATTAGAAACTGTTTTTTATGGTTTCAGTTAAAGGTATCTCATTTATAAAGGCCAAGATCCAAAATTATACCGCATTGGATATCTGCTTAAAGTTTTAAGGAATTTTTTTTCTTGACACACGCATATACTTAAATCTAGATTTTACTACCATAAATGATAATGTAAACAAATTTTTTCCCCCTTCGTTTAAATTATGAGTGGAGAAAGAATAAACTCCAAAAACGTGTGTATCTGATTTATAGATACTAATGTGTGTCAGATTGCATATATTTTACTATAAATTAGCTCATGAATATTAAAAAGGTTTGCGCACTCTATTTAACACTTATCCCTCTACCCCCCCAAAAAATTAAGCAGAATTTAACGAAATAATCCCATGCATAAAGATGGTGCATGCACGCATGGAATTCCATAGCTATTATCACCATAGTCTATATGACATCTACTCTTATTTTGGTTTAAACTGAAATAAATGAGAATTATTAATACATGCAAGCAATTTGGAGTATGTTATATGAACTAAGTTAAGTGGTCTTAGGCGTCAGGGCTGCAATAGAATGGCTTTTCGGTGATGATTAGGCTCAAATCTCGACAGGTTGCACTGAGAGTTATTTTTCTGCATAAGATCTATCACTGTGTATTTCCCATTCCCTCTCCGCTTTAGAAAGGATACATTTCATATACGCTTTTCTACCCTACCCCATATATTAATCTGTTAAAGCACCTTTATATAAAAAAATGCACTTATAAATATAGAAAACTAAACATTGAAATTGCTTGTAAAAGGTGACGTGGGTTTTTGCAGAAAGTTGAACTTGCGGCTAGTGTAAATTTTGATCGTGGTTTTGCGTCCAGCCCCTACATGCAGGTGGATAGATTTAGTAAACTAGGCTAGGCTCAGTTAGGTAAGATACGCAGCAGGGATTATGACGACCGCAAAACCCACTACAATGTTTTCGCTGACCACAAACCTAACGATAAAAAAAGACCGGTTTGCAAACTCCACAAAGCCTTGTGAAGAGAAATTTATGAATAGCTTAAGGGTAAATGGTAAATATAAAACTATGGGGCGGTTCTAATTAGGTGTGTCGATTGGTCGTTGGGTTTTAACATCCTTCCAAAAAAAAAAGAAGTGAAATGTTGTTCTTAGATCTCCTTCATCTTCGTCGCTTCCTACCTATCGTTCCCCCTTTCTCGCCTTATTTCGCCAACCGCACTGGTCACTCCCGGCCTGTGTGTCCCAACTATTCTCCTCCTTCGTCATATTCCTTATATCCCTATCGCTTCCACTCTATCCCCTTCTTTTGACAACTTCTCCTTTACACCCTGTCTCCTCTTCCCCAGCCCATGTGTCCCAACTCTCTTCCTCGTCTGACACAACCACTGCCATTCCACAAGAAATCAGAGTCGTGGGAAGTTGAGTAATTTTGAAAGTTATCCGATCAGTGGTCCCACCTGGCCCAGATATTTTTACTTTCTCATATCAAGAGAAAGTATTGTGATCGGGGAAAAATTTATCTCGAGATTATGACGGACCTCGGATCTTTATTTTATTTTTTATTTTTGTGCACACAAACCCAAACAACATTCTGTCTGTCTGTCTCTATCCACGGATCCTTAACGGTTGGATGGATTTTGTTCAAACTTGATATTTAGATTTTGCGGGGCCATACCTCGGGCTTTTTTTAAATTTTATTCCTAGCCTTCAAATTAATAGTAGTTTAATAATAAGCAATTTTTTTTAATCCCAAATATTTCGAAAATGTTACTAACGATTGTGTTTAAAATGCATGTATAGGATTTTTTTTAAGAATCAAATAGTCAAAACTATTAGTTATGCTTTTAGTGAGGTTTACTCCATCTAGATATCATATTCTGAAAATTGAAAACTGACACCTGGACACGGGATTCGAACCCGGGACCTTTGGCTTAGTACGCCAATGCTCTAACCACTGAGCAATCCAGGAATCATCCCGTACCCATGGTAATTCTTCACTCATATTTTAAGGCAAAGTCCATGCTGGACGTTTGGAAATCGTTGGCTACAAATGTGTGATTGCATATTTAAGAATCAAATAGCCAAAGCTATTATTTATTCTTTTAGTGAGGATTACTCCATCTAGATATCATATTCTATCATTTAAAAAATGGCTTTAGCAATTTGGTTCAAAATGTATATCTCTTAAGTTGATTGTATTATATATAATTATATAGATTTGTTTAAAAAATAATAATTAATTGTTGTTAAAATTTATTGGTTTTTGTAAAATTTCATTTTTTTTGGAAGAGCTTTAACGATATGGTTCAAAATAGGAATCGGGGGACTATTTTACACGATTCAATAATAATGTATTTTTATTTATCTAAAATAAATTAATTTACGGGTAGTTTACTTACGAATTATAGATACTTAAAATTTTTTTAAAATTGACTTTCTAGACTGAACTCAAAATGGAAATCTGAGAATAGTTTTCCATGATAAATGAGAACTTTTTTTTATAAATAAATTTTTTTAGAGTACATAGATTACAGATAAATTATTTTTGAAAATTTGAATTATGTTAAATATATTTGAAAAATTTGGTTTAACCTTTATATATAAAGCGTGATTATTTTAACTAACAAGATGATGTGTTTGTTTTTAAGAGGAAAATATACTTAAGGGTGGTCTACTTAAAATATATTTTTGAAAATTATCTTCCAAGCCAGAATACACAATATGAGAGAGTTTGTGCGATTTTGTCTTACTGTACTATTTATTTTAAATTCGTGCTCCACACATTTATTTTTATCACCGCGTCTAACTACACATTCGGGCCATACATATATCTACTAATCATCTTGATCTGTTAGGGATGAAAAAGGTTAATTTATAGGAAGGTGACGGCTTAGACTGTTCGACCAACGAATCGAGTCTCCTCTTCTTACTACCAGTCTGAAATATATTGCATATAAACATTATTGGAGATAATTTTAGAGGACGTGCGCCCAAAAATTCGTCGAGTGAAAATGGGTAACTTATTTATGAAAATAAAAACCGTCTTGGTGGTCAAATGGTCTAAACCGTCATTGTTAGGCTGGATTCCCGATTACAGAGGAGATCGGGCTTCGAATCTCGTCGGGTTTATTGAATGTGTGTTTTTCCCTAAATAGTTTTTCCATTTTTTCTGGGTGCAAACTCGGGATCATTTAATCTAAAATTCTACCTTTCTCATCCTTATTCCCTTATACCAAGGGTTGGCAACCCTTTTGAATCCCGATTGACTTATAAACATATCAAAGGTCCCCCAATCATCCATCGTTTATTCACTCTACTCTTTTTTTTTTATATATGTCTATACCTCTTATATTTATTTCTTAAATTTAATCTTCCCTCAAATATTTGTCACCACGCTTATAGAAAAATAAAATATAATAAATAAAATGTACATTTTCCTATTCAACTCTTTAAATTTATTTTCACATTTTTGTCACACTCAAATAAATATTTGAACGCAATTGATATATTTGCGAGTTTAAAAGACTCTAAGATGGACTTTTAGTGACGATGTTATTTTCTTACACGATCGACTAAAAATTGCTGCGAGATCGATCCTTTACCGGCTCATGCCTTAAAGTAATTAATGTATAACCTGAATGGGTGTTAAGATGCAATAAAAAAAAGAAAATCATTAAAAAACCTCAGTAGGCCTACATCCGAAGGGTACTATCACTACGACCGCCCTGTCTTCGGCAACCAAACCAGACTAGACTACGTTGATGCCTTTAACTTCTTTATTTTTTTAGTTTAAAACGCCTCAATAAAAAAAATTCGTCCCCGAGTTCGGGCTCCACGCATATGTCCCAAAATTCGCTAATGTGTTAGGGATGGTAAAGTTTGAAATTAGAGGAAATATACCCGCATTTACGTGAATGGAAAGTGGAAAATCATTCAGGGAAAAACCACCCTTTGTACATCTGACCGGGATTCGAACCGTGATCTCCCCGTTATCGATAATATAGTATATTGCGAGTGACGCAGTTTGAAGATATATATATATATATTTAAAAAAGGTCACTCTACCACCAACAAATATCTCCTCGTCGATAGGGAGAAATGTGATCCTAGCCCGATGTTCCAGCATTTTTTTTAAACATTCTGTTTATAACGTATTAATCTTCATGATTCCATTAAATTGGCCAACATTAACTCAAAAACTCTACTTTCCCTCCAAATCCATCAATCACTTTCACCTCACCTACTGTAAAAATAAACTGGGGGAGTAAAAATATTTCTAAACAATGCTGTTCGAAGAGAATACTACATCATAGGTTTGATTCAAATCCATTGAAATTAATTTCGTAAGTAAAATTAATGATATTTGATATCATATTTACATATCTCAAAATATATTAGCCTTTTTTTTAATGGTATATACGAACGTTGGTGGTAGTATGGTCTAAGGCGTCACTCTCGTAATAGACCTGACTGCCGACGGTGGGGAGATTATGGTTCGAGTTCCGGTTAGGCGGCTTTTTTAAATGCTTTTTACACTATTCATGCAAATGCGGATACACTTAATTAAATGCAACATTCCTCATCCCTAACACATTAGCGTAACTAGTACATATGTGGAGATCCGACCTAAGGACAAAACATTAAGTAATATTTTAAAATACTATATATAAACTGTATATAACTTATTCTACGTACTTTACATTTGTTCCAAAGTTTGGATGAAACCCGTTTATTAATTCTAAAGAAATCGGGCAGAAACACAGACATGACTGATTACATATAAAAAAGAAAATACAAGAAGCAAAGGAGACGTTATCACCACGTTGTAACTAGTGTGCAAATTTATCAAACCCCCTTTCGGTTAGTCACCACTTATGGCTTTGTGAACGCCTACAGTCGGGAGAAACTTTTTTTAAATTATTCTACAACTCTTCAAGTGCTAGACTTCTAACCACGGCTTTTAATTAGTCTTAACTAGCGTTAGTTCCATCAAGTTCTTGACGAGTTGCGTAGGTTCGTAATTAAATAAACTTAACGTTTATTCGTTAAGTTATGGGAGGGGAAGGTGGGATTAGCGGATGTTCAGGAATTACTATGATTGCATTGAGTTCGCTCGGCCCCGCTAGGAGTGTTTGGTAAAGCGGGATTTCGGAGTTCGACTCCATGTTAGTGTACTAACTCGACCCCGGCTTTTGAGGCGTTGCAATAAGAATGGATGTAAATATTTTCTCAAGTTGGACGAAATACGGAAAGTGATGGATAGTATGACACAACACAATCCTAGCCTAACCCTACCTAACTTATGGCATAACACGATCATAACCTAAACAAGCCTAACCTAATATAAGGCACATCACGATCCTATGTCTGTGCAAAATGAGAAGGAAAGTTTTTTGGTTGCATGGGGCCGATATTATATTATGACTTGGGCCGAAGTAATACTGCTAAAGGGTTGATTTACCATGATTAGATTTTAATTCTTGATAATAGTGTTTGACAATCTAGCTTTGAATGCAATATTGGTATCAATAAAAATTATCACCATCTCATTTACATAGGCTTATATATTAACTACGCTAAGGGGGTAGCTATGAGGAAAGTACAATTTTAGAAGAAATTTACCTGCATTTGAGTGGAAGGAGAGTGAGAAACAGTTTAGAGAAAAGCCACCCTTTGTAGACCCGACCCCGTCTCCGCTACTGGCAATTCAGTCTAACACGAGATTAACCATGTGACCATTGATGGAGGATATAATAGAACACACCGAAAATCCGACACCTTAGCTCAGTCGGTAGTTTGTCTGCCTACTGAGCTACGGGTTCCGGATTCGATTCCCGCATGAGTGAAAAATTTATCATTTATGAAATGTGTGTTTACCCTTTCACATTGATAAATTAACTGCTGGGGACTGATGTTGTGCCTGCCCTAGTCTTAAGTTAGATTGTAAGGCATATAAAGCTGATACAGGCCTAGTAAGCCGGTAGTGGAAAATATATGGCGTGAATAAAAATTGACCCAGGCCACAGGCTGGAAACAGTAAGTTATGTATACAAAAAAAGAACACACTGAATCCAAAACACAATTTTTAGTAACCCCGGTCACTACTTCTTTTAGCACCGCGTTTTATTATCCGTTCGGGTTATACACTTATGTACTAATTACGCTACTGTGTTAGGAACTAAAAAATAAGAAGATTTAATTAGATGAAGTGCACCCGCATTTGCTTGGAAGGAGAGTAGAAAAACGTTAAGAAAAAACCACCCTCATTGCACAAAGCGATTGAACCCCGATTTCCCCGTTTTTGGAAGTCTAGTCTATTGCGAGGTTATCGCCTTATACCATGTGGCCACTGAAGTGGGTCCGGGCAGTAATTTTTTAGTTAAATTGAAGTTTTTATATACTTAAGTGTTTGTTTTTGAGCAATTTCGAACCAAACGATACATAATAAACATATTTATTGCGAAAATAAAAAAATGCATACATGCAAATATATTTAATACTATTAATTAAATTGTTATCGTTTACAAACTTTATATACAGTATATTGAGGTAACTAATGGAGACCAATATTTTATTATAGTTAATTATACGCTTGATTATTAAATTATTTTTCCTGTAACATACTTGATAACGTTTATTTCTGCGATAAAATAAACGAATATAGAATGAAACGTTATTGCATATTATAATTTCGATAGCTATATTACTAATATTTAATTAACTCACGTTTGTAAATATTTGCTGCGACTCCTAGTATTATATTAGCGACCCCTAAAGGTGTCACGAACCCACAGTTTAAGAACCGGTTATTTAAAGTAAAGGCATCAACTTATATTGATATATTTATGATTTACCTTCAATTCAACGACCGAAAAACTAATCCCGCTATAATGCGTGTCTGTTTAAATACGAGAGTGCAGCTCCAATAAATATTAACACGCGTGGCTGATTTGAAGAGAGGCATAAAAACTATTTTAACCTTCAGACAACACGTCACTTTCTTTTTATTCACCGCATATGTATTAATCAGACTAATTGGATAGAGATGAGAAACGTAGAATTTAGATTAAATGTACCCGCATTTTCATGGAGGTAAAGTGGAGAACCAAATTAGAAGAAAAAAATCCCTCAATGCACCCAGCCGGTATTCAAACCCCGGACTTTCCTTCACTTGCTTGTCGTTTAGACCATGTGTCCACAGGCCGCGGTTAGTGGGTAATAACAATATACAACGAACGCACTCTTAAAATTGTTATTGTCTGTCACCGAGCTCACTCAGGGGTGTCTGCCTACCGAGCTAAAGGTCCCGGGTTCGATTCTTAAAATGGCCGAAAAAATTATCGTGGGTGAAAGGTAGGTTTCCCCATTTCACAGTGATAAATTAACGGTTGGGGTCTAGGTGTTGTGTCCGTTCCAGTTCTTAGTAAAAGCTCATTAAATACATCAAATTAAAAAAGATGTTATTAGCCTAGCAGAGTGTTTTTTTTGTGTGTATTTTAAGACCCCATTTCAATAAACTTCTATGGACTTCAAGTATGCTAGTGTGGTTTGTATTCAGAGTATCGAAACCCAATTGTTTCTATAGATAACATTGCTTTGAATTCCACTTCAATTGAAATTAAAAAAATTGATTTTTATTTTACAAATATTGCAGTCAAGAAAGTATGTTCCAATTTCCAAAAGAAGATCCTTAACCAACAGCTAGGAAAGTTAGATTCACCTGTACATATTCATACATCAATTAACGCAATCTGCAGCTGTCACGTTTGATATATATCATAAATACTCATAAAATAACTATCATATAATAATAGAATAGAATGTGATCACAGTCAACTGTAAAAAAAGTTAAAATTTTCTTAATATGCATTGGAGACTCCTTAGTTCGATTCGAACGAGACCAAAACTATCTCAAATTATTGAAAACTCGAATTTCACGGAATAGCTGGTAAAAAAATGTGTAGGTCTAAAAAGTACTTAATTTATATGTTTTTAAATACATACATACATACATACATTTCACGTTTCAATGTAAATGGAGTGTAGCAAAATTACCTATACTGATTACTCTATGACCCTATCTTATAAGATATACCATAGTGGAATAATACAAAGTAAGATTGCTACTTTACTGGATAGATGAAAGATACCCTCCATTTACCCTGAAAGATGGCAGGCTTACCTTGAAATATTGCACTATGACCTTATCTGGTAAGCTATACCGTAGTGGAACCTTGAAAAGTAAGTTTGCTAACTTTCAGGGTAAATAAAGGTACTTATTATTAGATTTAGAAAAAAAAACACCTTTTTAAGTATTTGTGCACGTCGTTTTGTCTCTTAGCCACGTACACTCTATCTAGCGAAGGAGTGGTAGTAACTCACGGCTAACAGAATATTTTATATTGCAAACACTGGTTAAAAATCACTTGTGGTAACCTATGTAGAAATAATGATTGTTTTCTTAATAATACTAGATTATCAATCAAAAGTGTTATCAAACGACAAAAAAGAAAAATCAAAATTGTTATTTAAAAAATGATAGTTTTAATAATTTAAAAACAGTTAAAATAAAACAATAGTTAAAAACAAATCGATTGTTGTATTTTTTATTTTTTTACCAAAAGTGTCAGCAACTCAACATATACCCTTGCAGATCATGGTTTGGTGAATGTCTGCATGAGAGCAGCTCTGATAACTACTCCTAGCTGTCAGTTACCACCACTCTTACGCCGAATGGATTGTATCGTTCATCCTATGTAAAATGAATTATACAGGACGTTTTCTTACCTCAAACCTTCCAAACCCAACTATATATATATATATATATATGTTTTTCTTTAAGCATTCTACTTTTTTACCTTAGCTTGTTTGTTTTCTCTCATTGAGTGACACTACCAGTTTAAAGATGGCTTTATTTATTTAAGATTTGTGCCTTTTAACTTATCTTTGTAGCGTTCTACTTTCCCTTTCCATCGTCTTTTGTATTCGCTTCCCTCTGCACGTAGCGTTAAACAATTATTTATAAACCCTTTCTGTTTGTTTCAATTAGATGGTGTGAGCGTTAAACTTCAACAGTAATCTTAATCTTTTTTTTTTTCTGCGAGCTAATTTCGAATTCTCAGTTGATTTTGTTCAGAAGCAATCTTTGCCTTTTTCCTCTTCTTACCAACCCATTTTCGTGGTTGTTTTAATTCACTGATGAATCTGTTTTACAACTTACTGTTTTCTTCACGTAGCTCGCTGAAACAGGGATATAACCATACTGTTAAGTGTGATATGAATTTTACATATTTAAAGAGACCTGTTTAAATATTAGTTAACATTATTAGGAGTGTTTTATTGTGCAACATTTTCAAGTGTATAATTTAGTATATTTTCATACTGGGACACCATTGAGGGTCATTTCATTTACAACAAACTTTGTAGATTTTTTTAATACATTATTTAAAATTGACTTAAGCGGCGAGGAACTATTGTTACTAGTGCTTCTAAACGGAATAAGAAAGACGGAGAGTGAGGAAAAAACGCTTACACGCAAATACTTTGTTATGTGATCGTTATTATATTTTAAAAAAAACACTATAAAGACAGAGAACATAAAAGTTGAAAAGTATTTTATGAGATTTATTTCAGGTATTTCGGAATTGTTATAAATAAAAGAGTTTTAGAAGTCTTTTATGATATTAATAATTGTAATTAATGCTTCAAAAGAGACAAATAAATTTCTCTGTGACACTAATAAAATACCAATATTAAGTTTTTAATAAATTTTTAAAAAATGACATTTTATTTGGCCGGGCAAAAAAAAAAGTACAAAAGGGAATACCTTGCGCCAAGAAAATATTCTCACGTGCCACACAGGGCATGTGTGCCATAGGTTTATCATCCTCGCTCTGGTACTTGATGGCTCTGTTGGTTACGTGCCCCCTATTCATATTTTGGGTTATCCTCACGATAGCACTATTGTGTTAGGGATTAGGAAAGTAGAATATAGAGGATGTGTAAGGCCGCACTTTATGGAGAAATAATTGACATTACATCCGACGTGATTTCTACCCTCATTCTTCCAGTCATCGGCAACCCGGTCTATTGCCTGGGACCAGGGGTTGGTTAGCAACTTTTCGATCGTAATTGACCGTCGATATCGTAGCAGGTTTCAGTCGATCAGGAAAACCTACATCGCATTAAAAGTCGATCTTTGTACGTTCTAAACTCGCAAACATATAAAATGCACCCAAATAATATTTTAGCGATGAACATAATCTTTATCGTCCATAATTGGTAAAGTTTTAATATTTTTATTTTTACCACTTATGTACTAATTAAGCTAAGGAGCTCGGGATGAGGAAGGTTAAATTTAGAGGAAGTGTATCCACATTTCCATAGAGAGAGTGGGAAACTATTTATGGAAACCACCCTCAATATACCCAACCAGGATCGAACCACGATATCCTCGTCATCGACAATCTAGTATATTGTGAGAGTAGCGTCAGAGACCATGCGGCCACTGAAGTGGGTGGTAATGTTTTTGACAACTAAACAAGAAATCACATCTGACTAACTAAACAGTTGACAGTGTCTCTATGTACTATAATTACAAACACCTATTTTTTTACAGGGTGCTAATGGCCGTAGCAGATTCTAACTATCGCGACATTTACGTTGATATCTGTTAGTTATGTAAAATATTGTTATTCCGAGTTTTTCTAAAGGGTCATCTCTTTGGACATTAATTAAAACAAGTTTAATCGAACCACCTGAAGAAAAATGTCTTCCAGTAAGCTAAAACACGATGCTTTTGCTCTATATACACGTTTATTAAGACCGTACGGGGGAGGGGAGGAAGGGCCTATTTAAGGAAAAATAGTTTTTAACCATCGATAATCTAGAGCACTAGTTCTCAAACTTATTTTAGATTGTACCCCTTGCTCATAACTAAAAGTCTAATGTACCCCCATGATGAAATTTTCCCAAGTGACAAATATGAGGTAACAAAAAGATAAAATTTCCCTAATTAGCCTCAAATATTTCCCAGCACGTTTGGTTCTCTTGTAATTTTGCCCATTTTCCCTTTAGAGTTGCTCGCGTACCCCTTAAAGTCGAGCGTGTACCCCCAGGGGTACGCGTACCACAGTTTGAGAACCCCTGATCTAGAGCACTTAGGCACGTGAAATGTACATTCGGCATTCTAAGTAATAAATGGCGAATCTATCACTGTCCTCTTAATGTAAATTCAGACTTGGCTGTAGACATTACAAAAGCCTTTATTGTGTTACATTACGTAGGCAACAGATGTGGGTACAGTTTTGAAGATACTCTTGACAGTAACATGTCTCGAAGATCTCATTAAGAAAGTTTTATCTGATTACTTCATGTCAGACACCGGAGCTGTGCCTTGGCAAGATACAAAAATATGAATGGTATATAATTAACTATTATATAATATTGTTACTCCAGATAAATTATGACAAATTAATTTAAATAATAAACTTACCAAATGCATTTCGGATACTTTCCATCCATTCTTCAAAATCATTTCTCAAGCCCACACACACAACACTTCTTTCCACGCCTTTCTGGTTTCTTCCCTATCTTCACTAACAAAATCAACAATTCATTGTCAACTTCACTCGTCATAATGGCTTTGACCAGAACTATCACTTAGTTATCGATAATGCAACAAGCACAGAGGCTGCCGGACGACGTGTGTAAGGTGGCCATCCCCNCCCCCCCCAAACATTCCACTGCGAGTCGTCCAGCCATACTGCTGGATATGACAGTCGGATATTGTAGTGAGGACATCCTATTATTACATGAGTCGGACAAGATTTAGGATTGGATAACTGAACAATCTGATTGTGTGAACGATGTCATAAAACTTTATGTATTAGTAGACACCCGACAAAAACTCGTTCGAAAAAAAATCGTAGTGTGGAAAAGCTCTGGTCTTCGCCTACTATAAGATTGCGACCTCTCTGGCTAAACGAAGTTTACATTATTGTTTACTATTTCTGGACTAATTCTGATGCTTTTCTTTACGTTTTCTTGCCTCTTTTCTCAATGTTAAAATGGAGTCGATAGCTCATTTTCCTTAGGGGCCGTTCTTAAATTACATACGTTTTTTTCATGTTTATGACCCCCTCCTTCCCACCATCTTATGTAATTTCTTACGATTTAATAAATACATACATACATACATACATACATACATACATACATACACACATACACACATACACACATACACACATACACACATACACACACACACATACACACATATATACATATATACATATATACATACATACACAAATAGATTATTAGATTATTTTAATTGCTTGTTTATTTTCAGACACAAGGATTGGTAATAAAGCGAGTGATGAAATTTTAGAATAGTTTAGTTTGAGTAAAATTAGGAAAACACATAATTAAATGGAATATAAGGGAAATTTTGTAATCAATATTATTTATTTTCTAACTATATATATATATATATATTTAGATTTTTCCTTACCATAAATATTGATAAAAAATACCTTACGTAAGATGGATTCTGACCCCCCTTCTCATCATTGTAACATAACGTAAGAACATACTGAACCACCCCCCCTCCCCAACCCTCACTTAATTTAAGTACGGCCCCTTAATAGCTATCTATCCCCATGACACTATTAAAAAGTTGTTTACATCCTCAACAGTTTCCCGCGCTCCAGTCTATTGGAGGGTTTCTCTATCACAGGGTAGATAGCGTGACCTAGATCTGTCCCGTTATTAATGACACCCGTGACAGGTTTCCAAACAAGGGGTCGCAAATTAACTCCCCCTCCACACACACACACACACACACACACACACACACACACGTTAGTCAGAATAAAGTGAGAAGGGAATGACAAGCAGCGTCTCCCACTCTCCCCTTCAAGCCTCCCTCCCTCCCACCCACTCTCACTTCTTATCCAGAGCATTCAGCTTGATTGATACGTGATGGCGACCTTTATCTGACCGCCAAGTCAACGTTAGTTTGCGGTTGACGTGCGCCGATGACGCGCGGTCAAATTAACTTGTTAAGGTAACCCGCTTTGGTGGCCGTATTTCCTAAAGCGTTGCTCTCGCTACAGAGTGGGGTACGGCCAGACTGGAGCGAGCGCGCTTGAACCGGTACAGTCTAGTTTACAGGCGCTGGGCAATATTATTATATGATTCATTTAGTGCTAGGAAAACTTCTAAATTTGACATTTTTATTATTATCGATAGGCTAAGCACACTTGTTATTAACGGCCTAATTTAATTGGGAATACCATAAACTATTTTATATATATATGTAAAACTGATATGTTAAAATTCTTCCAATATTATAATCAAAGATGGCCTTTGCGAATAAGAATCACCATTAGCGCGGAGAGAGGATGGGAAAACCACAACAATAAATCACTTGTCAAAAACCACTCTCAGTTCACTGAGCCAAGATTAGAACCTTTGCCTCCTCGTCAACAACTATCGAGAGCTATCTGATAATCACACGCTCGCTCACCAGTTTGGCCGCCCAGTCGCTTACGCGTTTCCCGGTCCGGCCGAACCCTTATACTGCAGATGACGGGAGATCGGGATTTTAGTCCCGGTCGGGTGAACTAGGGGTCGTTTTCCCTTAATGGTTTTTCGCTCTTTCTCCACACAACTGCGGCTAAAGCTTACTCATCCCTAACATATTAGCGTAATTAATACTTATGCGTGTAACCCGGACAGATATTAAGACGTGGTACTAAAAAAACTTGTTAGGTACCTTCTCACACCACGGCTAACATCTGACATTGGTAGGTAACAGAGCTCGAACCTGACGTCACATCGTAGTTCGATTTTATATATTCTACTTTAAAAAAAAAAAGTGAAACTGAAACCAGTTAAACCGTTTTACCATATTTAAAAAAATCAACATAATAGAAAATAAAATAAAAATAACTAGTGATCGATCCCAATTTCGCAGTTGCCGAGTGAAAAAATGCAGATAACCTCACTTCTATATGTTTTCTGTTTCAAACGTAATCTTGTATCTAAATTCCCCGGTTAGTCGGCTTTGAAATAGGCTCCTAATAGTCTTAGTAACTTATGTAACTGTCGATTAGCTGGAATATTGGGTCTACGATTACATTCTAATCAGGAAAAATATCGAAGAGCGGGTTTCTTTATTCTTCATTTGACAGCTGTGAAATTGGGATCGGTTAGGTAGTGTTTTCATTAAAAAATTTAACTTTTTTTTCATTTTTTTCCCTCCTTTTGTAATATGATAACATGGTTTAATTGGCTTCATTTTAACTGTACAACACAACCTCGTCACAATGCAACGTCTGGTTCGAGCTGTATCACCTACTTAAGCTACATTCTGATTTTGATAGGAAACCCGTTATTTAAAAACTGGAAGCTCATGTTGCTACAATGGCGGTTAAAATTGTTTTCTTTTATTTAAATTCTTTATCCGTTTGATTAATGATGTAAAGATAAATTATACAGTAATCCATACAACTCTCTAACGTCAGCCTGCATTCGAACCATACCGACCGAGCGTCCTCCATCTGTTGGTGAAGATAATACCAACTTGTGCAAATAGAGGGTGTCATGTAGTCAAAACAATGAACTCTCCAGCAGTTAATCACACTTTTCTAGACCGGAGTCGCTACTTTTTCATTCAAGTAGCTCCTCATTTATCCTCACGAGGTTGAGTTGACCCCATTCTAGACCCGTTTCTTCACAGAAAATCTGGACTCGCTGGGGGTCGAACCCGGTACCTCTGGATGTGTAGTCAAGATATCTGACCACTAGATATCAGTGGATAGTAATTAAACTATAAGGTATTATTATTATTATTATTATTGAAAGCTTTTTAAAACTTTTTTTTATGAACTTTACAATTAATAAATCAAATAAGACTTAATTCTAGAATGCCAAATTTTAGTGACTTTCAATCACAGTTGGTGGCCGAGAATGGGCTTCCTGGGGGAAAAAAAGTCTAATTATTAGTTAGGTGGGATGGGCTCCAACTTCTTTACAGCTGGCACTAAATCATACTATGCTTAACGTCGCTCTTCGTGACACCTCTACAAGTCTAATCCAACTTACTTTTACAAATTTCAGGATTATTCGAAAGTAATGGTGCAAAACAGAAGGTCTGTAGTTAGAATGGTGTCAACACTAACCGAGAAGTAACGGATTGAAAGTGAGGAGAACGGCACCAAGCTCTTTCCTGGGCATGGTAACTGCCGCCGGGATGTTCGTCGATACCAGAATACCACTCGACCGGGACGTTGGATCGGCCGTGCCAGACAAGGAAGATTTGGCAATGTTGCTCTGGTCTCCACGATCGCCATACTTAGCACCCTGCGACTTAGGGTCAGTTTCATAGTCAAATTTAGTACGCCTAAAGTGCGAGTCGATACTAAATACAGGACGACACCTACCTAGACCAAAATGGAATGGGCCAGTTTCGCATATGAAACTGGCCCATTCCATTCAATTTCAGGTAGGTGACGTCTTGAATTTAGTATAGCGCCGCACTTGAGGCGTACTAAATCTGACTATGAAACTGGCCCTTAGTTTTGTGGGGATACATAAAGGACACTTTGTATGTGCTCCCATTGCCAGCAACTGAACGACCTTAAACAACGCATCTCTGCTGCGGTGGAATTGATATCCGAGAATATGCCGGGACGTTTCTGGGCTGAACTGAACTACCTTTTAGACGTCTACCCTGTAAAAAACATCACCCACATCGAACATATTTAGTGATTTTGAAACTAGGAGAGTTATTCTGCCTTTTCATGTCATGACGGTTGTTTTATGCCAGTTCGTTTAAGAGTAAAACCGCTTAACTTTTTGCACCATTACTTTTGAATAACCCTGTAATTAAAAATGTTGTTTGTTCTTATATTTTACCCGCATCGGCAGACACTCATGGACTAATGCGCCGTCTCGTATGGTCTTTATTTGTAGAAGAGTAGGTCGGTAACGGGAAGGTACAGAATTATTTAAATTGAAAGAACTTTTTTTTTACACGCATAAACGTTACTAAAACAATTTTTATATAGAATCAAATCGCCACAGCTATTATTTATGCTTTTAGTGAGGATTACTACATCTAGGTATCATATTCTGAAAATTGAAAAATGACACCTGGACACGGGAATCTAACCCTAAACCAAAGGTCCCGGGTTCGATTCCCGAGTCCAGGTGTCATTTTTCAATTTTCAGAATGTTTATATAATTTTACGTGAAGTCATGTAATCTTCAACTGGCATTTTTTTATACACAAATATCACAGCCTTTGAAATAATACTATTAATGTTGTAGAAATGTAATTATTGTTGACCACAAAAATAAATCGAAACTAATGCTTTAATATTTAGGTTACCAGATGATTGTTGTAACTACAGCCGTAACGTCGGAAATTATTATTCTCTCAACGCTGTTCAGGTCTGAAAATACAAAGATTTTTTTTATTTTATTAAACGCTACTTTCTGCCAATATCATACCATACCAATTTCTTTAGCATCTCTAAAGGATGTCCAAACCACTCTAGTCAGTTTGAAATACTCCCTACCAAAGACACATGTTGTTTAATCTTTATCCAGACTTCTTGGGGAGTGCCTAGACATAACAGATGGCAGCACTTAAATTATTGGTAGTTATTTTGTGGAAGTACTCGCTCGCAAAAGTTTAGAGGCGAAGAGGTATCGGAAAAAATAAAGTTAGACCAATAATTCTTGAGCTTAGTGAGGCATGTTCTTTATGAGTGTAGGGGACGCAAGGAAAGGTCAGTGTTTTTGCAGTTTTTATATCATAACATTTATTTCGGTCGAAACAAATAAAATATTTCTCCAATAGAAACGTAGTAGTTAATTTTCTTCACGTGGTGATATTAAAAGTTCTTGAATATCTGTCAAGAGTGTCCAGAAATTTAATTAGGACTTTTCTTTCCATTTATAAAGTTTGTTATCAAATGCCGCTCTGCTCATAACATATTCAACAATTGTTGATATCACCATGTGAAGAAAATTAAATAAATTATATGTCTTTAATGAAGCAATATTATTTTCATTTAGGCCTAAAAAGTTTTTCTATAAAAACTGAAAAAACACTGCCCATAACTCCCGTTACTACAACCCTACTTCAAGTGAGTTCCATCAGCCACAAACATTCGTGTCTACGAATTTCTAATGCGAAGTTTCAAATCCGAATTCATTACAAATTCAGATTCGATTAGACATATTAAAACCAGCCATGAAAGTCATTAAATGAGATTTTGGTCAAGAAAGTAGTTAAAAAAATTGATTAAATAGACTTTCAGGTAATTAATTTTTGTAAGAATAGTTCTTTGTGCATATGTTAATAGTATGTCTATGATACTTTGCTCAAAATTAGATTAAATTTAAAATTAAATATCATGTCATAGTTAAAAAAAAATTAGAAAATCTTAGAAACAGAGTTTATGACTTTTGGATGAAAATATCGGTCTTAGGGTGTATATTTAGGCCTACTTTGAAAGTTTTATTGGTGGCTGGTGGCATTTTGGTATCCATTTCTGTATTATATAACTTTCTACTTTCTTCTGTGACTTTTATTTTATATTTTGTAAAACATTTTTGTCGTGAATATTTATGTATAATAGGTCATGAAAAATTCATTAAATATGATTTACATAATTTAATTCGCCAGACCCACTGTAAAAATAGAAAGGGCATCACAATAAAGTATTCGTAAAAAATAGTTTGATGCCTTACAAGGTTTTGAATTCTATCATAATCATAATAATCCCGGTTACGAAAGAATATATTATATTACATAATAATAATACAACATAACTTAAAATAAGAATATGCTGTTCTACTGTACGACAAATGTAACTTTTCATAAAATATAAATTCACAGTGTTAAAATTCAATTTTAGTTTAGTCAAGCGGATGTTCACTGTGCAGGGTTGGGCAGAAAGTTTTATCACATCACTGGCACTCTTTACTATTTTAACCAGCAAATGTTTCTAATTAAGCTTAAAATAACAACAACAAAATTGACCCTTTTCTAAATACCCTTGAATTATTAATTTTTAAAACAATGTTCTGAAGATGGACGCCATTATATGCCATACACTATTGTATGTATGCGCTCCTCAAAACTTGACATGACTTTGCGCAATGTCTCTTGTTGAATTGCTTCAACTTCAACCACAGTTCATCTTTTAAGTTCCTGAATTGTTCTTTGGCGAGTCGCATAAACATGCCTCCTTAACATTCCCCAAAATATTTTTAAATATTTAGCACCGCGTCTTACTACCCGTTTGGGTTATACGCTTAAGTACTAATTACGCTAATGGATTAGGAATAGGGAGGGTTTGAATTTAGAGGAAGTGAACCCGCATTTGCGTGGAGAGAGAGTGGAAAACCATTTAGGAAAAACCACCCCCCAGTTCACCCGACCGAGATTCGAACCTCGATCTCCCCGTCCTCGGCGGTCGAGCTCAACACGACTAGCGCGTTAGCCAACTACGCCACCGAGGCGGGTAACATTCCCCAAAAGAAAAAGCCCGGAGCTGTTGAGCCTGTTGAGCGTGGTGACCAGGCGATGTCCTCAAATCGTAAAACGAGGTGTTCATGAAACATTTTGCAAAGCACCTCCATTGCTGTTTGGGCTGTGTGGGCCGTTGGCCCATTTTTTTGGAACCACAAGCTGTTGGTATCCATGCCCTTACGTTGCATTTCAGAAGTCAGAAAGGTTTCCAGAATTTGGCGGTACCAATCAGATGTTGTTGATGCCTTATGATGTTCATCTTCGAAGAAATAAGGCCTCAAGATGCCGAAAGATACAACACCGCACTACACTGTCACTTTTTCGAGGCGATGGTGAGTCACGTTTACGCGAATTGCCCAAGGACAATTCAGGAACGAAATAATTGTAGTGGAAGTTGAAACAATTCAACATAACAATAAACATTGCGCAAAGTCAAGTTTCTAGGAGTGCATATAACAATGTATAGCATATAATGGTGGCCATATTAAGGAAATTGTTTTAATAAAAAATGAATACATCAGAGCTATGTAGAAACTTTTCAAACTTTCTTTTTTAAGTTTAATTTGAAACATTTCTCAGTTAAAACTATAAATATATAGTGTTATTAAATGTGTAAAAACTTTTTGGCCCATCCTGTATTTGCTTACAAACCTATAAATAAACCTTAAAATAATACGAACATTTGGTTAGCCATCCTCTCTCTCTCTTAGCGATATAACGGTGTTGTCAAAATATCGAACGGACAGACCTCGAAACTGTTGCATAAAAACCCCTGTCCGCGTAGTCCTTAATAGGACGCCTGCTGTTGACGGCTATCACAGTATATCAAACTGACGCAAGATGGCGCGGGTACGCTTAGCAGTCTGCTAGCAGCTAGGCCGACAGACAATTTAACACAGCTCATGGATGTTGGAATTGTAAACAAGAATCTCGGTGACGAACACAAACACACAAGGTCGGTGCTTTATGGAACAATTTTGTTTGGTAAATGTACTTTAAATTACATTGCTCGAAATTAATTACACTCTGGTTATCACCCTCTTTATTTATGCGAACCGATAAATAATAGTAGTAATTAATGTTTATATTTGCTCACGCAAGTTAATAAAATAGGTTATTGGTAAACATGGTTGCGATTAACGTCATGCTAGTCAAGAATAATTTTTCCCCAATTTTAAAACATTTCACTTGGTAGAAAACCTTTACAATTTCAGATAAAATCAGAGATAAGGTCTGATTATATCTTTTACTGAGCGCAGTGAGGCTCTGTTTCATCTTGAGCATTAGGAATTTTGTCCATCTCTTTAGCCCGCATATTTTTTCCGCGATAATTATCAAATGGAAAGACCAACTTTAACGAAATTTGGTAGAGACATTCTTTGAATCTAGGCGAAATTCCCTATGCACATGCTTTTTCGATCTGATTATCCTGTTAAATATTACGGCATTTCAAAAAGTTTTTAATCTACTAGATCTTTTCAGGTGATTTAATTTTAAAATTTTAAGCATTCGATTGAGTACCTAAGACTTATTTTGTAAAAAAAAATATCTAAATATATTGTCAGGTTGGTGTCTTAAACTGGGTGAAAAATGGTTCTTTTCTATGTTGAACTTATTATTATTTTGTTTTCTGTCTAACTTGATTACCAAGGAAAAATCTCAACTTCAAATATAAGGAGAAATTATAAGAGCTGTTTCATCCCATTATTCAAAGAGAAATGTTAAGACGGTAATAAAATGTCACGGAGCTCGGACACTTAAATAGTCCATGTGACTGGGCCAGACAATGTAGTATCCCAATGTGAAAAGCTGCCATTCAAACTTATGTATTTTGAGACCATTCATTAGTGACGTTCACTGGTGTCCCAGTGTGGAAAGGTCAGTGTGCTTATCAAATGGGGGGGATTTTTATATCCACTTTACTTATTCGATCACCTCAATGGCATAAATTATTACTAAGATGCATATCATTTTTCAATTATTCATTCCAAACTGCATAATTTTCTCATAAATATGTAATTATGGAGTGTTAATAAGCTCATTAGTGTCATGATTAATGTATATACTTATTAGCTTGGGTAAATATGGGATGTAAATGCCAGAAGCGTATAGAATTACGGTTCAACGAAAACAACTGAAGACGTTGAGTAGAAGGTTGAGATTTCAAGATATTGATCCTTAACTTTTTATGCCCTGGAATTTATACCCCTTCTTCCATCTAGATAATAAATCGATCCATCAACCATACCGCTAGTATGCTCATTAACTCTTTGCGATGACAGATTTATGGAGTTATTTGTGGCAAAATTATGCAAATAAAGTATAAATCACCACCAATTTGCCACACAAATAAAAACGGGTATACTCGCACGTATGGGCAAGTCGGCAATCATGCCTCATCTCTCTGTTGGTGTACTGCTTTTAATCCCGGCCGAGTATACTGAGAGCAATTTTTTTTTCCTTGAACGGTTTTACAATCAACTTTCTCATATATATATATATATATATATATATATATATATACTATACCCCGTTAATATGATTAAAAGAGAATATCCCGGACGGGATCCAGAATTAAATTTTTAAGGTACTTGTTAAAAGCTTAAACACGATTTTTCTTAAAATGGTCAATATATTAGACTTATATAATCCATACGTTAACACATCGCTTTCTGATCGTGTTTAACGATATCACTATGTACCAACTTCGTCACACCTGCGGGTATTAATTAGTATCATTGTTCCGGTAGATGCCAATTCGAGTTCTGGTGACGTCGTGGACGTGAAGTGTCAGAGGGAAAGTGGAGCTTGAGTGGAGCTCACTCTGGTTTTTAGAGTGGTATTGGGTCTAGTCGCGCGCTGTGCAAGGTAAAAACGTCAAGTTGTTCAGTACCAAATATTTGATTGGATGACAGTACAGAAGTTTGTTTTGTTGTGGTTGACCAATCTATTGTAAGCAAATAGAAGACTGAATTTTAAAAATATGTTTTCATCTCTTTCCTTTGTTATTTAACAAGAGAATTGTTCTTATTCGCGAATTAAAGTAGGTTAGTTATCACATGTCCAATTTATTTGAATTTCTTGGTCTGCCATGTGATATAATATTTGCCTAACAAATGAAAACTCTTCAATTTAGCCTTGAACTCGATTGGTCGTGTTTTCACTGTCCAAGCAAAGAAAAAACAAAAGTTTGGTTTAGCAGAGGAGTTTGAGTTTGGTTGCATGCTGTGCGTGGCAGAATTGCGGTTTGGTACAGTACTGATACAGGTGCTAATAAACTTCATTTCGGAATCTTATTGTTATTATTATTAGCACCGCGTCTTACTACCCTTTCGGGTTATACGCACTTACGCTAATGTGTAATGGTAGGGTGATTGTGAGATGATCCTGGCATTCCTCACATTCACAAGTTGTGATTAATACACATCTTGTCAGAGGTGAAGGAAGGGTTTGGTAATCAGATAAATCTGTAACGGGACCGAGGATTGAACCCCGGACCATCAGCACAGAAGTCTGACACCTTACCCCTAGACCACTAGGTCACCGGATATTATTGTTGATTTCATTGTTTTTAGATCCAAGAATCTATCGTTTTCGATCCGAATACACCTCATTTATCGATTCCCAGCTTATTAGTAAAGAAACGTTTTGTTTTGGATTGTTCGTGATGAATCCGTCTCCGAATATTAGATAGGAGCTTTAAAGCACAATTCTCTAAATATCATGACCATGATGTTCTCCATCACATAAGCGAGATAGGCACTGGTAGCGACAATATTTATGAAATCATCATCATTTCCCTCCCAAAAAAACTTTGTTTCTGCAGCTACATCTCTCCGTCTTCTGCGATCCTCTTCATTCAAAAAAATCAACCTGGCTGCTATTCATGGGATTATTTTTAGTGTAGTTGTTTCCCTCTGGCTTCTTTCTACATCCTTATACCGTTGACCAATGGGTTCATCCGTCTTTAGGGATGATTTCTCGCCCCAAGGGAAAGCGGATGCCTTGGGCCTCTCTACCCGGTCATCCGCCCTCCAAGAAGGCTTTTCATTGTGGAGAGGCTGCTTCTTCCGCCATCTCAGCCGTACCTAAGTGCTTACTCTCCGCCTTCGATGACATTGAGGTAAGGCCGCTTCATCCACTGTCTTGATATTTATGCATAAAATAAATACAGTCCTCTACATAAAAAAAAGGAAGTTTCTTAACAATGAAGTGGCACAATAACATAAGAGCTAAATGGAAGGCGGCGCAATGTTTTAAGCACTGGGGGAGCGTGGGGTTATGAGTGGAGGGAGCAAAGAATCAAGCTCCGCCACTGGTCTGACAGTGACAATAATATCTGTTCACATGGTGACATTATTGCAAAAGTTTATTCCACGACAACAACTGTCAGGATTCACTAGCCTCGTGTCAACGAGGCTTAAAAGGCCACGCACGGTCAGTAATCTCCGATAAAACGAAGGCTGCAAGTCTGAGGGGCGATAGAAGGGGTTAATTTACTGCTAAACATTAACGACACCCCACAATCTATACTCCATTCACGGTAGGAATTACTCTCCGAAAGGTCTTTTTTCCTAACAATATCCTTCTATATAATAGATTTCTGGTAGGGAAAAAGACCTTTCAGAAAACAATTCCTACGCTGAACAGGCTTTAACAAACATGTGAACTGAACTAAACTTGAATTTAATGCTAGCGTGACCGTGCATCGGTGGGAGCGAAAGATAAACATCAAGATTGTTAAGTCTGATTTGCCAGAGGGGGGACTGAGAGTGATTTTTTTTACAAGTAATTTGCCACGCTTCCTCCATTCAAATTCTTCTTCTTAAGTCAACAAGCTGAAGGTTGGTCTGATGTTATTTATATCCATCTGGAGGTGGGCTTGCACTCAACCCTTCGGCTGTTTATTGCTGTTTGCACCATCTGGTAGAAATACCATGTGCTAGGGCAGTTCAGAAAGTGGGATGGTGCCCCGTAGCCCTTTGCACCGAATTTCTATGAGCGAGTGCGCAAGGGCCTATCACTTGTCCCGGTTAAGGTATGTTCACATACCTTTCAGGATTCTATTATATTCCACAATCTGCGTGGGACTGACGACTTTACTTTCCCTCCTAAGTGAGTTGTGCTACGGATTTTTATCGCTCAGGATAATCCCTTCGACCCCGGCTGGGTTTTAACCCACGAACATCGGGTGCTGAGGTGAGCACTTTACCCCAATACCACCGAGATCGACATGCTAGTTAGATTTTAGAAAAAGAGAAGAACTCGGAATTACTGGGTTCATCCCAACAGTCATTTTCACCAGTAACTACATTTCCTCTTTCAAACTCGCTAAATTTTGACATTATTGATCTTTGATTTGAGTTAATAGTTTGTACTCAATCATTATGTGTAAAGGGTGTAGCGTCAAAACTGAAGAGAGGAAACGTGAGTACAGGGGGAAACCGTCAAACTTTTTGGTCGGCAGTGTGTGTGAGCTCCGATAAACTCCTATTCACATTTGAAGGGTGAACGATATATGGTCCCGACATTTTGATTGGATATACAGGTCGGAGAGAAATACAACTTTTGAGTTGGGTTACGATCATCTCTCATCTCATGCTTACCCCCATTTAACACCATTCACTTTTACTGTCCAACTAAACGGTTTAGACGTTTGACTGCGCCTAGCCTTTGAAACTATCACTTTTAATATAATATATAATAGTAATACCTATGAAATAGTTCTAATCATACTAACATTCGATCAATAATAACCTCATAAAGTCCTATATCTTAGCTCAGTCGGTAACGTGTCTGTCTACTGAGCTAAGGGTCCCGGTTTCGATTCCTGGCATGGCCGAAAAATGTATCGTTGGTGAAATGTTGGTTTCCCCTTTCACAGTGATGAAATAACGGCCGAGGATTCGGTGTTGTGTCGGTTCTAGAATTAAGTTAGCTTTTAAGTTGTGTGTTGATACAATCAGTTGGTTTAGAAAGTGCACTTTAAATAACTCAAATAAATAAATAGTAACTGCAAAAAAAACTTTGTTCTTTCTAAAAGTTAATTTCTTTAGAATCTTACTATATTATTCATACGTTGTGCCAAAAAAAATAATATAAAATGCAAACCAGATGTCTTGTAAGACTACACTAGTATGTATGAAGGTTAAATTCATCTAGAAACCAATCGTAGGTATAGACTCATACATTTAGCACAAGAGTAAAGCTGCTTGGTTATTTGAACTCGCCCACAAAACAAGTTTTATTTAAAGTTACTATCAGCTATGTCTATATTTTCAGAATGTTACATTATGTAGTTGTATTTTATTTGAAAGCTTAAATTTTCCAGATATCGACGTTTACAATCGTGTTCAAGTCTTAGTTTGAAATAATAAACAACCGGTGAAAAATAGCGAAACATTGAAATACCTATCATCGTTTCAGAGTTTCTTATTGCTAATAATTATCTATTCACAATTTTATATTTCTTAAATCCTGTCATCGAATTTATAACATCGATTCTCAAGGATCCAAGTTTTCATTAAAATTTAAATTAGGTTATAAAACTTCCCCGCTGATAAAATCACTATCACTTGCTTCGGTGGCCGCGTAGCCTAAGGCGTCACTCTCGTGTTAGACTAGACTGCCGATGGCAAGGGGGGTCGGGGCTTGAATCCTTGTCAGGTGTCGTGAGGGTGGTTTTTCCCAGATTTCCCCCCATTCTTGCTCCATGCAAATGTTTATACAATTCCTCTAAACTATACATTTATCACGGCTATCTCAGTAGTGTAATTAAATTCTTATAGCCTTGATTGGTAGTAAAATAAATAAAAATATTGTTCACTTTTTTTTAACATTTCAAAACTCTTTTAGCATCACAATATTTATTATTATTATTATTATTATTATTATTATTATTAATATTAGCACCGTTCGGATTATACGCACTTCAACTAATGTGTAATGGTAGGATGATTGTGATATGAAATGGAGGACCTACAGTTAAACGTGGCATCCGAACCACGGTGGAGGGCTGGCATTCCACACATTCACAAGTTGTGATTAATACACGCCTTGTCAGAGGTGAAGGTAGGGTTTGGCAACTAGATAAATCTATGCTGGGACCTAGGATTGAACCCTGGACCCCCAGCAAAGATGTCCGACACCTTACCTCTAGACCGCAAGGTCACCTAGCATCATAATAAATTAATATTTTGGTTGAAAAGTAAAATGAGCAATATACTCGTGATTTTTAGTAATACTCATCAAATTTTCTTTGAAAAAACATAAAGAATCCCTTTCATCAACTTAAAAAGCTTATGGAAATATTTATAGCAACTCAGGTTACCCCTAAGTAGGTATGTTTGAATAGTATTGAATGAAGTGGTACAAAAGCTTCTTTAAAAGTTTCCTTTTGCAATACTTTTGCGCTGCATTCAAAGATGTATCCAAACAAATCTTCTTACTGTACATAATTACTCATAAATAGGTAAAGTATTTTTTTAAATGCTGAGAAACCTTGTTTTTTATCACTACCATGCAAAAATTTCAGAGTCGGAAGTTTAAAAATAATTAGATTTACAATCGATGGCCAACCCTACGACAGAATATAATTTTCTCAAACTCCAATTTAAAAGTTTGAGGATCATTTTACACGAGGAAGGGAGAATAATGTTTGAAGAGACGTATTCCGCTTTCAATTAGGGAGCAAACATTTGGAATATCAAATTAGTTTTATTTTTCATAAGTCTATTATTCTTCTACCACGACAATCTTTTAAACCAGGGCACTTTGGCGATGGTACAGTAAAATACATAAAACCTTAGATTGTATATAGATTATTATTTTACAGGCGTTTAATTCAAGAAGGGCTTGGACGATTCTTAGAACTCACTTGGGGTGGGCTTAGCTTCATGTATAACACATAGCTAATAACGAATAGTGTATAGCGCGTAGTGCAAATAAAATATAAACTCATTACTTTTAATCATAGCGTTCACAACCGAAACATAGTGAATAGTACATAATTCATAAAATTGATTTAATCTTGGCTTTTTATACGCTATACATGAACTTGAGTAAAGACAACCCTTAGACTTGTGACGTATCAGCCAATGAGAATGCTAGGAGAGGCTAGTTTTTTTTTAGCACCGCGTCTTACTACCCGTTCGGGTTATACGCTTAAGTACTAATTACGCTAATGGATTAGGAATTGGGAGGTTTGAATTTAGAGGAAGTGAACCCGCATTTGCGTGGAGGGAGAGTGGAAAACCATTTAGGAAAAAAACCAGTTCACCCGACCGAGATTCGAACCTCGATCTCCCCGTCCTCGGCGGTTGAGCTCAACACGACTGGCGCGTTAATCTGGCTAGTTAAAACGTCAATAAAAGGGCTCCGTGGTATAGTGGTCAGTGTAAATAGCTACGGAGTGGGATCCTGGGTTTGATTTCTGGCTGGTCCATGGGTATTTTTCCCCCCGAAAGGGGATTCATAATCGGTATCATATCATCTCATTGTGGGTACGTGTAGACAACCTACATTGGTTTACCCTGGGTAATATTTTCTGCCACCAAAGTGGCTAAAAGTCTACATACACAGGTGACCGAACCAGGTGCTATGTATCTCTCCTGGTAAAATATGCCAAACGCTTTTTTTTTTAAAGTTAACATACACGGCAGACAGGAAATGTATAGACTATGTTTGAAATGCCTTGTGTTAACCATACTTGTTTGACACCAAGCCATTTTCTTTCTAAATTCCACTGTTTTCTAAATTAGACTACAGAAAACTGCACCACGATCCGACGCCAGGCTCGAGCCATAAATATTACCTACCTAATTTAGGTGTTATCCGTGGGGTGTGGTGGGTTCTTTAACACACAATTAGTTTTCAGGGAATGTCTTTACTTGTACTGGGCCTTTATTAGCACTCATTTACAACAACGCGTCATCACATTTTCAAAAAATTATCGTCAGTAAGCTACCCTCATATAAATATTCATCAGGGTTCCTACGCGTCCTGGAAAACCAGGAAAATCTGGAATTTTAAATTATTTCTTCCAGGCCTGGAAACGATATGGAATTTATCATTTTTCCCGTATTTTCCTGGAATTTTCTATGTTGTCCTGGAAATTCCTTTGTTCATTTTTTTAATAAATAGCCCTATACATACATAATCACCCCGTTCCCTTACGGGGTAGGCACGAAGCTGTGAATATAGCTCAAAAAAACAACTCCATACTTAATCCATCCTCACTAACTTTCTCCACATTTTCCTATCCTTACATACTTTTTTCGCTTCAACAACATCCATACACCGAGTCATACATGCTCTTTTATTCTTAAAACTCTTAATTTTTTCTCTTTTTCACACATTCGTCTACAATATTTAGCCACATTTTACATGGCTAACCCCTTTTGATCCACACACTCTACCTTCATATTTGCTTCTTCATTCGATCGACACTCATCCTCTGAACATGTCCAAACCAACATAAGATGCTTCTTTCTCATTGTCTTATTGGATTCCCTTTCCAAACGCACTCCTTCAGCACCCACTCATTACTGACTGTCCATACAAGTTTTTCCACCTATGTTTCTTAGATATCTCACACCACTCGCATTTACCTTGCTCTTGTGTTTTGACTGACAAACTAACGCTTCGCATTCATAAAACAATGGTGGCATCAACACACTTTTATATACTTCCATCTTTGACTCTTGATACTGCTTCATTCCTTGCATTAGTACACATACATACAAGTACTCTCCGAGATGCATTCACCTATCTCTCTCCCAGTGTATCTATTCGTTTTTTTTTTATCTGGTCACCGTTATTATATCTTCGATTGTGCGGAAGAGCCCAAAATACCAACGCTACAAACGAGGATTCCTTTGGACGGCGTATAGCTCGACAGTGTTTATTTCACTCCTGTCCTAGAACGTGCGCTTTCCTCTTTCTAGTTAATCTCACCTAAAATAAAACTATTTAATTTCAACTTGTTTTATTCCCATCCCTGCTTTTATTTATTTTGAATACCTTTATTTTATGGTTGTTACCGAAAACAGTGTGTTACTGTTTAGTCTCTCTTTTGTAGAGGCTTCCATTTGGACTTTGACTAGTTAGGCCGAGGATGGAATCCAGGTTGGATTCTTTGCAGTGGAGGGGGGGGTTCTTTTTTTTTGTATAATTTGGTTTGCAATCCTCTTTTAATGCAGATAGTATTGCGTTAAAAAATTTGATCCACGATATTTTTCACTTAAACAAGTTTAATAATATCACTCACTACCCACTTTGGTGGCTGCATGGTCTAGGGCGTCACTCTTGTTGTTGTTGATGACAGGGAGATCATGGTTTAATCCCGGTCAGGTTTATTTTTCCTGAATGGTTTCCCATCCTTTCTCTCCACGTAAATGTGGGTACACGTATTCAACCTCCCATTAGCGTAATTGGTACATAGGCGTATAACCCCAATGGATAGTAAGATGCAGTGATAAAAAATAATAAGACCATTCTTTATTGATTTAATTTTCCCCCCGCGTTTTACTACCCGTTCGGGTTATACGCATATATACAAGCTTGCGCTAACGTTAGAGACGAGGAAGGTTAAATATACAAGAAGTTTACCTGCATTTTCGTGGAGGGAGAGTGGAAAACCATTAAGGGAAAACTTCCCTCCTGTGAGAGTGACGCCTTAGACCATTTTAACACCGAAGTGGGACACTTTATTGTAAATAAAATATTATGTTTACGTAATCGAAGCGGTTAATTAGTTGTTACCAGAGCTATTTAATTATGCTGAGATTAGTGAGTCAACCCACTAGTGCACACGTGTTCGATACCGTCAGTTTCCGCCATATTGACCCCTAGGAGGCTAGCAGCGCCAACTAAGGGTGTGTTACTGTTTCAATCTGTGTTTCATTTGGGTGTGAAATGTTATTATGAGCCCGTTTCGATGATTGCATGGTATAAAGGGAGGGGTGGGTAACGTTTTGGCATCAATTCATATACAGTACATTTTCAAAAAGTATGATACTGTGCCAATCTTAGGTATATATATATATATATTCTGAAATGGCTTGTATTTTAATTAATTAAAATAAAAAAATCGTTTTTTTAAAGCATATATATATATATATATATAGAGAGAGAGAGAGAGAGAGAGAGAGATAAAGATATATAGCAATAAGAGCAATTAATTTTAACATTATGCTTTAAAAAAATGATTTTTTGATTTTAATTAATTAAAATACAAGCCATTTAAGGATATATATATATATATATACACCTAAGATTGGCACAATATCATATATATATATATATATATATATTGAGAGAGAGAGAGAGAAAGAATCCTGTTCTGTTACACTGAGGGTGTTCTTTGCTTTCATGAAAATGTGCTTATATTTCCTTTAAATTTAACTTCCCTCATCCTTAACCCAATGGTTTAAATAATATGTACAATCTGAGCGGATATTAATATGCGATGTTAACAAAATAAATGCCACTATGGTTACTATCATAGTCGCGTCTCTTTAACTTAAATATCACGAATAGTCAAATTCAAAGATAAATTAAAGTCACGGGGAGGGGAGGGGGGAGGGAGGAAGGGTAAAAGACACATTAAACACCTTTTTTTCAGGATAACATCTCCATAAAGACCTCAGAAATTGTATTTTTTTCATACTAATTTAAATATGATTGAAACATCTCTTAGTTATAATCTAAAGTGAATTAGAAAGGGCATATGATTGTCCAACAAATGGCATCAATACCTCAATTTGAGCTAAATTGGGACTTTCCCCTTCATTCTCCTTGACATATCAAATGTTTTAGGACAGGTAGTACCTCTGAAAACATGTGGATTTCACAGCTTAACTCAGTGGAGGTGTAAAGCGTGATTGTGTACTTTGAAACTAAATTTAATGGGGGCAGTAAAATAGTTGTAAATCTAAATTGTAACATTAAACTGTTGTTACTCTTAATGAAGGTCTGGAACTATAATATGTTATGCTACACAATATTCACTCTCAGATGTTAGTATAGAGTCATGTTGGAAGCGACCGTGTTCAGAGCTGCCAAGCAAAAATCGTGTTGTATGCGACCAGATTTTTAACATGCGTGTTGGAAACGCCCACATTATCTTGTGAGTCATTTTCTTTTTACGTACCTAGCCTATTGCTTTCCTGAATTTAGTTTGCAGATATTTAATCTTTGTCAATAATTATTTTTTAATATTATTATTATTTAGCACCGCGTCTTACTACCTGTTCGGGTTATACGCTTAAGTACTAATTACACTAATGGATTAGGAATTGGGAAGGTTGAATTTAGAGGAAGTGAAGTCGCATTTGCGTGGAGGGAGAGTGGAAAACCATTTAGGAAAAACCACCCCAGTTCCCCCGACCGAGATTCGAACCTTGATCTCCCCGTCCTCGGTGGTCTGGCTCAACACGACTGGCGCGTTAGCCAACTACACCACCGAGGCGGGCTATTTTTTTTAATATACAATAAGTACAATGTACAATGTTCATAATATATCAGTACAAAATTTTGATCTAATTTATTCACGTAGCAATGCATTAAGACATATTTCCAAGTCCTTCGTCCTTTCGAAGTCCCGTAATATGTTATAAATTCTGTTATCCAGTTCTATATATGTCTTACGCCGCTTTCTCGAAGGTTCACCGAATTCCTTACATTTAAGTTGGTCAGGTTATGTTAGATTAGGTTAGTTAGGTAAGTTTAGTTTAGATTAGGTTGGTTAGGTTAGGTTAGGTTAAGTTAGCTATTGTTTTAATTATTTTGTTTGTACATGCTATTTTTGACACATGCATAGTTAATTCGCTTGGATGTATTTTTAAAACATGTTTGATTTCTCTTAACACGATAAAAGTTTTTTTGGTCGCTTCCAATAGGTAACCATTAGTATGGTATAAGGTTTTTTTAAAAATCTATAGTTCAATATTTATAATTTTATAATTTCATAATTCAAGAGAAAAAACTACCTGATTCGGTGGGCCCATGTTTTAAGGCGTCAATAGACTAGACTGTCGATGATGGGAAGCTCGGGGTTTTAATCTCGGTCCAGTGTATTGAGGGTATTTTTTTTCTAAATTGTTTTACACTCTCACTCCACGCAAATGCAGGGGAACTTAATCTAAATTCAACCTTTTCCATCCCTAATACATTAGCGTTATTAGTACAGAGGCGTATAACCCGAACGGATAGTAAGACGCAATGCTTTTTTAAAAAAAAGTTTGTAGCTTTCTCTCATGAAGTATAGGAACACAATTAAAAATTAACCACAAGCTACCTTGATTTGTGTTAAATAAAATGATCGGATTTTGTAAAATACAAAGTTGTATTTGTATTTTTTTTAAATTGGTAAAAAAAATTTTTTATTTAAAAGTAGTAACAAATAATTCTTATTTCAATTATTTGATTCAACTAATAGAAAATTCGCGGCTCAATTAGTATATTCCAAACAAACCAAGTATAGGTGGTTGAAAAATATTATTTCTATTGCTTCTTTTGCTTCTGTATCTTTATTTATTACTTGCCTTTGGTCACACGATACAGTCACTATACTAACCAGTGCAAACACATCCTTTATCAGTATTATTTGGTTGAACGAAATACATTTCCTTGACTGAGGGAATATTGTTTTTGATTATTGTAATGTTTTCGTTAAAGGTAATATTATTTCAACTATACTTCATTTGAATTTAATACAACTTGAAAATTAAAGCTTGGTGTTAATAATTAATTTTCAAGTTGTACTAAATTTAAATTAAATATAATCTAAACAACATATCTTTAACGATAATTTTGCCATTACAATTATTGTTAGGTGCTCCCCATAAATAGCCCACATCTCATACAGAGCTGCAATGCAAGTTGCGTTCAATTCTATCTCGCGGCGCTTGAACCAGAAATCGGATCAAAACGAGGTTCTTCAAATTATATTTATTTTTTTATCACCGCGTGATATGAAAAAAATGATAATTACTCTGATGGGCTAGGGCTGAGGAAGGAAGCATTTTAGAGGTAATCTACCCGCATTTGCGTGGAAGAAGAGTGGGAAACCATTTAGGAAAAACCAACCCTAGCAGATCCGGCCGGGATTTTAACCCCAATCCAACACGAGTGACGCCTTAAACCATTCGACCACTGAAACGCGACTCCGAATTCTTCATTTGAAAATAGCGTAACTGGAGGCAGTTTGATAATTTTTAAAAATTTGAAAATCATTTTTTTAAATTTCTTCTATTTTTTTAATATGATAAAACTGTATATAAATCCGCATCACGATGCAATGTATGGTTCGCATAGTATAATATTCAAAGCTAGGTTTTTAACCGGTGATGGAAGGGGAACATGGGCTCTTGAGGTGCTAGAATAGTCGAGCAGAAATTCCTAACTGCCAGAAATCACGTGGATTTATAACTTATTGGTTGGAGCTGTCTGGCAGTAGGAGAACCAATGGGGAAGAAGAAGAACACGCATGCCAATACAATTTCTGTTGTATTAAATTGCTACATTTGATCCTCAAAGATCCATTCTACGCTCTTATACGAGTTACCTATCGTTTCCCGGGCATTAAGGTCTTAGTGATCAAATGAAATGTGTGAATTGTTGGACATTTCAGAGTGGAAAATTTCATATTTTAAACTATGTTTACAAGCCTATATATGCTTAGGGTCATAGAAAATAGTTTTATATTAATTCCAGTAAAACACCAAACTAATATATTATCACAAATTTTCTCAATATTTAACCTAAGCGCAACACCTGATTGGCACCATCGCAGCTACCTAGGCAGCCCCCCTTAAAGACAGGAATTGTATGTTAATTGTAATTATATAAATATTATTGGTGGGATAGGGGTGAAACGGGGGTAGGGATTTTTTCGGGATGGTTGTAAAATATTGTCATTTAATCATTATTATTGGTATTTTGGTGCATCACCACAAAAATAAGCGCTACCTTCTTATTAAAGTACCTGAAACTTAATTATATCAAATACTTCCCGTGTATATTCCGCACCTACAACCTATTATATTACTCAGTAAATGAAGCTTTTAAATGTTTAGACGAGACGCTCGAATGCTATGGTATTCGATAGATTCGAGATTCGTAAAAATATCATAAAAGTATCTCGAATACAATAATTATTATGAGAATCTTGACTTCAAATAATAATTTTGAGCATTTGGTAAAAGGAATTATATATAGGTTTGTGTAGTTTAGAGACTACATCACAAAAAGGACAAAATTGTATTAATATAATTAATTTACTAAAACAATGTTCTCTTTGTTTTTATGACGTACGGCAATAGAAATGACAAACAAAATATAATTTGTTAGTGGTACAAAGCCTTAAACAACTTTTTTAATTCAATTTAAAATATTTTCACTTCAACTAAAATTTACATTTTAAAAAAATCGAGTATTCGAGTTTGGATTCGAGGTTTGAAATAAAAAATTAAGTTTCATTTTCGAGATTTGTATTCGAGAAATATAAAATTGGACCCACCTCTATTTTTAATATTTTGAGTTGTATGAGTTGATGAAACGGTCGTTAGCTACAATTATTCCCTCTGTGCATGTGGGGTGGTTGTTTAGTTAGCAGTAAATCGTAAGAGTAGCTCTGGGGAAATTTAAAGTCTGAGCTTTTGTTTCAAACAAAAGAAGAACGTAGATTAAACGTTTGTAAATATACTATTATATAAATAACTTATGCTAAACGGAGATAAGAGGTTCTCGGCCTCAAATTTACGAACCATGGTTCTCGGCTTGACTAAAATGAACTTATCTACACAATACTGATTTTTTTTATTAACCTTTTGTTTACGTTCAAACTACTGAGTGGAAAACTACATCAAAGTAATCCGCTAGATCGCTAGTAAAAGTTAGATTATTTGAACAAATTAACAATATAACCAACCCATTTACATGGCAGAAGAAGAGGTGTATGCTTTGCTTGGAACGCAAAAGCACTCAGTTTAAAATATAGCTCCATTCTAGCAATCGGCTATAATTATACTCCATGACGTCAGCCCACAGTCCAGTGATAACGACCGAGCAGCCGTTGTCTGTTGGCAAAGATAGTGTCTAATTCTGCTGATAGATGGTGTCATTTTGTCATAACAATGAACCTTTAGGTCGTTAATATCAGATTTTTAGACCAGGGTCACCTACTTTTTTTTATTCAAGTAGCTCTTTAATTGTCCTCATGAGGCTGAGTTGACCCCGCTTTAGATCCACTGCTTCACAGAAAATTTGGAAGTGCCTTGGATCGAACCCGGGCCTCTGGATAGCAATCGCCTGTATTTAAACATATTTAGGGTACACACCCCTAATACTTTATGTAACTGAAGTATTGACCCTAACTTTAAAATGTTATGTTGTAAATTATCGTGGAAAAGCTTTTTTAAAACAGCCATTGCCGAAAAAAAAATCTATGTTGTTTTGATTTAAACTGAGATCATACGATTTACCTCGCCAACAATAAAGAGCAAATCATCCGTTAAATTTCCAAGAAATTTGATTTCCTTGAGGCTATCAAGTTTTAAGCTAATTTTGAAAATAAATTACATTATTTTGATATACGATTTAAGTCATTCCTTTTAATTTCAACGCCGATTTGGAAGTGTTTTTTGTTTCTTTGGCACCGCGTCTTACTACCCATTCGTGCTAAACGCATATGTACTGATTACACTAATTTTTCCAGGCAAGAGGAAGGTTGTCGGATTTAGAGAAATTGCACTTGAATTTGCGTGAAGGGAGGATAATTTTTATTTAGGAAAACCCGTGCCCTCAATACACTCGATCGGAATTTGAACCCCGATCTCCCCGTTGTCGGTATTCTAGTATATTGCGAGAGGTTTTCAAACTACGGGCGGATTTATCTGGCTCGTGGATGCTTTGACAAAAAATAAATGAAAAATTAATAAAGAAAATGATATAAAAAAACGAACACTGAAATGATTTTGTTCTATACAATGTAACACCCACATACCATCATATGCGGTCAGCGGCAGTATTGTAAACAGCCATACTGTGATGTACAGTTCCTTGTAGCTCGCTAGCCGCGTGTCTTTTGAGCTTAGGGGATGTCATCGCGGTGCAAGGGGTGTGTGTATATGTTGGCTTCACAACTTACATATATTCATATTTTATTATGACTATAATCTATATATATATATTATTATATATGCAATAATGTATCTTTTTTCGATCCGAGCCAACTAGCACTTTCATTATATTAATGTGGTCCTCCGCTCAATATGTTTGTGACACGCTTCAGTGGCCGAATGTTCTAGGGCGTCACTCTCGTTTTAGTCTGGTCTACTGATTACGGGGAGATCGGGGCTAGAATCCCAGTAGGGTCTACTAAAGGCGGTTTTCCATAAAGTTTTCCCACTTTCCTTCCACGTAAATGCTGGTAGAATATCTCTAAAAGTTTTCCTTCCTTATCCCCTACCTCATTAGAGTAATTATTATATATTCGTATAACCTGAGCCGTTAGTAAGATTAAAAAAAAATAATTGGTACCCTTGGTTTAGACCAGGGGTCTCCAAAGTTTTGCTACGCGGGTCACATAATATATTTTACACGTTTTCGTGGGCCAAAGTAACGTTCACCTGTTCTTCAAGTAGCATTATTATTGCCCTGAATGCCTTGACATGTGCGAATAGATCACAAATCAAATTTGTTTCAATATGTAAATTTAGATTCAAGTCATATGGCTAGTCACGTCTGTAAAAAAATGACACTTTCCAAAATAGGTCAGTATTTGAGAAATGAATCAATTTATATGTAAAATTATACTTATAATAATTAGTCAATAAATTACTTATTTTTAAAATTAGGTAACATCTAAAAATCATCACAAGCTGTTTTGTTGCGGGTATAATGAATGACGCCTGCGACTGTAAATGAGGGTTTGCAATTCCGACAGCACTCTGGCTTAGTGTCATGGGGGGAAGCACACGTGTCGACAGGAACTGGACAAGTCAGATATATTGCGTGGTTAATAAATAACAAAGAGAAATAATTAATTTGTTTTTTGATAAAATCTTGGGACGGGCCAGATATAATCTTGTGGTGGGCCGGACGTGGCTCGCGGGCCGTAGTTTGGAGACCTCAGGTTTAGACAATTTGACCACCGAAGCGGGCGGGCTCCTGAGTGTTGTTTCCTGGTGCACAAAATTATAAGAGACTGAGTTGGGGCAGTGAAGGGTATAAAGTGGAGCTATTGTTCAAAGGATAATCGATGTATCGACCTTTCTTTTCTCTCACTTTCAGTGCACGGAATGGGACAAACAATAAACTCGCATCATCAATAAACCCGTTCAAAAGGGTTAGATTGTCCCGTCGAAGGTTTGAGTGCATGAAATGAGGAAAAACTCTGGTAGAAATCCCCCCACGTCCACGGACGAGATTGGAGGTCACTCATTGCACACAATTCCAAATTTCTTTAGTTAAAGAAAAATAGCACCGTGTATTATTACCAATTCAGGCTACACACATACATACTAATTACGCTAACGAGTTAGAGATAAGGAAGGTTGAGTTTAGACATAGTGTACCCACATTAGCGTGGAGGGAGAGTGGAAAACTATTTTTGAAAGTACAACCGTCTTGGATTCGAACCCCGACCTTACTGTCATCGGTTGTCTAGTATAAAGCGAGAATGATGCCTTAGACCATGCGGCCCACCGAAACAGGTTAATTCACAAATTAAAGAAACTTTTGTAGAAAATAAAAATTGTTGTGCTTCGCGTATTACTACTTGACAGGATATCCGCACAAATAAACTAATAGGTTAGGAATGAGGAAGGTAGAATGTATTGGAAATGTATCGACATTTGCTAGGAAGAAGAATAGATCACGTGACTACCGATTAGAGATATTAGACGGAAAATTTTCCGTTATTTGAAAATGTTCAATCTTTTTTTCTGAAAAAAAAAAATATTTATTTTTTTAAACTAGTTGCTCCGCTAAAGTAATAATAGTGATTCAATTTCTCTTCACACACCCGCGTATCGACTACAGCGCTTGGTGGTTGAATGTGTCACTAACGTCGGGTCTGTTTTATCATAAGACCATCAGCAAAAAATTACGTTCCCTTGCGAATCACTGATCAGACATTCTCACAGTATTTAATTATTATTATTATTATTATTATTATTATTATTATTATTATTATTTAGCACCGCATCTTACTACCCGTTTGGGCGATACGCTAAAGTACTAATTACGCTAATGGTTTAGGAATTGGGACGGTTGAATTTAGAGGAAGTGAACCCGCATTTGCGTGAGGGGAGATTGGAAAGCCTTTTAGTAAAACCACCCCCAGTTCACCTGACCGAGATTCGAACCTCGATCTCTCCGTCTAGCTCGACACGGTTAGCGCTTTAGTCAACTTCACCACCGAGGCGGGTATTTTCACAGTTAAATGGTCACGCAACCTTGGGCGTCAGACTCGTCTCAGAGAGAATTATGGTGGGGCTGAGTTTTGAATCTCAGCTGGGTGTACTAGGGGTGGTTTTCTACTCGTGATCTTCTCATACCCTCTCCACAATAACGCGAGTTCACTTCTACCCGCAACCCTTTATGTTTAACTTAATAGTAAAAATAGTTACGATATTTTTTTAGTAGCCCGTCTCCCTACTTGTTCAAGTTATACGCATTTGTACTAATTACACTTATGAGTTAGAGAGGGGTGAGATTGAATTTAGAGGAAGTTTATCCGAATTTGCGTGTAGGTAGAGTGGTAAACCATAATATAGAAAGAAAAAAAAACCTCTGTATAACCGACTGGGATTCTAACACCAATCTCGCCGTCATCGACAGTCTAGTCCAGAGGTTCCCAATTTTTTTTTGCCACGGAACCCTAATTGATCATATTTTTGGTGGAAACCATTTTGATAATAACAAAAGTGATTGTACCTTGTAGTGAAGTTTGAATATTTTCATGTTTGACATTAAAAGAAAGAATAATTATAAATAAAATATTATTATTATAAGTATTATAAAACATTTATCGTACAAAAAAAAGTAACTATTTAATGTGAAGAATGAAATTTTTTCACATATTTACTTATAATAGCACTAAAATTAGTCTGTCTCGACAGGTGCACCGCCCCGCCACCCCGCTCCGCCAGCGCTGTTTGATACTAGATATACTTACAGCGGCGCGGCTATGTTATGACTGTTTTCTACGAACGTTTTAGTTAATTCTCAGACAGAACTCGGAACCCCTTTGACCCTTCCACGGAACCCCAGGGTTCCGCGGAACACCTTTTGGGAAACGCTGGTCTAGTCTATTGTGATAGTGAGGCCTTAGGCCATGCGGCCATTAAAGAGGGTAGTTATGAACTTGTCAGATAATATTTTTCAATCTACTGAGCTCGACCACTCGATGTATCATGGCTGGCCATGACTTCATCACGGGATCAAAATGCCGCCCTGTTATGTACACATATGTGTACATGTTGGAACTACTCAGCTTATCAGCGTAACACTGATAACACACGACACATTTACTCTGACTTAACTCTTGTACCGCGCCACGTACATGACATGATTCATTTGACGGTGTACCGGGCAAAGTTATGTTTACTGCTGGAGAATTAACCTTAACTCCAGCTCACATTTCCATCTCGCATCTCTGTAATCTTGTTTTCTCTAACAGTTCGTTGCCTTTACTGACGTCGCTGAAACACTGCTCTCCCGCACTTGGGCTATTAGTTACTGAGACCTACTGATTAGTCCACGGTAGATTTCAACTGCTTCTAAATTTGGGTTCAGACTAAATATTTTTTTCATCGGAAACCTTAATTTTTCCTACAAAAATGCGGGTACTTTTCCTCTAAATTTCAACTTACTAAACCCTATCCCATTTTCTAAATATATGCAATGCGTGCTGCAAAAAAAAATAATCGAGGGCTGTGGGGTAAAATGCTCGCCCCACAACCCTATAGTCGCGGGTTCAAATCCGACTGAGGTCGACCGATATTTACAGCACGATAAAAATCCGTAGCACAACTTCCTTCGGAGGGTAAGTAAAGCCTCTCGTCCCATGTAGATTGTGGCATGTAAAAGATCACTAGAAAGTATTTGAGATACCTTTCCAGTAAAATTTGTCGGCTCCTTCTCGCTCGCTCTTAGAAATATATTGTGGAAAGAAGCGAAAAACTATCGTGCTTCCAGGACTTTCCTGGCATATGTGTTTTCTCCCAAATGGTGTGGGCGGGCGACAGCAACTAACTGAGAGGTTATGTATACGCACTGTTCTATATGAATGGAAAGCACATCATAAACCACCTTCTGGTTATTGACTCACTACCTATATCTTCCATATTCCTACTTATTCTCAAGTAAAGAGGAGCATGTTTTGACATCAATTATTATTTTCAGGAAGTGTTTCTTGCGATCCGGCGAGTTGTTTGTTTGGAAATTTCTCTTTTCTTAACATTAAGAGCCCATCTAACTGCCTATTTAATTGTAAATTGGATACCCATTATTACGTTGGAGCAATAAAAAGAATCTTATTGCAGTTTTCTACAGCCTTAATTGAACATCAGCGAATTTGGAATATGCGTATTAGTTTTTAAAATGAATCATTACAATAGCTATACATAATATGACTTGACGTATGAATGCGTAAAATTGATCTAGTAACTAATGTAGCTGTCAGATAAGGTTATTCCCATGAAAACTGGACTGTATACCTTGATTTTTCGTATTGAACATTTAAATCACCTTTTAGTAAATACGTACAAACATATAATTTTGCAATCAGCAATGAAAACATTTTATTATATTTTTAACATTATTTTATAGGTATTGATATTGTTTCTCAAAGTCTCAGCTGCAGATCACATGACTATTGGATAAGGTTATTCCTATTAAACTTGAACTATAGCCAATTTCATAATTAGACTTAGTACGCCTCAAGTGCGGCCCGATACCAAATATAATACGTCATCTACCTAGAATCGAATGGAATGGGCCTTTTTTGCATATGAAAATGACCCATTCCATTCTGGTCTAGGTAGGCGTCTGTCTTCTTGTATTCGGTCAAGGGTCACACTTGAGGCTTATTTAATCTGACTATGAAACTGGTACTATATATTGTTTCATGGTACCGCATACAATAGCTTATTATCAATAGACATTAATTTATTTGTCTCCACTATATAACTCTTCTGTATCTTAAGTTTAATATATAGTAGTAGGCATATCCTGTTTGTTTATTGTAGGAAATGATGTGTGAAAGAAGAACTCTATTACTCTATATAGTTGGATTTTGGTAGTAAAAACTATCTTTCAGTCATTCCTCCCTACCATAGACAGGGTTTATATTTGGTCTTAAATCGATCTAGTTTGTAAGTGTGCAGACCTCGTGATAACTTAATTCGTCGCTAATAACATTACATGAGCTACAGACTGCTGAGTGTATGGACCTTGACATTTTATGGCGCCATAAATCGTGTTGCCAAAGTTGGTAGCTCGGGGAAGAGTATGTCATTTGCAGGCAACTATCTGCCACAAACTATTTGCTTTACAGGTCACATTTACCAGAAGATGGCTGACCATTAAAAAAAACTTTTTTTGTTTGTTTTTTTAAATTTTGTTTACGAATATTTTTAGTTTGGGCCTCCAGTAAACTTTGTGATCTCAAAATAATAATTATGAGTATTATAAAAGTTGTGATAGGTAGGTTGTTATTTATTTATTCATTACATGTCTCTGGGCTATAAGCATTTAATTGCAATAACGGGATAAGAATGAGTTAACATCTGCCAATTAATTTTTATTCTTAAATTTCAAAACAAATCTGGACTTAAGAACATTGTTAATATCACGTTTTATTGTATATTATATTTTTTGTATTAATATTTTAATGTGTCAACTTATATTTCAAGACTATTCATCAATTCGTTTGAGAATTATATTTTTAGTTGATGCATTATAATTGTATCTAATTGTTCAGATCATATACTATGTTTCTCTATGAAAATTTTATTTAAATTTTACATTTTAGGGATTGTCAATTTCACGTAATACATTAACCACTTTATTAACTGCTTAATTTATAAATTAATTTTATAATTTTCTACATCAACTTATCTAAGTCTTAACTTTTACTGAAACCACTTCTTACTTTCAACTATTCTTTAAGAATATTTTCTAAAATGTTATATACGCCTAGGCTATGAAATAATTTCTCTATTGGGTTAGGAATGAGTAGATTAAATTTAGAGAAAATCTACCAGCATTTGCGTGGCCAGCAAGTGGGAAACCGTTTAGGGAAAAAACTTTCTCAGTTCACCCAACTGGAATCGAACCACGATCTCCCTGTTATCGGCAGTATAGTTTATTTCGAGAGTGACGCTTTGAACCATGCGGCCGCCGAAGCGAGTGAGAAAAATTTAAGGGAGATATTTGTAAAAAAATACGGATAACGTGAACCTTATTAGCATTATTAATATTACTAAACAGCTGGTGGATTTTAGTGAAATGGAAAGCGACGGAACTGCGCTCCAAACGGTTTGATTTATGGAACCGTCTCTTTTAGTTAATATATATTGCCACCATATTTTATTTAAAAAAAGGCAGTACAATAAAATATATATTAAATATGTCATGTGTATGTTATTAAAAATAAATAAGGAGTGATATAGTAGCTAGAGGAAAAAAAATATAGCGAGAGAGGGACAAAAAATAGTTGAAACACAAATATTTACAAAAAAAAACTCTTTTATAATTCAAGGGAACATTGAGTTACATCAAGTCAAATAATATCTAAAAAACAACAACACTAGTTTCATTGTCAATTTTAAGGAACAAATAATATTTATCTCAAGAAAAACTCTTTTCGTACATAAACATCAATCAATTTAAATTTAACCTTTTTTTTTCAACTTTCAAATTAAATGAATTTAGGGTTTTAGCCACTAATCACTGCAAACTAGTTCTTCAGTACAAAAGTTCTAATAACAGGTAGCATTAAAAGTAAAACACCTCAAGGAACATATGATAGGTTAAGAAATAAGTCAATAAACGTCTTCGAGAGACGTATTTAACAAATAAGTAAAACACAGGCATACACTGATTTTGGTCGAAAGTCCGTTCTTAAAGGTATTTTTCCCTACCCAAAATTCTGCTTCCGGCAAATATAACTTGTAAATACATCTCCTCAAACAAATAAAACTCAACGATGAAACGTCTTACGCTGGAGCTGTTCCATTCGAAATAATACTATATTTTTAAAAGTTGTTTACTTATATGCTTGATTAACCTATTATTTTAATAACTTGAAATAATTTGCCTGGATATATTTGTGAAAGATTTAATAATTAACTAATACAATCACAATATAATGTCAAACGTCTTTAGACCGATGATCAGTTCTTATCTTCGCCAGTGTTTGAAGAAAGTTTTTTTCAAGTGTAAACCAGAACGATGTTTGGTATATAAATCAGCTGAAATGTACATAATATGTAATTCGTTCTTCAACATCTTCATTAACAAATACCTACTTGTATGTTATAATAAATTGTTATTGGATTTAATACAAATGTTTATATAGATAATAGTGTACAACGTTTAAAGGATAGCATATTTACTACTACTACTACTAATAATAATCCTATATATTATTTCTGTTGTCAACATCCTTTTTTCTCAATTAATACAAAGCCGACAGCGATGAATAAGGTATCAGTGGTTAGGATTTTTTTTTACCGACTTCTGACATAGCATACTCAGTTTACGTTAAAACACATTGTTTGTTTAAAATTAAATTTAAAAGAAAAACCTATATATATTATTTCTGTTGCCTTTGCAATGTCTATCAGGGTCATTCTACAGAAATGGTAAATAATAATTTCGAAATGAATGTAAAATTTTTTTACAACTATTGCCTCTTAAAATGTAAATTAATGTGAAAACATTAGCAGAGCTGACATTTTTAATCCTCATAGAATATTTAAATTTAGATTTTACACGTCGCATGGAGTTGAGAATGTTAGCACAGGATTAATTTAAATGAATACAAAAAGTATTACTTGAAATTACTATTAAGTGGAAAATGATTACCATGTATATTTGTACATTTAATTCAAACTTGAAGTTTTATTACATCTGAATTAACTTGTGACAAAGCAAGCTCTAAGACTTGAGAAGTTCAATTCTCCTAGGTTGTAATGTTTGCACTTTAGGCCAGGTGTACAGTGGAAACCTTCTAAGTGCTCGAAAGTTGACTCTTTTTGGTGACAAACTGTTCCAGGTAACTTGGTGTACTTTCATAGTGCCTACAAATATCAAAACTTTCACAGGCAGAAGACAGCTTCGAGGTTTTAACTTCTTATTGTGTATATATTGACACCGGATTGTTTTTTAATTTGTCAACCAGTGCTGTACAACTAGGTATTCCCTCACCTTGAGCAACAAGTCTGTCTGCGGTTTGTTTAATGACACCCCCATTTCTATCCGGGGCACCTTTGCCGTGGCCAGCTTCACTGTAGTTTCAAGTCAAAGTTTGACATTTGATTTTAAAACTTGCCAGATGTGTTGCAAATAAATAAATCATTGACTTAGTTCTGTATTGTGTTGCTGGGCTATCCGATAAAAATGTATGGTATTAATATTTGGAAACTGAGACCTGACACTGTCAATTACAGGATTAAGATGTGCACAAATTGCAGATGGCCCATGTTTTAATGAGTCAGACAGCCTGCAAAATGAATCAACTTTTATGGTGCAGAAATGCCACATAAATAATACATAACACCTGTGTGCACAGTGACTTGCTGCTTAGATGCACCAAAGTTGACAGATTGTACTTCTTTGGAATATTTACAAACCCAATTTTCTGAAAAGTCATCATGTATAAGTAGCTCAGTACTTTTAAGATTTGCCTTCAAGTCATCTAAGCTCTTATATTGGTGAGGAATATGAAATTGATGATGCATAAACTTAGGCAAATTGTTTGTAAAAGTATAAATCATTTATTTCTGTGTAGGCCTACATCTTATGTCAACTTTCTTTGTTATTTGGCTGACAATTTATCTTGTTGATGATTATTTCTTAAATAAATATTCTTTGTCTCCATCATATTTTGCAATATTGATCTCTTTGTTTTTGCATAAAGAACAGGTTCGTAACAAACATTTTTCACTGTATCTTTCACAGCATATTTCCTTGAAAATATCCTGTGTTTTCTTAGTAAAAATAATACCAAGAAAATTGAGTTTTTTGATTAAAAGTTTTGTATTCTCATGAAGAATAAATAAACAGGTCTCACGGTTGCTGGCTATTGGAGGAAATGGCCCAAGTTTGCAAAACAAAGCATAACTAACTTTGTAGCTGTGAGTCTCCAAAAATCTTAAATTCAAACTCTTCATGGAATCATTTAGCGATCTTCTTTTTTTCTCTCTTTTTTCCCCTCTGCTTAAGGTTTTTTTTATTCTACTGTTTTCGTCGTTTTCAAGAAAACATGAACATCATCAGTAACATGTTTAAGAATACAAAGTTTTAGATAAAATGTTCGTTCATAATGTATATTCGTTTTAGTACGTCCACAGCTAGAAAACCTTTTATACGTCAAGAGCGCACGGGACTGTTTCAATAGCCTGTATTTTTTCAAAATGTTGCCCGTTACCAACATTTTGTTGTTGTTGTCATATTGAGCAACTGCTTTTTCATCTTATTTATTGCTCTGTATGCTTTAGCTCTGTCCTTGTGGAACTTTTTCCTGCCTCTCCTTCATTGAGTACCGGTACTGGCTATTTCCAGTGTTTGTAAATCAGAATTTCTCGGTTCTTCTTTAATTCCATTTCCATCATTAGAGTTACAACAAAGTACTGAAGGCTTGCTGGAGGATAATAATTAACAAACATTAGTTTTTCTATGGTACTTGTTTTTTATTGTTCTGGTAATGTTTGTTTGAAGATTCCCGCCACATATTTATTTTTTTCCTTCTCTCTCTCTCTTTGAAAGCCCAGAAATGCCTCTTACTTGATCATATTTTTTTTCTTTTTTGCCATCGTTCTCTTTCTTTTCTTTTAAATTCTTCATACTTTACAGGACCACTTCGTATGGCTTCTCTACGTTTTCTTTATTTGCATTTTTTCTTTTTTAACCTCAATTGTCTTTCTTTATTGGTAAGCTTTTTGTGTTTAATCATAGTACCTAAAACAAAATTATCTGATTTTACTTAAAAACCTTTTTCTAAAGATATTTTGTGATACTCGTACGGTATATTAAAATTAAAGCTCTACACTAAATATTCACAAAGCAGAACTGTGTTCAAGTATTTATTTTAAATTTATAATCAAATAAACTGTTGCACTATTATAAAGAAATTACTTGGTAGCCTTAACTTAATTGTGAAGTAAACCCAGGACTAAATGTCATCAAAATAAATAATCTTATGTCTTAATATAAACCTGGGATGTATAAAAAAATGTCTGGTCTTTGCTGCATTTTATTATTTTTTATCAACTCCATGTTCCCTCTCAACTCCATGGCTTTTCACTTTTTAAACATGCCATGGAGTTGAGGTACATGGAGTTGAGAAATATTAGTTTGAACATGGTTGTTGAGCCCAGTTTTAGCAAGATTAGTTTGGTTATTTAGCTAAATCTATAATACTTTATAGCTAACCTTTCTCAACTAAATGTAATTAAAAGATGCATATAATTAAAACAAAATTTAAACCATGGTGTTGAGAAGTAAAAAGCATACTCAAGCAGACAATGCCAATTATTTCAACAAAAATCACAAACAACTACACTGTTACAAGACATACAAAATGGCTTAAATATCTTCATTTTCCTCACACAACTCTTGCATAGAGTTTACTCTATTGAACCGCCTCGGTGGCGTAATTGGCTAACGCGCCAGTCGTGTTGAGCCAGCCCACCGAGGACGGGGAGATCGAGGTTCGAATCTCGGTCTGGGGAACTGGGGGTGGTTTTTCCTAAATGGTTTTCCACTCTCCCTCCACGCAAATGCGGGTTCACTTTCTCTAAATTCAACCTTTTCAATTCCTAATCCATTAGTGTAATTAGTACTTAAGCGTATAACCCGGACGGGTAGTAAGACGCGGTGCTAAATAATAATAATAATAAATAATTTACTCTATTGGAATTAAAATGAACTACTACGTATTCCATGGTATTGAGATAAAATGTTGTGGACAGAGATTATAGATTTTTTATAGTCTTAAAATAAATACAAAAATACTATTTATTTATGTAATTATCAAGCTATTACTATTGGTGTGCCTCCACGTTTTTTATAATTGAGTTCTTTCAAAGTTTACTATAATTTTAAACACAAGTTTCCCAATAGGATGTAGTTAGGACACACCATGAAGTTGAAAAAGCTGATAATTTTTCATTCTTTAATTAATCTTATTGATTATGAATTGTCAATAACACATGTTTATTATAAACATTAATGTTGTTCAATCATTTAGGTATAAAGTTTAAATGTGATAGTATAAACATTTACTATTACTAATTGAAAGGGACTTAATGTTTCCTTTTTTCATAGAATCACCCATCAATAAGTCTCAGGGACAGCCGCTTCAAAGAGCTGGATTGTACTTGCCCAATGCTGAGTATTTAATTTCAACAAACCAACAAAAGACTACTTTTTTTGGGG
>CABFWO010000359.1:63005-76257 GCA_902155825.1 Timema genevievae | reverse complement strand
ATTTTTTCTACCAATATTTCTGATATTTCACTTACGGTAGGTTCCTTATAAGCACTCTCTGTTTTTAGCCCATGCCTTATTTTAAAATAACACTTCATTACATCTTCATAGGTCAGTAGTAATATTTTACTAAGGTCTTTTGGATGGACAAAAATGGAGCACTAGTGCATTGGCCGAGTCTGTACTGTTTTCGACCCTACCATTTTTACTTTATTGTTACAAGATATACACAAAAGAAAATAACACTGTTGTCTATACAGCATAAAACCCGAATGGTTAGTAACACGCAGTGCTAAATTAATAATAAAATAAACTATAGTCTATAACAAAAAAAGAAAAACTAGATAAAAAAACAACTCAAATGAGACAGTTTCACATTAGAATTGTAGTACCACATCACAACATGAAGCTCAGAAAGCCACCGACTGCCTATTAAGTGACGCTTGTCACAGCTTGTTCAAGGTCACACTATACCTCAGCTATGTTATTACTTGTCACTTTCTGCCTGATATTGATGGAACGAAGAATATCACAATTGAATATTAAAGTAAAAATAAATTAATAACAAAAAATTTCAAAAATGTTAAAGATGTGCAAAAACCACAAAAAGTAAAAATTTCAAACTATTTGTGGGACCTCAAAAAATTATTTGTTTGATTTGATTTTTTTGTCAATTGACAACAATAGTCAAACGTTTATTTTTATCTTCATTAGAAATTTTTGTTCAAAAAATTATTGTCTTCAGAAATCTACCAAAAAAATGAAAAAAATCATAAATGTATTAAACTTCAACCCGTTTGCGGCACCTCAAAAACTTTTCTGATTGCTTTGATGTTTTAGTCAGTTCATTACATTAGTAAAAGGCAAGTTTATATCGCTATTAGACATTTGAATTTAAAAAAACATTTTTTCATTCCACCCTAATGGGCATATCGGCATCGGATGATAAACTTTTTAAATGAAAAGAAAAAATTGTCATTAAATTTCAGAACAACCTTAACATATAGGCCCTATTCGCTGTGTTTTCCTATTTTAGGACCACGTAAAAACCTGTGCATTTCCTAAAGGTTAATTTTCCTAATTTTGTTCCCTTAAACTAAATATTTACAATTTGATGCATGAAGATAAACATTTTATACTCATAACTTACGTTCATAATTATTCATTTAATTCTATTTTAAAAACTACAACATGTACACAATTTCCATGTTCGATTCCTATTTGCAAGGTTTTAACAGCATATACTAAAATAATGTATTAATGTTGAATTTTAAATTATCCTTTGTTTGAACACTATGCCTGTAAATATGCACACATTTATTAATAATATGGGACTTTATTTTTGTTTCAGGTAAGTTTTCATCTTTAAGCAGCTTTTTCTAACAAGTACTACATGTTGCAGACTGATTCACATTCGATAGAGCCTTCTTTCAGTTAAGTAGGTTAAACAATTTAATAGTTTTAAATTAATTAAAATATGTTATGGAAACATTTATTTGTGATTTATAATGAGTCAAACGCAGTCAAGATTAGCATAAATATGGTAAAATTAAACTAGATTAGAAGAGTGGGACTACATTTCAACCGCTTCGGTGACTGCCATGGTTTAAGGCGTCACTCTCGCAATATACTAAACTTATGACGATGAGGAAATAAGGGTTTGAATCCTGATAGGGTGTACTGAGGGTGATTTTTCCTAGTTGGTTTTACTCTCTCCCTCCACACGCAAATGCGGAGACACTTTCTCTGAAATCCAATCTTCCCGATTCCTAACACATTAACGTAATTAGTGCGCATGCGTATGCCCGGGTGGGTATTAAGACAAGGTGATAGAAAAATTACAACGTTTTAAAACATATGAAATCAATGCTGGTTTTTTATTTTAGTTGGAATATTTTTTTTTAGAATATAGATCTTCTTTTTATTTTCTAAAAATCTAAAAATATCAATGATTGTTCTTTTGGTATTGCATAGGTGCTATGATAGAATTTATGCATAAGCAAAAGAAATATAGCCGAACATTTTCTTTGGAAGTTCTTTGAAGATGCGGTTTTGGAAACTTTTAAGAAAGGGCCAGTCCGCTCTCAGCGCGTCTGCTAACAAAACATTTCTTTCTTCACTATTTATTTATAATTAACACCTGTTTAGTTTTTGCCCACGTCCTCGATGGAACGAATAAATACACCGTTTGAAAAGCAAAATATCCAAATGACCATCAGAGTGATCCGCTAGTGGGTCTGTTCAGGATCTCTTTGGCTCACGATGTTCATTCAGCGATTCACACTAATACTCTTACATTCAAGTTTGTTTCTCACTGGATACAATGTGAAGGCCGGTCTACACCTGCCGTTATGATTGAACAGAAAGGGGAAATAAATGTGCTAACGAGTGGTACCCGGATGAAAACCCGCCTATGTAAACTTTCTTGCTTTTACAAGTCACAGGTTTTGTGGTAAGTCCAGACGTGTTACGATTTTTGTAACCGGCCCCTTGATATAGTGGTCAGCGCACCTGGCTACCAACCCAGAGGTCTCGGGTTTTATTCCCGGTTGATACCATGGGTATTTTTCCTCAAAGGTGAATTAGCCCATTGGTCACCAGGGTCTGGCTAGTTAATCTAAGAGATTCTACTGGTTCCACACCCTCATATTGATTATCACCATCATTTAATCTAATCGGTGGAAAGAGCCTCCACGGAAAGGATGTACGATTAGTACATTCGGGCGTTCCTTAGGCAACGATACATAAGTACTGGGTAATCTTTACACTACTGGACTGCGATTAATGTAGCCCAGACATACATTTTTTTTTAAAAAAAGGTAATTTTATATAAACCTAAAGCTCAAGACTTCCCTTTTTCAGGACCTCAAAAACTTTTTTTTATGTGATCAAAAAACTTTTTAATAGCTTTCATACATACATTGACTAAAGTAAATTATAGTTAGAATTTAAAATATGGAAAACTTTGGTATGATAAACCGCTAATTAAATGCTTTTATTAGCAAAATAAAATAATTAAATTTGGTTTTGTAGAACTAAAAAATTAATATTGAAAGAGATTGCCGTTTTCTGAAACTTTGGCTACCCCTTTAAATATTTTTGAAATTTGAAATTCTTGGCCACATTCCAGGTGTATAAACTTTCAATTTTTCAATTTCTGGTGACCCCTCTGAGAGTGAAAGTATTGTGAATAGAATAGGAGACTTTGGTGGATATCGATGTTTCATTATCCCCCTAACACGAAAAAGTGGTTTTAGTGATGCCGTATGTCTTTATGTCCGTATCTCGGTTTAGAGCCGAAACCATTTTACCGATCGAGCCTAAACTGGGTATCTAGGTTTTTCATAGGGTTCCGCAGAGTAATTTTTAGAATTAGATATCTAATCCTAAAACTAAGGGGTAATTGATTTAATGGCACAAAGAGAAAAAAAATTTTTTTTTATTGAAACCAGCTCCAATGATTAAAATGTGTATTACCCGCTTAGGTGGCTGCATGGTCTAAGGAGCTATTCTAGAAATAGGTTGGCGGCCGATGAGGGGGAGATTGGGGTTTGATCCTGGTCGGGTGAACTGAGGGTGATTTTTTCTAAATGGTTTTCCACTTTTCCTCTACGCTAATTTAGATGCAATTGTACTTCCTCTGAATTCAACCTTCCTCATCCATAACACATTAGAATAATTAGTACATAGGCGTGTAACCCGAATGGGCAGTAAGACGTGGTGCTAAAAAAATTGTATTCAAGCATTATTTGATAATATAAACAAAATGGTACATCTCATTTTTTCAGGAAAATGACTTATAGGGTATTTTAAATGAGTGGATATCTCCAATTTTGATATTATCACCGCAACTCTTCGCGATACGAATTAACCTATCATTGAAAAGTTGTAGTACCGGTACTATTTAACAAAAAATAAAAAATGTTATTTGAAATATATTTTATAAGACAATAGTTTATAAGCTCTTGGCAAATATCTTTAAAAAAATTGAGATTTAAGAAATGGGAAGTTGATTTTTTTTTTATGAACAGAGAGTTTACTTTTTCAATTTTGTCTCTGCAACAATGTATATTATTTGGTTTAGTGTATCTCACAAATAAGTAAATGTTTCCATCTTGGTTTAGTGTATCTCACAAATAAGTAAATGTTTCCATCTGTCAAAATGATGTATGAGTAAACTAAAAAAAACTAATTTTTCTACTACCGTATATTTAATTAAACTGAAAGATGTTTCCAGTGATGCCTGTATCTGTAATCAAAGATAATTTTCCATCTTCATAAAAAACTTAAAGTACATCATCTGACATAACCCCTCCCCGCACACATGTTTTAACATATTCACTTGTGGATTTTATCAAGGCAATTTGTCGGTTAAGATTTTTGACTGTGGCAAGAAGATTTTTTTATATATTTAAAAATAAAATCAAGCACGATAGTCTGCGTGTTCACGAAAGTTAGTACCACAGATTAGATCGAGTCACTATGCTCTAAAGCTATTTAAATAATAAAATAAGTGTTATATAAAAGGAAACTACATAAACTCTGAAACTGCTTTTTCGGTAATTATAGTCCTGGCTGTAGTTTTCGCCATTAATTTAAAAGTAAACCCCACTTTAGTTAGTAGTCTATCGTTTTTCTAGTATTCAGCGTGCTTTGAAATAGAAAGTAGGACTATTTATAAAATTGTTTAATGCGTGGGTATGTATCAGGTCACGCCACTAAGTTACACGCGTTTGGTTAATATTTTCAGTCTCTCTCCTTTCTAAGGGCAGACATTTTATCTTATTTAACGATTTAATTTTATATGCAATTTTGACAACTCTTTAAATGTGTAAGTTTTTTTTAGTTTAAAATTTGTTTTGAATTATTGTTATAATTACTTTTACTATTATTTGAGGTATTTAACATGCACTTGCTGAACTGATTGATATTATTATATAAACCAAACCCAGCCGTTGTTAATTTTTCACTTAGAAAGGGTAAACATTCCTTTTCACTAGTTATTAATTTTTTGGCCACGCCGGAAATCAAACCCGGGGTCTTTATCACAGTAGACAGACACTCTAGTTATTGAGCTAAGGTGTTGGACTATAATAATTATTACTCTAGTAGGGTTGATAACTTGTAGTCTTGCACTTATCCAAACACAATTTGAAAACAATTAAAACCCAAAATAAAGGTTTAATTTTATTAACCTTGCTACGCTAATATTTTATCTAATATACTGTCCGTTGAAATAATGATTGTATTGGGTGAACGTTGGTTGATTGGAAATTCCATCGCGTTGATTTTATTTGATTTTACTATTTATATTATACATAATGGTACCATTTTTAATTAATCATATGATTACATAACACAAGAACAGAATCCCACTTAATTCGACACTAACTGAATTTGCAACAAAAGGAGTCCTCAAATTTAAATTGTGAAGAAATTACCAGAAGCTTCCTTGTTCCCCCCTCCTCATGTTGTTCCCCTCCCCCTTATAGTAAAAGGGAACAAATTAACTGTCGGTTCCTCGCTCTTTAAATATTATCAACAAAATATACATCTCATTCTATAAAATTCGTCTAAAAAGTTGTTTGTTTGAAGGTTACGCGAGTTACTAAAACAATTTTTGGTATATTTATATGCAAGGCCATGTGATCCGCAACTGCCACGTTTGATGGCTAGTATCTATGAAATAATTTAGTAAAATGTTATCAATATTGACGACCCCAAACAAATTTTTTTTCAAAGTTTCTTCCTACCAAAATCCTACTAAACGTGTCTATTATTTTACTGTTGTTTTATAAGACTAAAATGGTTATTTGTAAATGTAACACTCAAAAAGTGAAATTGGCCATTAACGAATTGGAAAAATTAATGCTCATTCCGTGAACTGGCTTCTTCGCTTGTCCACTTCACATATTGGGCAAAAACTGGCTCGGTTCATAAATTGGATAGCGCTTGTGCTGCCCAGTTCATGGATTGGCTATTTCATGAACCTGGCAGCTTCAATCCTTACCCAGTTCATGAACTGGACGAAGAACAGGTTTGGTATTTAAGTTAATTTAACATATAATCGTTTTATAATGAAGGTTAGGTTAAGTTAGGTTGGGTTAGTTTAATATAACATCTTGAAACTAATTTCAGGTAAGCTTGTAGTAGATATTACAATAAGTTACAGTTCATTAAATGGGCAAGAATTAATACCATTTTGGCCCAGTTCGTTAAATGGCCAATAGAAGAGGCCAGTTCACTGAATGGACAAAAATTTTCCCAATTCATGAAATGGGCAGTTTCACTATTGGGGTGTAGCATAAGTGCACAGTGTGAAAGCGGTAGAAAGAACCTCTTAAAAAATACAAACATTGTTTTGCAGTCAACATTGATAACAATTCACTCTGTTATTAATGTTATTTTTAATGTATTTATTTTATTCATCAAAAGTGACAGCTGCAGATCAGATGACCACACTTATAGACGTGTTAAAATGGTTTTAGTATCCCTTATGACTTTCGTGCGTATAACCCGAACGGGTAGTAAGACGCGGTGCTAATAATAATAATAATCTTATGAATGTAAAATATGGCTACTCCCAGCGCGTTATTAATATAACTTGACTCATCAGTAAACATGTGGGCTAAGGCGTTAACCTCGTATGATCTGATTGGCCGTTGGTGGGAAGGACGGGGTTCGAATCCCGGCTGGGTCTACTGTAATAGTAATAATAATAATACAGTGAACAGGATGAGTATAGAATTTATTGTGTGATCTCGTCTTAACTATCTACAAATTTATACTAATAAGGTAGAGAAGGGGGAGAAAATTAGGATTTAGAATAAATGTGGTTACGATTGCGTGGGTGGGCGGAGAGATTAGAAAATAATTTATGAAAAACCGCCCTTAATACAACCGTACAAGATTCCGAGCGTATTTACTCATACATGACTCATTAATTTATCCATAACTTGTTTAAGTGGTTGAATGGTTTAAGGAGTTACTCCCGCAATAGATTTGACTGCCGATGACGGAGAGATCGGAGTTTAAATCGTAGTGGAGTGTATGATTTTTCCTAAATGCTTTTTTACTCTCTCTCAATCCAAATGTTGGTACACTTCCTCTAAATACAACCTTCCTCATACCAAACACATTCGCTTAATTAGTACATACGCGTTTCCCCCGAACGGTAGTAAGACGCGATGCTAAAAAAAATATTAATTGATCTATAGTAAAGGTGTAAGGGTATGAAATGAATAAAACAAATACAGGAAGGGTTTGAAAGAGAGAAGAATAAATCACAGGAAACCAATATGAATAAGTAGTAGAATAAGCTGTTTCAAAATTACTGAACAAATATTGTTTGTGTAAGGAACTTTGCTCACACTTAAACTGCTAATAATGTGGACAAAGAGATAAAGGTTTCCTCTTGAATCTTTTAGTGTGTGAGAAACACTCGTTCTAGGCCTAGTCGCTTAAAAGAGGAAACCAAAACACATAACAAAAGGAAGGAAAGGAAAAAAATGGCTAAGAACAATATCGAACACAAATAAAAATGAATGTAAGAAAAACATTTAGGATAAAATCTGATTTAGTCTAGTTCTCTGTGTGACATATTTTCGGACCCTTTTTTATTTTCTCGTGAACCCTAGGGTATTGTGACCGTAAGGAAAAAATGGTATTCTAGATTTTGATGCATATCGACGTCTCCCACTGAAACGGAAAAAGTTTCTCTGTGTCTGTATCTCGACCTAGAGTCGAAACCATTTTACCTATCGGATTAAATCTTGGTATGTATTGTTTGGAATTAGAAATACAAACCCTTAATTTCAGGGTGGTTTACTAAAGAGTGAAAAGAGACAAAATCTAGTTTTTATTTTTTATTTTTAATTGGCTCTAACGATTTTGATTAAAATTAATATCAAGGCACTGTTTACAATACAAACAAAATGGCGCATGTAATTTTTACATAAGCGGATATCGCCAATTTGGATCATCACCGTAACTCTTTGAGATACGAAATACTTATTGCAAAGTTGATCTATTAAAAATAAAAATTATTTTATTTTAAATATGTTTTTATGAAACCAATAGATTATGAACTCTCTCTCTCTCTCTCTATATATATATATATATATATAGAGAGAGAGAGAGAGAGATGTGTGTGTGTGCTACTGTGAATTCGTTATTTTGTAAAATAACCAGTGATTTTATAAATTTCCCAATGCAGCTTGGTTAAAGTATGAACCATGAACTGTATTATCTACATTTACCGGTGATTTTTATAAAATATCTAGTGAAAGTGGATAAAAATATAGGACATAAATACAAACTAATTTAAACTCACCTAAGCTAAAATAAACTATTTTAAGCTTGTCTAATCTAACCTAACCAAACCTGATCTTTACGTGACTTATTAACATTCCCTGGTGGTTGATGGTAATTTTGTAAACTGACCGATTATTTTGAAAAGGTGGCCTGACGGTCTAGGGGTAAGGTGTCAGACTTGTGTGCAGGGGATATGAGGTTCAATACTCGATCCCGGCACAGATTTATCTGATTGCCAAACCCTTCCTAATAATTTACCAACACTACAAACACCATAATTAGATGAGTGGTAGAAGTTTGGTCCACCGTTTACTTGGCACAGAAATATTCTCGTTACTTTATTGTCAAAGAACGTTACAAATTTTGGCAATTGTTTGCCAATAACTACTGCGGAGGGACTTTCCCATCACCCTGCACTGTAACAATATATAAACCATACTTTATATTCATATATTTTCAATAATTTCTATACTGAACTTTTATTTATCTCACAAATTAATATTCATTAAAAAAAATCTGAAGTAATTTTATCTTATTTTGCGATAGTAACGTGATTTATCGTCTTAGAATGAAATATTACAAAGAGTATAGTGCAGTGTTTTATATCTACATATATTTTCAAGAATAACACAATTTACAAAAATATATTTGAACGTTGAATCTGCATTAAAAATATTTCATTAATTTGATTCGGGTTCACTTTGATTTGTGAAAATGGACCTCGCACCATCGCACACATCTACCTTTTTATTATAGCTTAGTGTTAAGAAATTATTTTTTACTTTAAGGTGCTTCAATCTCAAACGGAAAGTGGCTTCAAGTTTATATTTTATCTTAAAAGAGAACTCTTTACTTAGAAAATACTGGTAGCTATCCTCTTTAACTGTAGCTAACCGAATTAGTTTTATCAATGCAGCACCGATATCTAGCCAGCCTTACGATCATTTTATTGTGAAGAATTTGAGAGACCTACACTGCATTCTAAGAGCGAATTTATATTCACGTAGAGGCGTTTCTTCTATTAGCTCTCTTTGAATCACAAGAGATAAAACCCGTATAAAAAAACAGTAGGGCCGACAAAGAATAAAGAGAGAACCAAACGTGAGACTGGAATTCATTGCCGTGTTAACACAATAAAAATATATGGGGTGTGTACCATGATTTGTGGTGGATAAAATGATTGGATTTTGTTGAATAAAAATTTGTTTTTTATCCACTATAAATATTTTATTTTGTTACATATAGACGGGAACAAATTATCTCAAAATTATTTTATATGGTACTTTGATAAGAGAAATTACAGCTAAAACATGTAATAACTTTAAACTATTATTTTAGCCACACTAGAAATACAACTCTTTTAAGATAAAAATTATAAATAAATGGTACGACACAATCGTACAAACTTTCTCATATAATTTATAAAATATTGAGGGGGAAAAACATCAAAAATAAGCTATTAGTAAACTACCCTAAACTAATTTATATTAGTAAAAATAAAAATATATTCTTATATCATGAAAAACTGTTCCCATATACCTATTTTGATCGCAATCTTATAGGCTTTTTTTTTCTAAATATTTCCCATTATATAACATTTGTCGAAAATGACCTATCGTTAAATTAACGTATTTTAGAAAAAGTAAAAAACCTTATTTATTATCACCTAAAATAGTCTTACACAAACACCAATTTAAAAAAAATCAGTCATCAGTGCTACTATTAAACTAATTTTTCAAGAAAAACCAATTTGTGATAAAATTCTAAGGGTTAATTTCATCCAAAAACTTTTTTTCTCCACCTCATTAGCAGGGCCTGGATTTTGAGGACATGTTATATTTTTATTGCTACATCACATACAATTATTTTCATAAGTACATAAACTCTGTTCATGACCAACTTGTGAATGTGTGGAATGCCAGGCCTCTACCGTGGTTCGGATTCCACGTTAAACTGTAGGTCTTCCATTTCATCTCACAATCACCCTACTATTAAACACTAGCGTAAGTGCGTATAACCCGAACGGGTAGTAAGACGCGGTGATGATGATGATAATAATAATAATAATAATAATAATAATAATAATAGCACTGCAACTAAGCTTAAGAGGGTTGCGTTGGGAGGGAGCAGCTATTACTTCTAAAGCAAATTTTTGTAAATCAATACTATATTTATTAGGATGAATGTGTTTACTTGTTAAAGACTCCTTTGCATGGGTAATCTTTAGTTTAAATTTGTAAATCACGTGTTTGATCTATTCATGTGCATTTTATTACGACTCTTTGTTTATATTTTTGGTTAATTTTTTTGAAAATTTAAAGTCATTTTTTAGAACTCGAAATTCATTTTATAAGTCATTTTGTGATAATTTTCAGGTCATCAAAATCCGGGTCCTGTTCATTAGTGAAATTACGTTTAGATTACGTCTCCGTGGTTCAACATGGTGAAATATCATTCGATTTTTAAGTTATCTGTTTTTTTAAGAAAATAATTAAATATATTATTATTACTGTTGTTATATAAACTAGATAGTTACTATTTTATCAAAAAATATATTAAATTGCTTGTTTAATATATAAGGGCTTTAGTTTTCTTATATAGAAATGATTATGTTAATATTTTCTAAGCGTATAATCTAAATTGGTAGTAAGCTGCGGTGTTAAAAAAATGTTTTAGTCATTATAGTTGAGGATGTTATATTATTTATTGTTAAGTTTTGCACACAATTGTTGACAAACATAATAGGTATAACTGTATACAATTTTTAATGCCACGTATAAAACACATAAGCCGTAGAAACAAGTCAGGTGTTAAATTATTAATTATATTAATTAAATATGTATTTTGCATTTAAACACGATTTCAACTCTATTCCTACCGTAATTAGGGTTTTGTCTGGTTCATCACAAATCTCTCATATTTGCAGTTTATTTTCTAGCTACCGTTTGGATTTAGATATGTAGTTCTAATTTTCAATAACAACCTAAATTTTACAGTGCAGTTCAGTTATCATATAGCTAAAAGTTTTTTTCTTGAATCTTTTGGTTGACAAAGCCAGAATTTTTCTTTAATATATCTTCACTGAATGTTTAAATTAATATTTTATTAAAATTGGTCCAAGTTATTTTTATTTGGTATTCAACGTGTATTTTTTGAACCAACTAATTATATTATCAGCACACAATTTATAAACTTAAATCTAGAAAAGACACAACATCCAGCTCCCTGGCCGTTAATTCATCACTGTGAAAGAACAAACGCATATTTCACCATTAATAAATTCTTTGGGAATGCCTGTAATCGAACCCGGCATCCATAGGTCAATAGGCGAACACGCTACCGACTAAGCTAATGTGTTAGATCTAGTCTTAGTTAAATATGTTATTATTTGTATATGTTAAGTTTAATAAAAACAATTTTAAGCTCAATATATTTTTAACTATATTTTGTGCAAGGCAAAAATCCGTACCAATTTTTATTAAGACTTATAGTATGTGTAAATTAAGCCCCTTTATTCAAGAACATTAGATAGTAAGGTCCAGTTGCCCAGAATGTAAACAGAAAGAAGTGAGGAAAAAAAATATTAGAGTATGTCGCAGAAGTGTAGGAACGTTTTCATTAAACAAAAATTGGGGTTGAGGGAGGGTTAGTTCCAAAATAAACTTGTGGTGCCTTCAGAAATGAGGCTGGCCCTTTTTATAAATCAAAGTACGTTCCCTAAAGGGAGGCATTTTATATACCAAATCTGTAAGGCAATTTGTTCGGAACTGCTTTAATCAGAAACTAAAGACTGTGTGGCTGCCCCAAATCAGGTCTCTTCGCTAACCGTCACAATTTTTAGTGTGTGTTTATGGAGGGGTGGCATTCCGCGACCCCTTATTATTATTATCCCCCCCTTCACAGATGAAAAACGCTTCAAGGCAGGACCATTGAATCGGAGCTGTTTAGGTCCACGGACCTTAAAAGACGTGATCAACTCTTGTTGCCTTCCAATGAATGTGTTGTAAGAGGCTGTGAGGATGAAAGTGGTCATAAAAAACATATTACTTTAGAGGGGTTTGGGAAAGGATAGGGGGCTGTGGGGGTGTCAGAAAATCTTACTTGCCCAAAGCGCAAACATATTGGTTTTATAGGGTGCGTAAGGAAAGTCATATCACACTTGCCGTGGGCGATAGACGCCCGTTATTACGCCCTTCTCTTTTGCAAACATGACCATAGATCGCCGCCATATCTGTGATTTTGATGGCTCCAAGTAACCGAAGATATAGCACGTTCGTGTGTATACTCGGCTATAAATAATGAATCGAAGAACATAAAAATCGCATTAGCGAAAAGTGTGAAGTGATTTCCAAGTGATATCTCCAAATAATTTTTTTACAAATTCCAACCTTAGGCAAACTGAACTAAAATGAAAATACTATGATAGATTAAATTATTTTCATCTGATAAATACGAGTATGTCCGCGATAAATCTACAAATGTTATAACATAACTTCAAAAAAACTATTTGCTTAATGAAGGGTAAATGTATAGTTAAATTTTCATAATAATTTCCTGGCAGCTATCAAAGCTACTAAGTCTACATTCATATATTCATACGTCAAATCATTTGATTTGCAGCTGTCACTATTGATAAATATTATAAATACCTATATAATAACACTAATAATACAGTAACAGATAATCAATTTTGGCTGAAATTTTTATTATTTTTTTTTTCTGAAAGGTCTTTCCTATGAAAATCGGAATGTAGTTCTACCGTATATATTTTAAGCACATCCAAGAAAGCATAGCTTTTTTTTTTTCAACACCACGTCTTACTACCTGGTTAGGTTACACACATGTTATAATTACGTTAATGAGTTTGGGATGAGGAAGATTGATTCAGAGAAAGAGTACCCGCATTTGCGTTGCATTTTTTTTTGGGGGGGGGGGGAAC
>CABFWO010000359.1:31662-60495 GCA_902155825.1 Timema genevievae | reverse complement strand
GGGGGGGTAACACTTCCAAAAAATCACTCGTATACATTTTTCCAGATAGTATTATGAATAACGTACTTTGTCAAGAAATACTGATAATGGCCCGTAGTGCGTTTAATTTTTTACACGCACTCAGGCAAGCTGGATGCTACTTGGACCTCAAAACTCCTCAATGTGTGTGTGGTCTTTTGTGACAGATCATTAACGCCACACATACAACCACTCATATACTTCGTTTAACCTGAACGGTAGCAATCTTAGTTTGATGGATTCTACTCTGGGCCTATCTTATAAGCTACGTACGCTATGGTAGAACAAGCGAGGTAAGATAACTAACTACTTATCAGAGAGAATTAAAACAAACATACACACACGCTGCCCTTTGATTCATACCCCAAGATAATACAACCATGTAAATATTATTAAAATAAATGTTTCGGTGTTCCTCACAGACATTCTCTCTCTCTTATCTTAAAATCGAAACATTTGCTAAAAATCTGTACGATTTGTGAAATGAAATAATATTATACATTAATGAAATAACACTCCACTAAAGAGCATAAATTAAATAATATATACTGTTACGGAAACATTGAGAAAAGAGGAACCTCTCTGTCCACCAATGAGCATAACAATCAATTTAATTTTAAAATTACTGAATTAAAAAATATATTTGCTCGTAAGTCAAAAACTAAAGTTTTATAAAAAATATTTCAAACAAAAGAGTTTTATATTTAATAGTCCTACTACATCTTTACAATGATAAGTTATTTCGTATCTAAAAGAGTCGCTGATATATTCGCGTATGTAAAAGTACCCTAAAAGTAATTTTCATGGTAAAATCATATCTGCCCTTTTGTTTGTAATGTTGAACAGAGCCCAGACACGAAATTTAATAAACATCGTTGTAGCGGATTTTGAGGAACTCATTTCTTTCTCTTTTTGCTTCTTAGGAAACTAGCTATTTTATTTTAGGGTTATATATCTGATTCCAAAAACTCCTCGAGAGAACTTTATGAAAACCATTGATACCAAATTTTAGCTTGATGGGTAAAATGGTTTTGGCTCTTGTCCGAGATACAGAAACCTAAACAGACGGTATCGTGAAAAACAATTTTTCGGTTTCAGAGGTTCATGAAACGTTGACGTTTATTAAAATCTTGGCTTAGATTTTTTTTTTGTTGCGATAACGATACTCCTCTCTCCAACGAATAGGGAAAAGATGAAATTGAATTAAGGCTTACATCTTCAACAGTATACGTGTTTGATATTTACTGGAACGAATAAAAAACTATTCCCTCTGATCCTGTACGTATGTAAACTTGTAAACATAATTTAAAAATTGAAATTTTCCATTCTAAAAAGTAAAAAAAAAAGCTATGTTTTGGTTTGTCACTAAGATATAAATGTCTGAGTAACTAAAGTAAATAGGTACAAGAGTGTAGAATGAATATTTGTAAATCATGATGTAATTTAATAGATGAGTCACAACACAAACTATAGTGCCATTTGTTTTTTTTTCTTCCTCCACTGATTGTTCTCCTACTGACGGACAGATCCGCCCAGTAACATTTAAACATACTTTGTATCTGGTCGTTTATGAATTTCTTCTCGACTATTCTAGAGCCTTAAACACCGGCTTGCTGGTAGAAAGAATAAAGTAAAATGTGTGTATATGTTTGTGTGTGATAAAGAAATAGAGAGAGAGAGGGAAAGAAATAAAAACTTGGGACGGGAGGAAGGGTGGGGATTTTAAAGGCAGTTTCGCTCAACGATATATCTAGTCTAGACCTCGTTACACCACAGAATTACCGTGTATAAAAAATTAAGACCGTAATTTATTCTGTAATATTTCTATGATGGCTGCTTCTTTGCTTTTTGACTTTTATTTCAAGATGTAAAACTCATTTTCCCCATATCTATTGTAATTTTGTGCATTCAAACGACTAGGTGGTAATTATTTTAGAAAGTAAAATAAAAAAATATTGTTGGTCAGTAAATTGTTTGCTCATCACATCACCTTTGATTTGGACTGTTCGTTCATTGATGCTTCCAAACTTTCGTGTGTTTTGTTTGTTTTTTTGTTTTTAGGTTTTGAATATACATTAAAACTAATTTATACTTACCATCCGTATGGAAGCCTACGCATACAAGTCAGGGAAATCTCCCATATTAAATCATGTTTTCGTGTAACTAGCTTATTTACCAATCTCGTAATTGAATTATGTTGTTTAGAGTCAATAACATGTTTACAATATTATTTTAGTTAAAAAGAATGCTTTTTGGTTTTAGTATATTGTTTCTCAATAGTTACGGTTTGATGTAGGCTGTATTATATTATTCAATAACTTTGCTAAGCAATCAATTGATTGTAAACAAATTCATTGTCTATGAAAGTTGTATAAGTGCCATCGAAAGATACTCAGATGACTAATTTCTAAACTATTAACACATTTTTTTTTACCTCCATACCGTATTTACCTGACTATGAAACGATTTTTTTTAAATCACATTTACATTTATTGTATGAGTAATATCTTAAAACCTGTGAACAACGGTTATTCTCTAGTATAAAATACAATAATAGCTAGTATACATCCCAAAGGTTCGTCCTTATGTGTTTACCAATCCATCCGGATAAGCGCGCGCACTCAGCCCTTCGGCTCGTTAGTGTCACCCTCTAGAGATACCGAGATCGAGTCTATAAATTTTACCGGGGAGCTATCTAATACACCTGGTGGGGCAATAAAGTCCCTGGACTGGTGCGATATATGGGAAATAAAACAAATAAAAAATAATTTACTATGCTTTTATTCAACATAGTTCTTCCCAAATTCAACACATTTTGGCCATTATCCCAAAAGTTTTTGAAAACGGTGAGAAAAGTCTTCTAATGAAATCCTCTTCAGTTCAGCGGTCACATTTATTTCGATGTCGTCAACATCCTCAAATGATGTTTCCTTTGAGGGCTTTTTTCACTTTAGTAAACGGGAAGAAGTTCGCAGGTGCCAAGTTAGGCGAATACTGGAGTTGGTCGATCTCCGCAATAGTCATCAACACCCTGTTTCGATAGAAATCTCTTCACAACCAGGGCAGAATGAGCAGGCTCATTGCTATGCAGCATAAACCAACTTCCCTTTTCTCTTTACCAATCTCTGAAGAACTTCTACGTAAAATTTGCCATTCGATGTATATCCTCACGGAAGAAATTCCTATGAATTACACACCTTGCTTGTCGAAAATTATGATCAGCATGGCTTTCACAGAGGACTTCTTCAAACTAAACTTTTCAGCTCTTGGTGAAGATGTTGATGTCCATTGCATACTTTAACTCTTGGTTTTGGGATAGTACTGTAATACTCACGACTCGTCACCAGTGACAATGATGTCGAGGAAATTAGGATTGTCTTCACAGCTCTCAACGAAATCTTGGTATGACGCGACCTACCTCTGCATTTGCTCATCCGTCAGATTGTGTTGGATGAACTTTGCACATATCTTTCTTTTTCATAATTCTTCATGCAGAGTTTTCAGAACGATCTTATTATTTAGTTTGAGCTTTTCTTCCATCATTTTGAGATTCGCTCATCGATTTCTTTCCACAATTTCGCGTACCTTCGCGACCTTATCTTCAGTTCGAGAGGTCGATGGACGGCCACACTTCGGAGTGTCTTCAACATCTTCACGTCCGTATTTAAATCATCTAAACCATTCAAAAACTCTAGCATGACATATGTAATTTGCTACTTTCAACATTTCCTAGGTTTCCTTTGAAGTTTTCTCCAGTTTCACACAAAACTTTATGTTGATTCTCTGTTCGCTGGTAAAGTCGTAATAATGGATAAAGGCACGGCTTTACTTTCTCTCCTAAGCGCATGGCGTGGATTTTCATCACTTGGTAAAGACCCGTCGACCTCATCTGGGTCCTAACCCGCAAACATAGAATCCTGGGGCGATAACTTTATCCTCTTAGTTATTATAATGTATTACCTGGTGATCACTATTGACGACCATCTTACAATAGGATGTATAAAGGAAAATAAAAAATCTTATTACGGGACGGAAAGGTACGTGATAAAACATAAGTCTTTTTGCAGTTTTCATAGCAAACAAATTATTATTTTTTCAACAAAATAAATCACGTAATCTCTCCTGTAGAAACAGAGTTTAAATTTCTACACAGTCATCTCAACAGTTCTTGAATATCTGTCATGAACATATTAGCATCTGATGAATAACTTATTTAATGAAGTGAAAAAGTTATTAAATTCTAGAACACTTTTGGTAGATATTAGAGAACTGTTGAAATTACTACTGTGTGTGAAGAAAATTAAACTATGTTTCTACTAAAGAAATCTTTTATTAATTTTGTTGAAAATAGATCTATTAAAACTGCAAAACTACTGGCCTAAGCTCTCGTTCCCTCCCATCCAGCCTTAACTGAAGATTATTAATCAGGAACTCTTGCTTATACAAAGTTTCATAAAAGACAGGATCTCATTCATTGGCTGGTCCCTGGAGTGTAAAATATTGTTCGCAGCGGTAGCCGAGTGATCTACGAATCAACACTTGTATATCACTTGGCCTCCGTTGGCGGGTAGATTGAGTCTCGAATCCTGATTGGATGTAGGCTTCTTTTTTTTTTCTACTATTTTTTCATAAGCTTATATTAAATATTGAAAAGCTTTAACAACTAAACAAAATTTACCCTTTTTTTTAACACCGCGTTTTATTATCCGTTTGAGCTGTACACATATGTACTAATTGCGCTTATATGTTAAGGATGAGAAATGTTGAATTTAGAGGAAGTGAACCCGCATTTGCTTGGTGGCAGAGAGTAAAACAATTTAGGGAAAATCACCCTTATTACACCTGATCGGGATTCAAACCCCGATCTCCCTGTCATCGACTGTCCAGTCTATTGCGACAGTGACGCCTTAGACCAGTGGCTGGCAAACTCCGGCCCGCTGACTGATTTTATCTGGCCTGCCAAATATTTATCAAACAAACAATTAAGTTCATAAAAATAGCCTAATGAGATGACTATGAGATACGTGGTACGACGCAACGCACAAAATTTCTCATATTGTGTATTATGGCTTCAAAGATAATTTTTATTAAATAGATTTTTATTAAACTACCCTTAAGTACGCTTTCCTCACTAAAACAAATGCATAATCTTGTTAATCACAATACCCACTCTTTGTATATCAATTTTAAAACAAATTGTTCAAATACATTTAACAAAATTCAAATTTTCAAAAATAAATTATTTGTAAGGTACTCTACAATTATTAGTACATTACCTTACATTTATTTGTCAGGCCTATTTGCAGAAATAAAAACTTATTCTTATATATTATCATGAAAAATTATCTACAGATTCCCATTTTGAATTTTATCTTCAGGGTCACTTAACAAAAAATTCAAATTTTCTATAGTTTGTAGTAAGTAATCTACCCCTAAATAAAGTTATTTTAGATTAATAAAGTTAACATTATTATTGATATTGTAAAATAGTTACCCAATACCAATTTTTAACCAAATCCAAAGTTTTTTTTCCAGAAAAATCAAATTTTACTTAAATCGTTCATTAGTTTACTATAAAATTGTTTTTATTTTTTCAGAAAAATAAATCTAAATAACTATATTTATAATACAAGCAGCTTAACAATCAATCAAATCAATTAATCAAATCGCCAAAGCGATTAAAATACTCAAATTAAAAAGAAAGTCATCAGTAAACTATCCCTAGCCGAATTTCCCGCTCCCCTCCCCCCATAACAAGTATACAGCTTTACACTCTCTAGATATACATTTTAAACAAAATCTTTAAAGCCATTTTCGAAATATTTGGATTTCAAAAAAGTTACTCTTCAGTAAACTACCCTTAATTGAAGGGCTAGTGTTAAAAAAAAGTGGTATATATCTATAAAATCTAAACATTAAGTTTGAACAAAATCCATAAAATGGTTTTGGATTTGTGGACAGGGACAGACAGACAGACAAACAGAATTGTAAATACACTTATTTTGGTTCTTGTTCACAAAAAACGCAAAGATTCGTCATATTTTCACAATTGATTTTTTTCACAATCACAATACTTTCTCTTTATGTGAAAAAGTAAAATATAAAGTTGACATTTTTGCCTCGATATTTCTTCTTTCAACCATGTCCACTAATTTTTTTTTAAGACCATACGGCCTACGATGTCAAAAATTTTGCCGACCTCTACATAAGACCATGCGGCCGCCGGAACGGATGACTTTTTATTACTTTTTTCAAAAGGTAAAAGTAAGTTTAGTTTGTTTATTATGTGGTAAACAAAATATTTACTCTTTACTGAGGCTATTTAATCCTTTGGTAAGTTTTGTCTCGAAAACAATTCTAAACAAGCTCGTAAGCCACTCGACCAGCTACTTAACGAGTAAAGTTGGGCATCTCTCACGGAGAGCCATTATTTCATGCAAATTATCTATCCTTAACGTCCTTTTATTTTTGTCTAGCTTTTTTTTAATCCTCTTTTTCTTTAGTATAATAAAAACACTATTTAACTATTGTCGTGTACGGTAGTAAGCGACCACACCCGAGGAATTCCGGTGGAAGGCCGGAAAAAAGAGCTTCTCGGTTGCGATGTCATCATGATAATGAAGCCTATAACGATCCCCTCCCCTCAAGAGCTAATTACACGTCGCAGACAAACATAGCGAGGAATTGTGGTCTCGCTACTCTGCCGATATGCATATTACGTTGTCATACACACTTCAAACATACTCGGTTCACGTGGGGGTATATTTGCCGTTTCTCGTAGATCAGTTACCGTGGATTTCACACATTCGTCGAAAAACACGAAGCAGAACACAAACTTGGTCACGTTACGAGCTTTAATCCAATTTTTAAAAAATTGACGCTGTCCACTTGGCCCGATTTGCATTGGTTAGAGCTTTCTCGGCTTTGTTCGACGACATCTCCTTGGGATACCTAATACAATTTCAAAACTAACCCAATGATTGCGCATGCGTATACAAAGCGAGATTCAAGCAGATATTTGCACCTACTGTGTGACATGATTTGAAATAACTCGTGAAATAGAAATCTCTTGTATCCTTTTAACTCTTTTTTTATTTGTTTTAAGACACAATATCATAATTTGAAAACATCCCTCTTGATATTAATCTCAAAGATTTTGAATATATGATCAAAATTGAAGATATCCGCATGTGTTAAGTACCCTCAAAATCATTCTACCTGGAAAATGAGATGCACCATTTTGCTCATAATGTTAAACAGTGCCTAAATACGAATTTCAATCAAAATCGTTAAAGCCGATTTCGATAAAATTTATTTTTTATCTTTCACCCTCAAGTGAACCACCCTTAGTTTAGGGTTGTATATCTAATCTATAAAAAAATAAATCCTTTGTGTAACCTGATGAAAACCCTAGATACCAAGTTTCAGCCCGACAGGTAAATTGGTTTCGGTTTCCAGTACCAGTAACAGACAAACGACATTGCAAAAAATACTTTTTCGGGTTCAGAAAGTCATAAAACTTCGACATCCACCAAAATCTCGAGTTCGATTTTTCCTAACAATCACATTATTTCTCTCTCCGAAGGGTCGGGATGAAGTTAATAATAATAATAATAATAATAATAATAATAATAATAATAATAATAATAATAATAATATTTAGCACCGCGTCTTACTACCCGTTCGGGTTATACGCTTAAGTACTAATTACGCTAATGGATTAGGAATTGGGAGGGTTGAATTTAGAGGAAGTGAACCCGCATTTGCGTGGANAATAATATTTAGCACCGCGTCTTACTACCCGTTCGGGTTATACGCTTAAGTACTAATTACGCTAATGGATTAGGAATTGGGAGGGTTGAATTTAGAGGAAGTGAACCCGCATTTGCGTGGAAGGAGAGTGGAAAACCATTTAGGAAAAACCACCCCCAGTTCACCCGACCGAGATTCGAACCTCGATCTCCCCGTCCTCGGCGGTCGAGCTCAACACGACTAGCGATGAAGTTAATACATCACTAAAAACATTCTTAGCTACATATTTTTCCGCGAACGTGTTTTGAACACATTAATAAGCAGCATAGATGAACACGTGGACTAAATGTCAGGCTCATCGCTCATCTATTCTGGTTTGTCGATGTCGAAAAGGTCGGAGATCGAATCACAGCTGGGTACATTTCCTCTAATCCTTACCTTCCTCTGGACAGGTAGTAAGGCACATTGGGAAAATATTTACCTATCAAATACATTTGACATTATACTTAATTTTAGCAAAATAATGAAAATATATATTCTTCTTTTATCTAATGGTTATGTTTCATTTTGAAATGAATTGTACTTCTTATCGATTTAACTTATCTTATTTTACTCTAACACAAAATATTAATTTGTTCGAATAATTAATCCAGTGATGTTATAACCATCTCGATTTGAAACATCTGCGTTACACCGTGGTTGCAGCTTCGAACCTTAGACCTAAAAACACCCGTTTATTTAACATTTCAAAATGAAATGCCGTCCATTAATCATCAGCGAGTTAAGTGACAGATTAACTGAGTAGAAATTACGCTTATTCTTGAGTGATAAATGTTAGCGAATGGTCTACGTTTTCTGAACGTTACACCTGTGTTCTTTCATCCCTTGGTGGTTGTCCCTTGAATTGTCAGGAACACCATCTAACCTAAGGACGTGCATGTGCGCACACTTTTAAAACTCGAAGATCCGACAGTAAAATGTAGATTATCTGACCCTGACGTTCATGTTAGCTTGCTGGTTTCGTCAACTTCAATCATTTCTGTCTTTTTGTGTTGATATTTTAAAGTTTTAGTTGACTTTGTCTAGGAATTTAGTTAGGTTGAATATTTCTCTCCGGATGGTGCTTCGATAAAAGCCTAACAATTGTCGTATGTTAAGGTAGAAATTAATTTTGGTTATGAATACATATTATTTATTCATTTATTTAGCATCGCATCTTACTACCCGTTCGGTTTATACGCTTAAGTACTAATTGCGATAATGGGTTCTGGATTGGGAAGGTTGAATTTAGAGGAAGTGAACCTGCATTTGTTTGGAAGGATAGTGGAAAATCATTTAGGAACACCCCCCAGTTCACCGACTGAGATTCGAAGCTCGATCTCCCCGTCCTCGGCAGTCTGGCCCAACACGTAACTAGCGCGTTAGCTAACTACGCCGCCGAGGCGGGTTATGAATACATACAGCCGTCTCTGGATCCATCTATAAATTAAATTGGGTTGAAACCCACTTCTTTGGTCGAATGGCCTAAAGGTGCGTTGTTTCAAGCTGCGACAGTTACCTGCGACTGTGGTTCAGGGTTGGAAAAAAAAACGGGTTATTTAAAAACAAAACAGTTGGGTTACATTGGGCTTTATTGGGTTTTTTTTTGTTTTATAGGGTTTTATTGTTTTTTTGTGGTTTAATTAAATAAATTATTTATGTTATCTGATTAAACCAATAATTCAAATATATTAACTATTCGGGATCCAGAAAAACATATTTTAATGTTAATCTAGTGAGGAAAGGAATAATAAGAAACATAATAAAGGAAAACAATAATGCAACAATACTGTATAAGCTAACAGATTGAAAAAAAAAACTTTGTGTAGAAGGAATAGAAAGAGCTGGGAAAGGTTAGGGGAGATCATGCATCAAATTACTGGTGAGCCAGCTGCAGAATTGATTTGTTGCTTTCTTTAGTTAAAGATAAAAAAGGTCAGAACTTTCGTTATCTCATTTGCTTTAATGAAAAAGTATTGTTTCTCGGGCCTAGTATTAATACAGTGTAGACTCTTTAAAATAATATTATCCAAAATGAGTGAACATATTATTTTGATCAACCAATTAAAATATATTTTATAGCTTCGTCTAATGTATAAAATCTGTAATTTCAAAAAGTGTGTATAACACCAAATACAAATCATTCAATGTATTATTATTATTATTATTATTATTATTATTATTATTGGGTTTGATCCAAAAGGTTTTCAACAGAATGACTAACAATTTTCTAAGATTAGACAATTGATTTGTATCCAAAATATAATATGTGTTTTTAGGTGTTTTTTTGGTGTTTTTTTTGGGTTGTGTAAAACTATAACAACCTTGGTGCGGCTGGAGTCACGTGGATACGGCCTCAACAGATTTTGGCGACACAAGCCGCATGCGACAGTCGTATGGGGTGTTTTCCAAAACGCGACTCCACTCGCAGTCGTCGGTCGATTTAGAGATGGATGAGAGTACATAATTATGATCCGACTGAAAGAACATTTTTGGAGATTTTGAGGGAGGAAGAAGATGATCACGAAATAATTTTAATGTGGTTGTAAAGCAGATGGAAAAGACAGAAGATGAACAATTGTATGCAGGTCCTTGAACTTCGAATGTTTTAGATTGTATACGCGTGGATTTTGAGATACTAACTCACACAACACCTCATCCTGCAAGTGGGTCATTATCACCGCCAGTTTTTGTTGTTTAAACAATTGTTTCAATAGATTAACACACAAAATTCAATAACAAAGACTCAATGTCGCTACAGCTCTCTAGAACTGTCGCTGCGGCCCTAGACGCAAGCATTGGTAACTCCACCAGTGCTGCGACACGTGCCGCCATCGCCCCGTATCGCATACTAAATTCACACTGCGCATGCGCGAAGACTGTGATTCTAACCGCAATGCGGATCCAGCCGCAGTCTTAGCAGCTTGGACAACGCACCTTAAGGCAGTGTTGTTCATCTGGCGGCCCGCACTCACTGAAAATGTGACCCTCGCAGTATCCTGTAGGAAAACCTTGGCGGCAAATGTGAAATATCTAACGACTAAAATAAAAATATTGTCATGGTTGCATTTTATTATACGTTTAGTTAGTTAGTACAAATATTTATAAATATGTATTTAAAATGCTAAGTTTTTTGTGAAAGTGTGTGTACGTTCATATTTCATAATAAATCTCAACTTTAATAAAACTATTACTGGCGGTATAATTTGAAAGATTCTACAAAGCAAAAATATAACTTACATACAAGTATAAAAAGTAATTTAATTTTTTTAGGTGTTGTTAATAGGCCTGTATTAAGTTTTTGGGATTATATAATAGTATATCTTCTATTTATTATATCTTTGTAAACTGATGATAAGATTTGGCCATGGGTTGAAAATGTTATTCCACCATGGTTTAAGGTGTCACTTTAACAATAGACTAGACTGCCAATGACGGGAAGATCAGGATTCTAATCCCGGTTGGGCGTACTGAAGGTGGTTTTTCCATAATGGATTTACACTCTTGAAAATGCCGGTACACTTTTTCTAAATTAAACTTTACTCATCTCTAACACATTAGTGTAATTAGTACATATACGTATAGGTCTAAACAAAACGGGTAGGGAAACTTATTGCTAAAAAAAAAAGTTTAAAAACTACATATGTATGTTTCACTCGAACCCGAGACCTTCGGCTCGATTCCCATGCCCAGTTGTTTATTTAAAACCAAATTAAATTAAAATAATTACCACCTAGTTTGGCTTTATTTACTTTCAATAAGTAGTAAATTAATTGACTAAAGTCTAATTGTTATGTTTATCTTGAAATCAAACTAGGATTTTAAGAGCATTACATTGTTCATCGCAAACACAAAAATAAATGTGCGTTCATAATTTGACTTGCATCCTAGAGCAGCAATTTTCAACCTTTTTTGACTCACGGTTCACTCAACAAGTCAATAAAACTGTCAAGGCACTCTTAACAGTTTTTTTTAATGAGAGATTATATCTGTAAAGAACGAGTATTAAGATTGTGTTTGTAAGTTAAAAAGTTAAAATTCTAATAATAATTGTGTTATTTAAAAAAATATTATCATAAATTTAAAAAGATTAATTTTTATTCTCCAAGTTTTTTTCTCGCTTTTTTTCGATCCTCCCCCAAACTCCTGCAACACAAATGTTGACCCTTCGCAGCACACTGGTTAAAAATGCTGATATGATTAGTCCAATTTTCGGCGCGAGTAAAAATTTTTTTAGGTGAAAACTGTCAAATGGTCAAAATAATAACTTTATCAACTTTATGATACTTTGATTAAGATTTTTCTAACTTACCTGTGACCATTTTGCTTGTAAAGGTCATACTTCCGCGATGCTTAAGATGAGTCTGACTAAACAAAGATGTAAAGTTATGAACACTTTATCTAGCTTTGGTAAAAGTAGAGAAGAGTCGTGTTTGAAATAAATAATATTAATAATAATATTTAGCACCGCGTCTTACTACCTGTTCGCAGTACTAATTACTCTAATGGATTAGGAATTGGTAAGGTTGAATTTAGAGGAAGTGAGCCCGCATTTGCGTGGAAGGTGAGTGGAAAGCCATTTAGGAAAAACCACCCCCAGTTCACCCGACCGAGATTCGAACCTCGATCTCCCCGTCCTCGGTGATCGAGCTCAACACGACTAGCGCGTTAGCCAACTACGCCACCGAGGCGGGTGTTTGAAATAAAGAAGCACAACAAATACTAAAATAAAGAAATACACGTTTAACCGATTGATGGATAGTTGTATTATCTACCTTAAATGAATTAAAAAAATTATCTTGTCATGCATTATTTAAATGGTTTATTAATTCAGTAAAGATTTGAAAATAAGTTTTATTTTGAGTTCAACTTTTAACGAACTAGCCTCAAACGCGTCTTTTATACCGAATAAGAACCAAGTTAATTTACAATATGGAACTCGATTTAAAAAAATATATATTTTGGTTACTACAGTACAAGTTTACTTTTGATATTTGAGACAGGCTAGCACATCATAAATCATAGTGTAATATAATTAGTGATGTATCACAGCAGTTAAGGTGTGAGTCTAGTGGACGTGAGAAAAGTTAAGTGTTTTTATAGTTTTTATAACTAAACCTTTTTTCTTGCCAAAATTAATAAAATATTGCTCCAATAGAAACATAGAGCTTAATTTTATACTCATGGTGATATCAACAGTTGTTGAATATCTGTCATGAGCTTAGCGGCATTAGATGATAAACTTTTTTTTAATTAAAAGAAAAAGTTGTTACTAGATTTTAGGACAGCTTTTACAGATATTCAAGAAACGTTGATATTGCTATGTGAAGAAAATTAATTTCTATCTTTCTACTGAAGAAATATTTTATTTATTTTAGACAAACATATGCTCTGCTATAAAAACTGCAAAAAACATTCACTTATTCTCACATTCCCTACATACCCACCGTAAATTCCTAATATCACTTTATTAGCATCAAACGTTAACGAAATGGCCATTTGGTAAAGTTTAAAGATTCCTGGCTTAGTAAATATGGCCCTCATGAATATAAAGAAAGTAAGTCACGTGAATATATATAAAGAAGCGACCCGTTTCGATAGTCGAGTGGGATGATGTGGCACTATCACGATAGACTTATTATGATAATATAATAGTACATCCATTACTATATCCAGCCTATGGCCTGGGTCAGTTTTTTATTCAAGCCAAATATTTCCCACTACTGACTTGCTAGGCCTGTTGTAGCTTCAGATGCCTTATTATTTAACTAAAGACTAGGACAGGCACAACATCCAGTCCCCGAACGTTAATTCATTACTGTGAAAGGGTAAACCCACATTTCACCAATGATACATTTTTCGACCATGCCGTGAACCGAACTCCGGGTCCCTAGCTCAGTAGACAAACACGCTACTGACTGAGCTAAAGTGTCGGATCTATCACAATAGACCAGGCTATCGATAACAGGAGATCGGGGTTAATATCCAAGTTGAGGGTACTGAGGGTGTCTTGTCCATCACAGACTTTGCCTTAAACTTTTAGTGAAGAATTACCCTGAGCATGGGACGCAATACTATCATTCATCCCTCAAGCTTCGCCTTTCATACATACTTAATTGTATAGCGTTGCTGGTGACCTAGCGGTCTAGGGGTAAGGTCAGACCTCTTTGCTGGGAGTCCGGGGTTCAATCCTCGGTCCCGGCACAGATTTATCTGATTACCAAACCCTTATCACCTCTGACAAGACGTGTATTAATCACGACTTGTGAATGTGTGGAATGCCAGGCCTCCACCGTGGTTCGGATCCCACGTTAAACTATAGGTCCTCCATTTCATCTCACAATCACCCTTCCATTACACATTAGCGTAACAGCGTATAACCCGAACGGGTAGTAAGACGCGGTGATGATGATGATGATAATAATAATAATAATAATAATAATGCGTTGTTTTCTTTAAGTTCCTTAAATTACTTAACCATCTCTTCCTCCACGAAAACGCGGGTACACTTCCTCTAAATTTAACCTTCATCATCCATGACACGTTAGCGTATTTAGTAAATATGCGTACAACCCGAACGCGTACTAAAATGCGGTACTAACCAAAAGAGGAAGTGGGCCTGTCGTAACCAAGCTCTGTTTAAATAATCGAAACTTTTTAAATAGATCAGTTTCTTATACCGTTAAATAAACTTAACTATTGTAGTGTTGATTAGTGTTTGGTATTTTAAAGTTTAGTGCACACTACGCGATCTTTCTTTTTCTATTAGTTTTTATTTGAGTAATATAAAGTGCACTTTCAGAACCGACTGTTAATATCCATAATTGCAACGTTATATATTACAATTACTGTAATATTTGGAAATTTTATTTGAAGTAGAGGGTTAGAAAGATAGAGAATCAGCGATGACCCCTAAAATGCGGGGTTCCGGGGGTTTTTCTCCTGGGGGAAATGTTGATTTCAAAGGATGGAAATGGTAATATCTAAGCTAATTTGTACCAAATTCGGATCCTCGGCCTAACCTCTAACACTGTGTGCTCCACTTCCCGATACAAAAAGTGTCTACATAATTGCTCTAAAATAATAATTTCAATTATTGTACCCACTTCAAAACTCATTGTACAAAGAGTAAAGACTTTAACCATTTCTAGAAAATATTACGGTATCACAGGTCCAGTTTTTAATTAAGTTCAAATTTGCAGTAAAATTAAAAATCAACAGAATAAAGTATTCCTTTGAAAAGCCCTAATTGCTGCACAAATTTAATCTATTTTATATTAAATATAATCAAACAAAATATAACTGATTATTTGACGGAACATAATGCTAATCATATTTTTGTGATATCCTTAATTTTCTGGGGGGGCTTCATCCCTCAAAGCGCCCTCCCTCCCTTTGTTGCGCCCCTGTTTATATCACCCACACAACTTATAAGCTAACTAGAACAGAGACAACAACCAGCCGTCTGGCGGTTAATTCATTACTGTGAAAGGGTAAACAAACATTTCAACGATTATACTTTTTTACGGTCGTGGCTGAAATTGAACCCAACTCTAATCATATAGGACAGAGAGGACTTTGAAATCTTCGACGTTTTCAATATATATAGTTTGTATTATATAGTGTGACATGACACTTCACGAGTAGAAGGTATTTTATTCACTCACCGACCTTAGTGGTCTTAAGGTAAAGTGTTTGTCTCAGTAACCGATGTTCGTGGATTCAAACTAACCAGGGGTCTACGGATTTTTCTTCTGCGATAAAAATCCGTATTTGGAGGGGAAGTACGGCCGTCGGTTCCATGTTGATTGTAGTATGTAAAAGAATTCTGGAAGGTATGTAAAAATACCTTTCCGGTAAAATTGGTAGGCCCTTTTGCGCTCACTCATAGAAACTCTCGTGTGCTAATATAGTCGCTTCAGAAAGTGTACGTTAAATACCTCAAATATATGAAAATAAAAATATTTTATCCCTGCGTCTTACTAACTGTTCAGGCTTTACGTACAAATTATAATTGCTCTAATGGAGTAGGATTGAAAGCGAAAGTATTTTAGAGGTAATCAACCAGCATTTGCGTGGAAGGATGATGATACATTATTTAGGAAAAAACACCCTCAGTAGACCGGATCGGGATTCGAGCCCCAACTCCCCGTCAATAGCAAGCCAGTCAAACACGAGAGTGATGTCTTAGACCGTTTGGCCATATAAGTGGACGCTATTATGACAAAGTTCCCGATGTCATAAAATAAAGTGGTTGAGGTCTCTAAAAAAAATAGATCTTTGAGCTTTAGATTTCTCCAAAAACCACAAAACGACTGAACTGTCAATGGGTTTTGCTACAAACCCCGTGACTTGGACAAGCGAGAACGTTGACCTGACTGATCTTCCGTCTGGCTACTTTAACTAGTTTAAATTGGTTGAACCACCTGGTCTAACGCACTAATCTCGTGTTGGACTAGACTGGTGAAGATGGGGAGATTGGGGTTCGATCACGGTCGGGTGCACTGAGGGCGGTTTTGTATAAATGGTTTTCCACTCTCTTCATGCAAATGCGGGTGCATTTCCTCTATTATTAAGCCTTTTTAAATTCCTAACCCATTAATGTAATTAGTATATAGGTGTATAAGCTGAACAGGTAGAAAGATGCGGTGGAGTTTTTTTTTAAATTGGTCGACTCCGCGTTTATATTTTTAGCACCACGTCTTACTACCCATTCGGTTTATATGTTTCTGTAGACTACTAACTACCCTAATAGTTTATGAGAGTAGGGAGGTTATATTTATAGGAAGTGTACCCTCATTTACATGGAGGGAAGGTAGAAAACTAGTTTGGTAAAAACACCCTCAGTACACCCGACCGAGATTCGAACTTAGATCGCCCCTTATATTGCAGTCTAATCAACTGCGAGAGTAGCGCGATAAGCCACGCGGCCACTAAAAAGGGTCCCGTGTTTATAAATATCGACTCAAATTATTTTCTAATCGACTGATATTCGAAAATGAAGCTGCCCCTTTCCTAGCGGCCCTCTTAGCAAACTTTTAAAATAAATAAATAAACGTCTCGCTACTCAACTTTGTATACATCTGTTAACATCGCAAGACTGCGCTGTGTACGTTTGCCAAACAAAACATTTCCAAGTCGTACTAGGCCGGTCCCAAGGATTAGTTCGTATGAGATTTTTTTATTATTACGTCCTCTACACCCTTCGGTGGCTGTATGGTCTAAGACGTAACTCTTGCAATAAACTATACTGCCAATAATGGGGAGATCGGGATTTGATCCCGGTCGTACTGAGGTTGGTTTCCCCTAAATATTTTTCCACTCTCGCTCCGCGAAAATGCAGGTACACTTCCTCTAAATTCAACTTTACTCAACTCTACCACATTAGAGTAATTAGTACATAGGCGTTTAACTCGAACAGTTAGTAAGACTTGATGCTAAAAAGAATAAAACAACTCTACTCCTCAAAAGTTGTGTTTGAATTATTTGTATTTCACCATAACTTTTCGTTTGCTGGCAAGTTTTGTTTTTGTAACCCGGTAATACATGCACGTACATTTTCCTCGATATCGACCAAAACTGGAACTAATTTAAACAAAAACTTTTATTGAAATTCAGTTTAAATGAACCGGACGTACGTAACTAGTTTCTTGCAATTTAATTTCCGATGCTTAATCATTCAGATGGTATCTAAATTAGATTAACACGGCAAGAGATTTAAAAAGATAGTGTTATCTTGCGTAGTTCATATAATTTGACAGTTTGGAGTATGGTGGGATGTTTAATCTTATTAGAAAGTACCGTTACACTAAGAAAGTGAATTGAAATTGTGTGAGTACCTCAACCAAATTCCTAGAACTCACCATGAAAATATAAATCCAATTCTTTTAAAAATAATATTTCAAAAATAAACATATGTTACTTCAAAATACATTAAATAGGATTTAAAAAACATATTTGATTTAAATAATAATAATTAGGCCTAATTTATTTCCAAAAGGGTTGAAAGCGTTTTCTAAAAATATGTATTCTACTTTTTTTTTAGTCATTTAATTAATTTTAAAGGAACGAGTTGGATTTTTGTTATCAAGCGATTTGAATTTAAAATTCTAAGCAATTGATCGAGTACCGAGGGCGTAATATTTTTTAATTTGTTTTTTATCTCACTTGATCACCAAGGATAAAAATTGATATTAACTTTAAATCCAAGGAAAAATTAGAAGAAATATTTCAATTTGAAATCAAAAGATATGACATAATTTATATAATTCTTAACATTTTTGAAAGGGGGGAACTAGGTCTATTGTTCACAGAACTACTAGTTAAATTAGTTTGTAAGGTGTGTGTGCTATTTAATCATTTGGTTCAGAAAGTTCACGTCAAATACTCGAAGTAAAAATAAATATAGCTTCATGTCTTTTAAAATAGATTGGCATCCATAATATCTTTTGAAAGTTTCAAAGTAAACGATCTGGCTGTTCAGTCGAAACAGGTGGCCTATATTTCCTATTTCTCTCAAGCCTTCAATCTTTTTTATGGACACATATTGATAGAGTATAATTAAAATGAACGATAGCCTATTATCAATATCATCTCTAATTACAATTTTTTTTTACAAATATCTGCTGATGTAGACATTCTCTTATCGCCCCCGCTTAACAGATTAAGTGATATGTCAAAACAGTTCAAATAATTGAGGTTGTTAGTTGATCTGTAATCTTCAGTGTCCGATATAATAAATGTGGATTTTTTTTCAAGGTATGCTTTCTGTACACCCTTTTTCCCCTGTACGCACACTCCGTTCACCCTGAAAAGTAGCAATCCTATCCTGAAGTATTACAGTATTACGCCATGGCCCTATCTTTCAGGTAATTCCATAATGGAGTAATGAAAGCTTGGCCTGCTACCTTTCAGGGTATACTAAGGGTACGGATATTAACTACACTAATGGGGTAGAAAATATTAAAGTAGAATTTAGAGGAAATGTACCATCTTTGCGTGATAAAAAATTGGGAATCCATTTAGGGGGAGAAAAAACACACTTAATACTCCCAGACCTACTCATCCCCGGCAAAACCAAACTAAGTCAGCCTGATATTTAGTCCGCTTGTACACATTTGTATATATATATATATATATATATATATATTTAGAGTACCAGTTTTGATGGTCTCATGGTCGGCAACGCTAAAAGTGGTGAATTTGCCATAAAAGAGTAGTGAATTTGAGTTTGCAAGCTCTTTCAGCAATATAAAGTTTTTCTTGACGACGCGGCGTGTGCTGGTTTTAACTGGATATTTCCTGAATATACTCCCCTTCACACACTTTCCCAACACTTCGTTTCATCTATGCCTTTAGACAAAAGGATTGTAAAATTTCCCATAAAATTGTCTTAAATTTTCAATATGAATAGTTGTCATTATTTGCGTCTGAGTCATCTGAGTAGCTTAACTGAGTAGTCAAAAGTGTACATGTCTTGAATACTCACTCAAACTGTGTGTGTGTTGTTTAAAATGTTCTATTGAGCAACCTTATTTCTCGATTTTTACATTGTGTGGCGAATTTCACTTCTCATTCGCCACACCTTTGGCTAGATTGAAAAAAAATGTTGTCCACCTCTGGTCGAAGGCTTCACTTTTTAATCTACGTTTCTGATGATGGAATTCAGTTATCGGTCTAGTATAACGAGGGTGGTTATATTTTTAATGGTTTCCCTGTCTCCAACCCCGTAATTGTGGATACATTTCCTCTATTCCTCATCCCCAACACATTAGCTTAATTAGTACATATTCGTATCACCCGAACGGGTAGTAAGATGCGGTGTTGGTAAATAAAAAGCATTATTTGAGGTTTACACTTATGTGCAATCCATAATAGTCAAGAGATTAAACAATTCTTGTAAACTACTAATAAACATATTATATTTCTCATTGGCTGCGGTTTTTATTTGAGCACCCTGTATAAGCGGTGGCTTACCTCCATGTAAATTGTATATATTTAAACAAAGTTATTGATTAATCACCGCGCCTTGCTGCCTGTTCAGGCTATAAGATTTTGATTAGATTATTAGCACCGCGTCTTACTACCCGTTCGGGTTATACGCACTTACGCTAATGTGTAATGGTAGGGTGATTGTGAGATGAAATGGAGGACCTATAGTTTAAAGTGGAATCCGAACCACGGTGGAGGCCTGGCATTCCTCACATTCACAAGTTGTGATTAATACACGTCTTGTCAGAGGTGAAGGAATGGTTTGGCAATCAGATAAATCTGTGCCGGGACCGAGGATCGAACCCCGGACCCTCAGCACAGAAGTCTTACACCTTACCCCTAGACAACCAGGTCACCTTCAGGCTATAAGCATATATGATAATTACTCTAATGGGGTAGGGATGGAGATGGAAGCATTTCAGAGGTAATATACTCACATTTACATGAAAGGAGAGTGGGAAACCCATTTAGGGGAAAACCACCCCTCAATAGAACCGATAAGGCCAGTCCAACACGAGAGCGACGCCTTAGACCATTCTGCCACTGAAGCTAGTGAACCATATTACTGGTACTATGTAGTTGTGCAGTATGATGACGTTACAACACATCCACTTTGGCTCTAACTTGACATGCACGACCAATCAAACATATTCGTTGCATTCATTTGAACGTAACTATCTTGTGCGCGTCGATGTTTAAAATATATTGGATGTTCGAGGATGCCCATTCATTCGAAATGGGTTTTGAAAGTTGTAATTCCGTTATTTAGTATAGTTTAAAAAAAATAAAACTATATTCAACCTTTTTTTTTTCTATTCTATTAGTAAAACTAATGCATTACGCGTTTCTCTCGATGTGTATCCATTAAAATTGGTGAACCGACAAGTGCGTTTACAATAAAAACAAGTTTAATCCACATGTACGTTTGTTTGTAACCAGAGAAATGTGAGCGAACATATAAAATGCTCTGTAATTTTGAAAAAAAAAATTGACTAAAAATGGGATCATCCTAATTTCGATATCACTTTGATTATTTCTTCACCACACCGATTTTCAACTACTCTTTTGTAATAACATTTTATATCCATTGTGATTGACGGGTGTGTTTAAAATGAAAACAAGTGTAATCTACTCATGTATGTATAACAAGAGCACGTGTGGTAATTGTAAAGTGTTAATTTTAATGCGGTGTAATTATGTAAAACTTGACTAAATATATATTATAATCATAATTTATATAGTATTTTAAATATTTCTTGACTCACCAATTTAAACTAATACTTTATATAAAGATTTAATAACCATAGCAATGTATTTAGTTTAATTTTAGTCGCCAAATATTTATATAGATTTTTAACGTGCACTTTCTGAACCGACTGATTATATCAGAACACGACTTAATAATTAAATTAAATATAAAATATACACAACATTCAGCCCCCATGCCGTTAATACATCACTGTGAATGACGAAACTCAAATTTCACCGATGAATTCATTATTTTAGCCATGCTGGGAATTGAACCTAGTTCTTTTAGCTCATAAGGCAGACACACTACTGACTGAGATACATCAACATGTAAGTTAAAGAGAAAATTAAAACGTTTTATAAATCGTTAAAGACAAAATAACACTTGCATTTTACCAACAATCGATAGAATTACGAATATTTATGACAGAAAAACTTGCAAAAAGAAGCAAATTTTCGGAAAGTTGGATATTTGCATGGAAGTGATCCCGGCATAATCCACTTTGCGTTTTTGAGGCTCTGTAAAGGTACAGCTCAGGTATATTTACCAGTTACCACTAGCTTAAGTACCCGGTGTTGCTCGAGAGAAGTGTTTATAGATGGCTTTTCTTCTGACCCTGTTTTTAATTAATTTAAAAAAAATCATAATCATAATTTTAAAATTTAAGCTTCGGGATGCACACGTTCGTTCACAAGTACCACTAATTTTTAAAATTTCAAATATCTGCCTGCGTTAGATATAGCACAATGTTCATGGCATACGCTCTATTTTTTTATTTTTATTTTCTTAAGTCAACAATCCTAGGGTTTGTTTGATATGATTTGTATCCCTACGGAGCGGGGCATGCAATAAGCCCTGGTTTGTGGTACCTTCAACATATGGTTCAAATCCCGTTTACTAGAGGAGTCCAGGAATGATTATGGTTTCCTGTTGCCTTCTACAATTAATTTCTTTGAGCGAGTATGAAAGGACCTACCAATTTCGCCCAAGAAAGGTATTTTTCCAGGGCTATTTTACATGATAACACTCGACATGGGATCGACTGCCTTACTGCCCCTCCGAAGGAAGCTGTGCTATGGATTATTATCGTTAAATAAAAATTCATAGACCTCGGCTGGGTTTAAACCCACGAACATCGGGTACTGAGACGAATGCTTTACCCCAAGACCATCGAAGTCAACTTATTTTTTTAGCGAGAGAAAAAAAATATGGGGGTGGAATTATATTTAACGTTTAATAGAGAGGGCATGAATTATAAGTCTTGCTAACCGTCCGTGTGACCCTCGTATTTTCACAAATGTAATAGAAATTAGGTAAAGAGAGTTTAAGGAAAGATTACCTAATACAATACCAGTGAGATTACCAAATACATCTCATTACACCCGGCTTGCATTCTAAACCTCCTGTCCTTACAAGACTAAATTGACTCCTTTGTTGTTGTTTTTTACCCACAGGTGCGGATTGTAACGTATTGAACGCGATATGTCGCACAGCTCTAATATACATTTTTTTTCTTTTATTCTCGCTCTCATCAAATATTCTATACTGATTATTCCACAATCCCGCGTCGTTTACAAGTGAACGATTGACCCGCCAACGTCAAGAATAACAATCTGGTTTCTCTCGTTTTGTTGTCGAATGTCTTTCTTCCCCACTCTCCCCCCGTGCATTGATTGCCGCAGTAAAATAAATGAGTGTTAGTACTGCGAACGTATTGTTTACCGGAATCTTGGTCTGGCTGACTTATCCCCATATCACCTTGCCCTTTGTATTATTTGTGTTGAAACGTTGATCTTATTCGATGGACTTGAGACCAAACTCGTTACGGTGGAAGTGTAGGGGACGCGATAAGAGTTCAATGTTTTTGCAGTTTTTATAGCAAATTTTTTTTTTTTGCTAAATATTTTTTCCTGTAGAAACATGAAATTTAACTTTCCACACATGGTGATATCAACAGTTCTTAAATATCTGTCATAAGCATAATGACATTAGATGGGAAACTTTTTAAATGAAGTAAAAAAAAAACTGTCGTTAAATTCCAGGAAAAACTTGACAGNAAAAAAAAAAAAAAAAAACTGACTTTTCTAGCGTCCTCTACATCCGAACCTTAAGGGTGCTACATGGGAGGGCACTGAAAAGCGTTATAGACTTTTATTATGATTATTATTATTATAACCGCGTCTTACTACCCGTTTGGTTTATACGCACTTAGGCTAATGTGTAACATTGTAGGGTTGAGATGAAATGGAGGACCTACAGTTTAACGTGGGATCCGAACCACGGTGGAGGCCTGGCATTCCACACAATCACAAGTTGTGATTAATACACATCTTGTCAGAGGTGAAGCAAGGGTTTGGCAATCAGATAAATCTGTGCCGGGACTACAGACGTTTAGAAATTCCGGATTATTTATGAAGTGGTTTGATACTTTTTAATATATTTTTTTTTTCACCAAAATGTAGGCGAAAGTTCTGACTAACTAAAAAGTTTAAATTTTAAGTTTAAATTGTTTTTAAAAAGTGTGATAATTTATATAAAACTCTATCAAACAATCCCGCATTATCTTAAAATTTTCTTTCGTGAATCTATCAAAACATGACTTTATTTAATAGAGGAAGGCTAGATAAAAGTTCATAACCTTTGGCTTTAATTTCAGAAGTACAAATTTTCGCGTAAAGCGTCGTTAAATTGATATAAAACAACAAATTTAAACTTCAAATTCAAACCTTTTAAGTGATCAGAAATCTGCTGAATATTTTCGCCTACATTTGGTTGAAAACGATTTTTTAACTATACATCACCGCGTCTTATTACCCTTTTGGGTTATGTGTCTATGTACTAATAGCACTAATGTGATACGGATTAGGAAGGTTCACTCATAGATGAAGTGAATCCCCATTTGCGTATAAGGAGAGTGGAAAACTATTTAGGAAAGTACACCCGACCGGGATCGAACCCCGATATTCCTGTCATTGGCAGTCTAGTATATTGCGAGAGTAGCGTCTTAGACCATGTGGCCACTGAAACAACTTCTTAAATAATGTGGGATATCTAAAGGTGTTTAACACGTATTAGTGTTCTACCATGTAGAACCCTTAAGAGGGCCGCCCTGGTAATCGAGAAATTGCCAGGCAAACGTTCAGCTCTAATGCACTATTTAATTATATGATGCGTTATTTCAAAATATGGTTCACGCCAAAATAAAGTCAAAAGATTCCAACTTGGATCTTTTTTCCTTAACACCCCTATAGTTTGAGTTTTATTAATAGAAAAAAGTATGAAAATGTGATACCAGCTCATTTTCATCGACATTTTAAACATATTTGTGGAGCTTTAAGACTAGACTTGATGAAAAAGGACTCTGCACTTAGCTTTCCTCAAAACAAATACGGTAATTTTTTGATAGGATAGTAACAGAAAATGTAAAGATATGTGAGAACTCGCAGCGAGCTTTCCTCTTTCTTTGTCTTGAGATAAAAAGTGTAATTTTTTTCTTTCCCTCTTTCTTATCAACATGACAAAGGGGGGTTGTAGATGAAGGGTGAAAGGGAGCATAAGCTCTGACATAATAAAGTAATAGTTCCAGAAAACGACACAGACCATTGTATTTTAAGCCGTGTGGTCTGACAGTCATTGATACTTTTCCGCTAACCGAGGCGGACGCCTTAAGTTTGACACACCTTATAACCCTAGTAAAATAGCGGCTAAAGAAAACAAATAGGCCTACATAAATGAAGAAACATAAATACACCGAAGAAATTATGTTGGGTCGACAGTTTAATGGACCTTTGAGTGGTTTCACATTTGTTCGTTTAACATAAACATTCAACATCTGAAAAAATATGTGTGGAGCATTATTATTTATTGTTATCATCATAAATTAAGTTGGTTTTTCGAATGTTTGTATTCTACTATATTTATTAATCACAACGAATTTCACTTTACCTTTTTTAGTAGCAGATTTTCTTCAGCACGGTTAGCGACGATTCTATAACAGAGATAAAACTTTATTTCACTGCACACTTTCAATTAATGTTTAACAAACTTTTATTATAAATATATTACTTCACATATATATTTTAAGATGAACGTTTATTTGAAAAATATGATAACTTATTTTATCGAAACTTAAACGACACTTTATAAGTAAGAGTTTTTATTTTACTTCGCGTCTGACTACCCAGCCGGTCTTAACGCTTTTAAACACGCTAATTATCTAGGGATGAAGAAAATATAGTTTAGAAAGAAATATACCCACATTTGCGCTGTAGGAGAGTGAGAAACCATTTAGGAAAATTCACCCTCAATACACCCAGCTGAGGTTCCAACCTCGACCTTCTCATCCCTGGCTAATCAAACAATACGAGCTTGACGTTTAGTCCTCGTGCTCACCAATGCAAGTTTTTTTTAGCACGCGTCTTACTACCCGTTCAGGTTGTACGCTTATGTACTAATTACTCTAATGGCTTTACGGGTTAAGAAGGTTATATTTATATGAGGTGCACCCGCATTTGCGTGGAGGGAGGGTGGTAAACAATTAGTGAAAACCACCTTCAGTACACCCGGCCGAGATTTGAACTTCAATCTCCGCGTCATCGGCAGTCGAGTCTGTTGCGAGAGTAGTCCCTTAGATCATCCGGCCACCGGGGTCGGCTGCTTGCTGTTAATTTATGATTTAGTAATCTTAGAAAACTACTCTTAAGACTGAATATTCTTTAATGATGTGAAGCGGTAAAGTGATTAAATTAACTACGCAAAATTAAAAATAGAAAATCATATTGGTATTTATATTTTAAATAATAAAACAGTTTGATTATTACTATAAAATATTAATGATAAATATAAGATTGTAACTTTTTTATGTCTAAATATTCTTTACTTTCCATTTATATACCTGAAAGATAAAAAACCCAACATATATGTGTAAAAATCAATTGAATCCTTACCCGCTTCAGTGGCCGCACGGTATAAGGCGTCCTCTCGCGATGGACTGGATTGATGATGACGGGGAAGTCGGGATTAGAATTCCGAGTCTGGTCTACTGAGGGTGTTTTTTCCTAAATGGTTCCCCATTCTCCTTCCACGCAAATGATGGTAGATTACCTCTAAAATTCTTCCTTCCTCATCCCTATCCCATATGCATATAACTTGATAAGGTGGTACGACTCGGTGATTAAAAAGTAAATAAAAAAGTGGATCCTTAAGCTGTTTAGAAACAATAGAGAGTTCTCAGATACTTTATCTTGTATTTGAAGACATCTGCCTGCTTCTACTATAATTGTCCTGACTTCAACTCTAGATGGGGTTACATGACAAATAAACACTTTATTATTTTAATTTATTATTTTGGTCATATTTACGCAACGCTTTTAAGATATGAAATAACTTATAACTGCAAAGTTGTAAGACTCTTAAAAATAAGCATCTTTGATTCGAAAAGATATTTTATAAAATTAATATTTTCTAAGTTTCAAGCAAATATAATTATTTTTAATAGAGCTTTGGAAAATGGGGTAGTTGAAAATGCACAGAGCAAATACTCGCCTCGGTGGCGTGGTTATTTAACGCGCTGGTTTTGTGTTGAGCTAGACTGCCGAGGACGGGGAAATAGAAGTTCGATTCTTGCTCGGGTGAATTAGGTGTGTTTTTTCCTAAATGGTTTTCCTATCTCCCACCATGCAAATGCGGGTTCACTTCCTCTAAATTAAACCTTCTCAATTCCTAACCCATTAGCGTAATTAGTACTTAAGCGTACAACCCGAACGGTTAGTAGGACGTGGTGCTAATTATTACTATCACAGAACAAATAATATGTTTATGTAACAGTATATATTATTTCACGTATGCTCTTTGGGGAAATTTGTTGTTCTATTTTTTTACTCATTAGTTTTCTATAACAACGTATATTATATCGTTCCACATATCTTAATGAGCTTTATTTAGATAAAAGATCGAGTAAGTCTGTGCGCTGCCCTGTATCGTTTATTTTTTAATATGGTAAAAATAGTTCCACTAACTCCAATAACTCCAGACTACCGAAATACATTCGGCGTCTGGTTCGAGTTGTATTACCAACCTAAGCTATGCGTTATCCTTGTGGTGAGATGGGTTCATAATAATAAAGACTTGAGTGGATAACAAAATTGGCAGAGCTCCAAACTATATTTGGCTTGATAAATCGACAAAGAATAACTCACAATCGTGTCCGGTTTGTTTTTGTTTTTACGATTTGTATAGAAATGTTATTTTGAGCATATTTGTGCACAATAATGACAAACCACTAGCTATATAAATTTGTACACTTTGCTAAAAAAAATTATACAACACAATTGGCAAAACTTTCTAATATTGTATATTATAGCTTGGAAGAAATTCATAAAAAATAGGTTTTCATCCTTATGTAAGTTTTCATCATAAAAGAAAACTTATCATCTTGTTAATCACAATAAACACATATTATACACCTATATCAATTTTAAACAAATTGGTCAATTAGTAACAAATTTGAAAATGTTCCAAACAAAGATATTTGTAAACTACCTTAAAATTATCGGTAATTTGTAAAAATAAAAACGTACTTTTATTTATTATGAAAAATCATGTCTAAATATCCATTTTAAACTCTATCTTCAAGGCCAATTTTCAAAAACCTCAAATTTTCTCTAATTTCATTAAATTACCATCAAACTAATTTAATTTACTTTAAGGAAAACCATACATTATTATTTTATATTAATAATAATCATTTAAAATATTCCCTCAATACTAATTCTTAACAAATTTGCTGAAGCTATTTTCACAAAAATTTAAATTTTACAAAAATCAGACCTCAGTAGACTAATTATATATATTTATTTATTGGAAAAACTGTTATATATAATTATTTATGATTTAAAAAATTAACATATACCCATTTTAAGCCGAATTACTGGTCATTTTTTAAATATTCTAATTTAAAAAAAAAGTCATCAGTAAACTACCCTTAAACCCATTTTCTGCCCAAAGATAAGTATACAGTTTTATATATCATATCAAACATTCCCCAGATATACATTATAAACAAAATATATATAATATATATATATATATCCTTTTCAAAATAATTTGAATATTCGAAAATCACTCATCAATAAACTTCCCTTTAACTGGTTGTTACTCGAAAACCAAGTATACATAATTATTGGGGAGGTCCAACACTCCCGATATATACGTTTTAAACAAAGTTGTTAGACCAATTCTCGAAAAATTTTGGATTAAAAAAATAACTTATCATTAAATTACCCATAATTTGAGGGCTATGAGTCGAAATTTAAGAAATTTCCCGAGGTATTGCCTGCTTAATAAAATCTAGATATCAAGTTTGAACAAAATCCATCAAACTGTTCCAGATCTGTGACCAGGGACAGTTGTACAAAATTGTAAAATCCACTTTTTGAGTTCGGACACACACAAAACGTTAAAGATTCGTCATTTTATTGAGGTCGAAAATGTTCACTATTAAATTACCATCTCTTTTTTCTGTGAGAAAATAAAATGAATAGTCGTCTCCAAAAACTTATCTTCTCTTACAAGACTTTGTGATTGGTTCTAGGGAGGTAATTTATGTCAAAGTTGTTGAGAAAAACCTTCATTGACTTGCTTGTACAAACTCTCAGGAACCTCTTTTTTTTCTTTTTTTTTCGTGATTAAGAGTGCCCCCCCCCCCCCCCCTCCTAAGCCTTTTTTTTTTAATCACCTCGATGGGTTTAAAAAACAGGGGGGCTTGTGGAGGGGATGTCCCTTAA
>CABFWO010000359.1:13148-26052 GCA_902155825.1 Timema genevievae | reverse complement strand
TTTTTTTTTTTTTAAAGGGTATTGAAGGCGAGCCGAGTACCACGTAGCCTTTCCCGCACAAAGAAATCACTTCCTCGGTGTAGTAATGCATATAGGTGAGGTGGAAGGGGAGGTGAGAAAAAAGGCCAACGTTTTTGCAGTTTTTATTATAGCAAAACATTTCTTTAAATATTTCTCAAATAGATCCATAGAGTTTAATTTTATTCATGTGTTTAATATTTGTCAAGAGTGTCCTGGAATTTATTGACAGCTTTTTCTCTTGATTTAAAAATTTGCTCTTCTAATGCCGCCATGTTGATGAAAGATATTCAACAAATATTGATAAAACAATGTGAAGAACATTTAACGCTTTTGTTTCTAATGGAGCAATATTTTATTTATTTTGTCAAAAAAAAATGTTCTGATATAAAAACTTCAAAAGCACTGACTTTTTCTTACGTGCCCTTCTACCGAACCTTAAGAGAGCAAACAACAACCAAAATAAATAAGTTTTTATTTTTGTTGAAAGTTCTTGAAATGTTTTGCCATTTACTTTAAAAAAAAACACACTTGAAAGTTGGTTCTTTTCTACACAGTACTGTTGAGTTTAAAGTCTGTTCAGCGTAGGAATTGTTTTCTGAAAGGCCTTTTTCCCTACCAAAAAGCTATTATATAGTAGGACTTTGGTGGGAAAAAAGACCTTTCAGAGAGTAATTCCTACTGTGAATGGAGTATAAGTAGCCATAAATGCAATACCTGGAGATAAAGTTGGAAACTTTGGGGATGGATAATCTCTGTTCAGCTTTTCGTTTCCTCAGCTGGTGAGTGTTTACAAAGACCACCAACATCTTGTCAGAGCCTGTTGAGCCCTTATTGGCCTTGCTATTATTATTGTTAATTTAATTGAATATTATCCCACTTCGCTGATCGAATGATTTAAGGCAGTGTGATACAGTTGAAAATGTGTCCCTCACAGTATGCTGGTGTGAAATTAAAGGGAAAGTTTCATTGGCGGATGTGAAATACCTAATGATTAAAATAAAAATATTTATCTAAAAAGGCCATGATGATACATTTATAATGTGAAAGTGTCGAACTTGGTGGTCTTGAGGTAAAGTGCTCGTCTCAGGACACGTTGTTTTTGGATTCGAACCCAGCTGGGGTTGATGGTATTAAAATCTATGGCACAACTTCCTTAGGAAGGGAAGTAGAGCCGTTGGTCTCTTGTCGATTGTGTCATGTAAAAGAACCCTGAAGGGTATGTGAAAATATTTTTCCTGGCGAAATTCGGAAGCTCTTTCGCGCTCGTTCATAGAAATTCAGTTCCCGATTATATGATATCTCTACCAGATTGTGCAGGCGGTACTAACCAGCCAAAAGGCTAATGCACGCCCAGCTCCGGTTGGGTAGAAATCATATCAAACTAACCTCCGGGTTGTTGACTTAAGAATCATGTGAAAGAATGTGTACATGCGTGCATATTTCATAATACATTTTTGGGAGACTAATAAACATTTTTGGCAATAAACTTTGAAAGATTCCACCAAACAGAAATACAATTTATACAGAATTATTGAAAATACAGCTGACGGTGAAACTTTTGAGGATCCAACCAACCTTCGGGTTGAGGCTAAACATTAAATAATTATAATTGATTCATTACCTCCATATGTTCTGTTTCCGATATTTGGAATAAATGAAGATTGTAATTTTATAATACCAAAACGTATCTTTGTATGAAACAAATGCTTTATTTTGTTTGAAAAAATTTCTGTGCAGTAATAAAATATAATTGTAGCTATGGCTTAGATAAGAACCCAAGATAAGCACCAAGTAATATTATAAATAAGTTAAAAAGATAAAATTAAAGAAATATTAAGAATGAAATTAAATGACTTAAGATTCAAATATCTGGTTAGATTGTGCTTATAATTCATAACAAAGTGTCATATAATAACATACATTAAAATAACATCGTCAACATAGTTGTTGAATAAAAAACATCATTTGACGACTAGTCTAAAAGGTCCATAAACAAACGATTTAAGAAATACACTATTAACAACGAAAAATTAAAAATAATGCCCAAGTTTACAATACAACCCTATGAATAAATATTTAAAATAATTTAAATCACAAGTTTAGTCAACATCCAAAGTTTTAACAACTGTAGTTAAAGTTTATTCGTTATAACATGAACTTTAACAACGGTAGTTAACTTGTGTTTTTAAATTATTTTAAATATTTATTCACATGGCTGTATTGTAAACTTGGGCATTATTTTTTATTTATCGTTGTTAATAGTGTATTTCTTAAATTGTTTGTTTATGGACCTTTTAGACTAGTCTTCAAATGATGTTTTTTATTCACCAACTATGTTGACGATGTTATTTTAATTATGTTATTATATGACACTTTGTTATGAATTATAAGCACAATCTAACCAGATATTTGAATCTTAAGTCATTTAATTTCATTCTTAATATTTCTTTAAATTTATCTTTTTAATTTATTTATAGTATTACTTGGTGCTTATCTTGGGTTCTTATCTAAGTCCTAGCTACATTAACTATCATTCCTTACTGTTCTCTATTTAGAATGTTTTCTAAAATGATATATTAATAAAATAGTTTTACAATAATTACTCGTTTTAACATTAATCTTCCCACACAACTGACATACACGAACCGATTTTTTTTAATATAAAACGATTATTGCATCACATTAAACAGCTTGATTAGATTTAGACTCTATTCTTTGTTATTTTCTTTGTAGAAATAATTTACCAAAACAAATTGGATTAATAGATTTTCACTTAAATTCCATTATGTTATTTCGTCATAGCGCTACTATTTAATTCGGTCTTGAAAACAAATTATTTTAGGGATTAATTAAGTATTGCAATTCTATTAATAAAATTTATTTTTTATAAATAAACCCAATTTACCAATACAAGTTTTTGTTAGTGAAGTTTAAAAAATATATAGACAGCTATAAAGTTTTAAAAATAAGCGGAGAATACCGCCCGACCAATCCACATAATTATTATTTAACATAGTAGGAATGAGGATCGTAGAATTTAGAGAAATTGTATGTAATGTGTGAAATTCTTTTTCAAGAACGAAGTATTAAGTATGTAAAGTCTAACTACCGAGCAAATTTATCTGATAAACATTTGAAGTCCAGTCTAATAAATGTTTCCTGAAGCTTCAATTCATTCAGTTCATCAATATTTTGAAATTAAAAAATTAGTTCCATCATTTCTATTGATCTTGTGCAAAACTTCATGGTTTGTTACTTACGATTGAAATCTCCCATTGCTCTCCCAGAGTAAATATGAGTTTCTATTTCTTGAAAATATGTATGCCCTGCTGCTTTTCTTTGTAATTGTTACATTTCTCTTTCGTTCTAAATAATATCTGCTGATTTCCCGATAAAGTTTCAAATAAATACTATTAATTTATTTATAAAAAAAATCCTTACTTTAGCCCGCGAAAATACGTAGAATATATTATGTGGCCCACGTACCAAAAAGTTTGGATAGCCCTACTTTAGACTATTCTACTACAGAAGTAGGTTATGATTTTACTGACGTTACCCTTAGTTATTCGGTTATTTCACTATGGAATGTATATTTTTTTTATTTCAAGAATTTCATTTGAGTCTCATGAAAGTTTTATATCGTTTTTTTGATTGATAGAATATATATTGCGTTGACTCTTTTTAAGGCCATATATCAAGTTTAATTTTCGCTCTCAAAGCTTGAATTATTAATTAATCAATAGTTTTTATCACTCTTCGTGTAAATCCTATTTTATCTTGCCGTGAATGTAGGTGGGTCATTTATATATCACGTCTCTTTATAACTGAAATCTTTTCTCTACAGTGCATCGCTATTCTATATTAAGCCCGTCTGAATTGAGCGTGGAATTTAATTTAATTTCACCCGCGCCGTTGGACAAACGTATTAAACGTCAAGGTCGTCTTCTTATTGGCCGATACGGGAAGATCGGTGCTCTAATCCCGGATGATTGTACCAAGGTTTTTTTTTCAAACTGAATCTCTCATTTTCCCTCGTAGCAAAATCGGGTACATTTCCTCTCAAATTCAACCTTCCTCACCCCAACACCAATAGGCAATAGCTTAAAATATATAAATTATAAGACGCAGCTCACCAATTTTTTTTTTTTTTTAAAGGTCGGATCAAACGAAACGTGGGCTAAGGTTCGTGTTTTTACGGTATTAGTACAGGGTGGGGTAGAAAATGTTGACACATTTAATAACACTATATCTTTACTATTTTAATGACTAAATGTTTCAAATTTAATGTAAAATAACAGAAATTAATAGAAGTTTAAAATTATTAGTGAAAATATTAGATCTAAATCAATGAGATCTATCATGTTTTTGCCCCAACCCTCTCAATTTAGATAAAGGAGCGAAAAGAAAATCCGTGCGGTGCACCATAATGTTTTTAAAAAAAACCGTTAAAATAGGGACTCTAACCTCCATGACACATGCTAATCATTTTCCAGATACAATTTACAACTACACGACCAAGCTTATTATGTGGCCTCTTTATATTCTTTGGAACACAAGCTGACCTATAAGCACTCTTGTGAAAATAGTGACATTCTCAACTTTTCCGCTCGTTTCTGATTCTTTCTATCTCTCTCACTCACTCTTACTCGTGGGTTTAAAGGGATCTGACGTGTTGCTACCACATTAAACTTTTTATTGTTTCGTCATGGTGAAGTTTTGTGTCGCATTCGGTTGTAAAAACCTTCACATTAAAGAATTTCCAATACAGTTTCACAATAAAATCCGCCAATGGCTAGAAGGAACATTATCATTTAATATATTAAAATAGCTCCACCAGACATTCGGTCTAGTTTTTCCGTCAAGGTTACAACATTATTTTAGTTCAGAAAAAAAAATACAAAATGTTTATGAAATAAACCTTTTGACCAAATTTATTACAAAACAAATTGTACTTTATGTCTCGATACTATCAAATAAGTAAAATGTTATATAGTGCCGTTATATCACACTAACTGTATTACCTCCATGGCGCTTACATCGCTGACTTTGTTATTGTTTAGAAATAATTTGTATTTTATAATATAAAGCAATTATTTTATTAATAGGATTTATTATTAAGGGACATAAGAAACAAGAAAAATATAAACTTGTTCGAGAATGAGGTGGAAGTATAAAAGCTCTTTCAAAGAGTCCTTGAATCTTTAGTTCCAAAATTATATTAGTATTCTAGTTTTTTTGGCTGCTAACATTAATAATATTTTACTTTATTATTACTAGGCTTTTTTTAGCATCACGTCTTACTACCCATTCGGGTTATACGCTTATGTACTAATTACGCTAATAGTTTAACGATGAGAAAAGTTGGATTTAGAGGTAGTGTACCTGCATTTGCTTAGATATATATATATATAATTTATTAAAACAAAACACCTTCAATTCATCCGACCATGATTGAACCACGGTCTCCCCGTCATCGACAGTCTAATCCTTTGCTAGAGTAGCGCCTTAGACCATATGGCCACCGAAACGCATTATTATTATTATTACTATCATTATCATTATAATATATTCCAACCTCTCTTTTCGCGTGGACTTTATTGTGATGCCCCTTTTGTTTATAATTTTTTACAATAGAAACATTTCCTGCAATGATTGTTGGGTGACCCTGATCACTGGACGAAATTTGCACATTGTTTGAGAATTGCTGTGAAAAGCTAAAAGGGCCTGGGTTTGATTGCCGTGTCCAATTGTCAATTTTCAACTGTATTTAAATGGATATCTGGTAATGGTAGACATGCCTAACTAAAAGTGTTAAATTCTGATCTGCTGCACTGAAATTTGTTTGTACATAATAATACTTTGTGTGTGTTCACTGTGGATTACTAGACTATTTGTTCGGGCTATTAGCATATTTAGACTTTTGGGGAAGGGATAAGAAAGATAGTCTGTAATTTAGAATAACTGTACCTCCATTTGACTGGAAGGAGAGTGGGAAATAATTTAGGAAACTTTCTTCAGTAAATCTTATAGGTATTCTAACCCTGATCTCGTAATCAGCAATCCATTCTAATGCGAAATACCATGTGCCTACCTTTGCAGGTATCCACATAGTTATTAAGTATTACCCACTTCGGTGGTCTAAAGGGCTAAAGCGTCAATCTCGCAATATACATTACTGTCTATGACGGAAAGATGGTGGTTTTGAGTCTCGGTAGGGTGTTAGAAGAGGTGTTTTTTCCTAAATGATTTTCCATTTTACCTCCACGCAAACGTGGGTATACGTCTTCTAAATTCAACCTTCCTCAACCTTAGCACATTAGTGTAATTAGTATATAAGTGTACAACCCGGGTGGATAATAATACATGGTGCTAAAATGAAAGTATTAATGTATTTGTTTCCCCATTTTTTTTAGCACCGCGTCTTACTACCCGTCCGGGCTGTACGCGTTTGTATTAATTACGCTAATGTGTTAGAGATGAATAAGGTTGAGGCTCACAAAGTCTGACTATGAAACTGACCCTTAATCTCTATTATAAATATGGTGGGTCACGATAGCGTAAGAATGTCACTACATAAATGGGATTAAGTACTTTATTTTTTATAACGTATTGATTTAGTATAAAATATTTTTGAATCACAAAAAAAAAAGCCTTGTTACATGAAATCCTGTTATTCTACAAAATAACATAACTTCTAGTTTTAGAAATGAACCTTGGTAGGAAGTGAAATTAAACCGAAATTGAAGACATTTTGATAATTGCGGGTTTTGTGTGATACTTTTTTTTTACTTGGTTTATTAGTTTGGAATAAAACGCGAGTTATAAAAGTCCATACTTTTTCCAGTTTATATAAAAAATACCTTTTTTTAATTAACATTAAAATATTGCCTCTGTTGAAAGCTTTAGTTTAATTTTCCACGTATTAACAGTTCATTAATATTAAATCAAGAGAAAAATTCCTGGTCAAATCCCGCTATGTCCATAGCAAATCTATATTAATAAAACGAAGAGTTTGTTTGTCTGTCATGATTATTGCGCGATATACACCGCACACGGAGGTCTGACATTTTAAAATTAGCAGCCCCTGTACACAAACATATGCACCTCGAAGCTGTAATTCAAATTTGTTGATTTTTTTTTTAAATTTATCAAAAACTGTGTCTGAAGAAATAAAATGAAGATTTTTTTTCTGTTTGCTTCAAGCAAATAAAACCGTTGCCCAGGGTAACAACGCAATTCCGGGTAGGCCTACTTCTTCTAGTGTTCAATAAATGTTGAGATCATTATATGTAGAAAATTTAAGCTTAGCCTAAAGTAATATTTATTTGCTCAAAACATATTATAGGATTTTTTATGTAGAAAAATAAATTGAAAAAATATATATAGTTATCTCCGCGTCTTACTGCCTGTTCAGGTTATATTCATATATATATATATATATATATATAAAATTACTCTAGTGAGATAGGGATGAGGAAGGAAGCATTTTAGAAGTGATCTACCGGTATTTGCATGGAAGCAGAGCGGGTAACCATTGAGGAAAAACCACCCACAGTAGACTCGACCGGGATTCGAACCCCGATTTCCCCATCCGCAGCAGGCCAGTTTAACATCAGAATGGCGATATAAGGTTCGGCCAAACTGAAAAGCGCGCGACTGAGCGATTGCATGGCCAAACCCGGCGAGCGAGCGCGGGAATAACAAACTGATCCTAGCTTATTCGTGAAAAGTTTTCTGTCTTAAGACACTTCGCGCATCTTTGTTCCTCGAGAGTTATTACAAAAAAAAAATTGCATGTTTATAAAAAAGAAAAACGACGGAGGGGTGATTTTTATTTGTAAAGGTCTAGTTTGATTATAAAATTAAAGTATTAAAATGATAGGTTTACATATTATTATACTACTATAAAGCAACATGGCTGACTCACTCACTGACATTGATGTTCACCCACTTCCAGATGAGCTAGACACTTGAAATTTGGCAAACTTATAGCTTCTAGACTGTAAACGACGAGAAAATTCCAAAAAGTTAAAAAATTAATTTTTAACCCCCGGAAAAAATTCAAACCGGCGGAGCAACCTTAAAGTCTGCGCGGACCTTTCTTTGGAGGTATCTTGTGGCTAAACGGTAAGACCTATCATAAAACTGATTGCACCAGCAACTACGGATTTGGCGAGATCCACAAGTTTGTTCCTATTGCTTTTTGTCGTATCTCCATCGGTTAAATCTTAGATAGAAGTAGATTTTTTTGATTTTAGTTAAATTTTTCACATTTTACACACATTTCTTAATTCCAAAACAACGCTAGAATTAAATTAGTTTACATCCACTTGCAAACAAAACTTACTGGGGGCGAGCAAAGCGAGTGTGTGTGTGTGTGTGTGTGTGTGTGTGTGTGTGTGTGTGTGTGTATATATATATATATATCTTACCAATTAAATTAAACCGTTAGTAGCAATTGTGCCAAACCTATCAATAATAATTAAAAAAGTCAGATATCATGTCAAATTGAGAAGTTTTCCTAGCACGCGATGGGGGTCATTATACAATAATATTGTCTAGCGCCTGTAAACTAGACTGTTCGTGCTCGAGCGCGCGCGCTTGAAAAATAGAACCAGTTTTATCTTCAAGCGCGCTCCAGTCTGGCCACCAATCATTACAGCCAAAGTGTTGTACAGTATTTAATTTGTAGTCGCTCGCTCGTCCAGTATGAACTTTACGAATGGACCGTAATACGTAATTTTAGAAATAATATAAGACCATACTTTTTTTTGCCGCATAGTACCTGTTCAGTCTTTACGTATACATTAATTTAAGCTTGTGCGGTGGGTAGTAAGACGCGGTGCTAAAACAAAGACAAAACAATCTTATGCGAACCTTCGTAATCTACTAAGATTCAGACATGATGAGCTCAGCTCAAAATTCTAATCATATTCATACTTTCTTAAAAAATTAATATAATCAGACTGGAGACCAGTTGCATGGTAGATCGAATGGATAAATTATCTTGATTTCCAGGTATTAAAGAAATCACGTGGATAACAGTTGTTTGTGACGGTGAATATAATTGTGTTTTTTTTATTAGATAGGCCACACCTCTTAGTAAATATTAATCAACTTTAATACTAAGATTTAAAAAGTGCTATGATCTTTATTTGATTTTTCACCTTTTGGGATTAGTGCTATTTATTTAAAATAAATTAAACCTAAAAGGTGTAAAAAAATATTTATAAACATTTTTTGAGATATTTTACCATTGGATTGGATTCGGAAACTTAGTATAGCAAACTATTCAACACATATTAGATTTTAAAATAAACATTAGATCCAATTTTTTTTCAAGCATAAGATTTGACTTGGGCTCGATTCGATAAAATAAACATATCATGAGATTAGATTAGGATTCGGATTCGATTAGAAATTGAAAATTATTGATTCGCACAGGTTTAAATCAATCACAATAATGGAATATAGATGAGGAAGGCATACATTTATAGGAAATTGACCTGCATTTGCGTGGAGGTAGAGTGAGAAACCATATGGGATAAACCACCCTCATCGAACCCTACCGAGATTCGAAACCCGATCTCCCCGTCATCGGCAATCTAGTCCAACACGAGACTGACGCTCTAGACCATGCGACCACCGATGTGGCTATAAGCATACTTAACTGTTAAGAAAACGCGCAGTAATGATACAAATACGTATTAAACTTTATTGTTTGATGACTGAAAAGCATATGTCATTGAAACTAGTTGAGGAAGTACGTTAACTAAAAGTATAAACTATGGTGAAATGAATAAGCTTTAATGTATAAAAATACAGTTTCACTTTAATTTGACTGTACCAAATATGAAAGTTACGTGGACTATAATATACCTTGAATACATTAATATGGAAAGACACATATCCCACCCTTCGTAAAAATTAAAATTCATAGCACTTACTGTATACCGTCTACAGATACTTAATTTCATCACCTTTTTTAAAATGTGCTTTTACCCTGCCACCTTCTTGTGATTCGACACTCTCTCTCTCTCTCTCCCTCTCTCTCTCTTTCTCTCCTTTCGTTTCCTTTGCCCTCTACGATGTTTTTTTAGAGCTTCTTTTTATGACACTTTTTCAACCTCTTCTTTGGTAGTAAATAGACTAATGTGCTTATGTTTGTTTGAGTGAATGTATTTTCTTAAAACTTTTGAACTAAATTATAGAGTTCGTTCGATCAATCATATCACACTGATAAACACTTCAAGAGTCATTATTTAGGGACTGGTGGTACCAATTTGCGAAAAAAGTAATTTCAGTCTTGTTTGAGGATTAATGAGCAACTAATACCCCCGTTAAACTGACCAATATGGCCCTCCTTAAGCTAAACACTATACAAACAAATGGTGTGAATTGAATGCATGCGCGTGAAATAGTAGAGGAATCAAGGATGAGATAGTGTGGCCATGTAATGAGTATGTTTGAGTGCATGCAATAGTAGAGGAATCAAGGGTGAGATGGTATGATCATGTAATGAGTATGTTGGAGTACATGAGATAGTAGATGATGCAAGGGTGAGATGGTATGGTAATGTAATGAGGATTTTGGAGTACATGAGATAGAAGATAATGCAAGGGTGAGATGGTATGGTAATGTAATGAGGATGTTGGAGTACATGAGATAGATGATGCAAGGGTGAGATGGTATGGTAATGTAATGAGGATGTTGGAGTACATGAGATAGTAGATGATGCAAGGGTGAGATGGTATGGTAATGTAATGAGTATGTTGGAGTACATGAGATAGTAAAAGAAGCAAAGGTGAGATGGTATATTATGTTCATATAATGAGAATGTTGGAGTACGTGAGATAGTAAAAGAAGCAAAGGTGAGATGGTATATTATGTTCATATAATGAGGATGTTGGAGTACGTGAGATAGTAGAGGAAGCAAGGGTTGGATGGTATGGCCATTTAATGAGGGTTTTGGAGTAGATTAGATAAAAGAGGAAGTAATGCTGTGATGGTATATGCATTTAATGAAGGTGGAAAAGGAAATAATCCCCAAGAGAATGATGGAAATGAAGTATGTAGGCAAAATACCGCAAGGGAGACCAAGAAAGATATGGTAGGAGCAGGTGTGCGAGCTAGAGGAGAAGAATGGAAGCGCATAAAGGGGAAAGGGCAAGCCCGAACTGCGCCAGTAATTAAGGAATTTAAAAATGTTCACTTAACCAGGACCCGAATTGCACCGAGTCTAGTTCAGGTAGACGAGGAGGGATGAAATAAACAAACATCAACGCAAACAAGCTCTTGTCACGTCTTGTCTTCCCTTCCTTAGGTAAAGGAATGTAAAAACACCCTAAGAGCCCCCAACAAGATCTGTAGTAGCTTTTCTGACATAAGTTTGGCCAGTATTAACAAATTATCTCGTCAACGGTAACTGTCCAGATGTGTAATTTTTAAATTTTTGTTCGGGTTTTGTGTGGACTGTGATAATTGCGATAATTATTGATATGGAAAGGATTTATAGTGAAAGAGGGAAAGATCTGATTGTCTATAGTAATTATACGTATCAACAGGTGAATCGATTGAATTTGACGAGGGAAGAGAGGTGGAGATGCACTAAAAAGGACTGTAAGGCCAAAATATTCACACTTGATGGAGGAAATATTTTCTCGCGGATTGAAGGTCAACACAACCACGAATCACTACTAGATCAAGAGTTGAACAGAAAATCCATCAGCAACGCAGTTAAGAGGAAAGCTGAGGCGATTGAAGTTAGGCCTTTAAGGTTGATCCACAAAGAGGTACACACAGAGAAAAAACTATAAAAACATTGACCCGCAAGGACATAAAATATTTCAGGAATAACAAACTGCCAAATTTGCCTAAATCTTCCGACGAAATTCAATCCGCCTTAGATTTAATTGAACTAAATACTACTCTAGACAAAAACTTTTTGTTAAAAAACGAAAAAGAGAAAGGGGTTATGATATTTTCTTGTGACTCAAATCTTGAATATTTTTTGTCAGAATGATATTGTGTTAATGGATGGAACCTTTGAATAAGCACCGAAACATTTTCTTCAGCTTTTTACTGTACACATGTGTTTCAAAGGGTCGTACATACCTCTGGTCTTTTGCCTACTTAAAGACGAGAAAAGGCAGAGCTACATTGACGCTATGAGAATCCTAAAGGACGAGTGCGAGAATAGACAACTTCACCTTCAACCTTTATACATTGCGATTGTTTTCAAGCAAGTGCTCCCCGAGTGCATCGTGTCAACATTTCATTTGGTGCAAGCATAGTAAGCAAAATAATTTTATTTTACAACTTTACATAAATACTGCTATAATTTTTGACTTGATTAGTATACTTTTTCATTGTTGAATTTTTTTTTGCATTGCGTTTTATTACCTGTTTGCTAATTATAATAGTGGGCTTTGGGATGAGATAGGTTGAATGTAGAGAAAGAGAATCCGAATTTGCCTGGAGGGAGAGTGGAAAACCATTTAGAAAAAACCTTCAGTTCACTTGACCAGAATTCGAATCCCAACTACCCAATCATTGGCTTAAGTAATTATATTCAAAGTGTATATCTGGGGAGTTTTTTAAATGATGAACAGGATTGTTAATTGATCTTTAAAAAAAATTGAATTATGGACAGTTTACTAATGACTCATTTTAAAAGAATTTGAAATTTCTCAAAAATAGCTTTAACAATTTTTATTAAAACATACATCTTGGGTATATTTAAGATGACAATTAATACTGTATACTTGGTTTTGGGGACAAAGTCCTTTTAAGGGTAGTTTACTGATGACTAGTTTTCAAAAATTCTAAATATTTTGAAATTATTTTTAACGATTTTACTAATAGATAGATTAAGCTCTGTGAA
>CABFWO010000359.1:0-12843 GCA_902155825.1 Timema genevievae | reverse complement strand
GGGGGGGCACTTACTTTTAAGCTCTTAGCGCAATTCGGGTCCAAGCTAGGTGGTTTGGCGCAATTCGGGCAAGCCCAGGGGAAACAACGGTGGGAGGGAAGAGGAAAATTTATTCACAGGCCTACTAATGATGTTTAGTATGAATTGATTTGAAGTTATTTTAAAATATATGCTGCGAACATCTAGGAGAATATGAAATGTGAACTAAGCTGTGATATCACCATAGTGATCACTTTTTGAGAGCAAGCTCTAGATAAATAAACATATTGGCTTGGTTAAGGATATCGTTATGTTGGGCGACATAACTTGCTATGACTGACACCTGTGGATATATGAAAACTCCAGTATTGTCGTGTGTTGAGTCTTATCACAAGATAAAGAATATATTAGATTAGCTTCATGTTGGTCAAAGTTCATTGATCACACAAAATAAAGCGCATTAAACTTTAAAATAACGAAATCGTAAGAAAATATGCTTAGTAATAAAGAGGCTTAAGGGCTTAATATAATAACTAAAATACATAAAAGGAAAAATCACAGTATCAGACCCGAACATAGTTTATGTTGATGTTCTTTGCTACTAAACGATTCCTTCTTGATGCATAGCAGGTGTCAACTGTTCATTAAGGCGTTCAGGCTCAAGTTCGAGGGTTTATAAATGTCTTTGAGAATGAATATCTCAGGATACATGAACTAAAGGTTTTTTATTTAATTTTTTGTCGAAACACCGCGTCTCACCACCTGTTCAGGTTATACGCCTATGTACTAATCACGCTAATGAGTTAGGGATGAGGAAGTTTGAATTTAGCTGAAGTTTACTTAAAGGGAGAGTGTAAAAAAACATTTAGGCAAAACAACTCTCAGTACACCCGACTAGAATTCCAACCCCGAGCTCCCGGTCAACGGCCATCTAGTCTTTTGCTATAGTGATGCCTTAGCCCATGTGGCCACCGAAGCAGGTGACTGTAGAATTACTACAGTGTATGTAAAGCTCTTGGCTAAAGTCACTTCATTGTTTAGATTGTTTATGAAAAGGTGCGTGTGACGAAATTAAAGTGTGTTCGATGAGCCTCGCAAAATGATACAATTTAATTTTAAGATCTTCATTAAAATATTTTGAGTTAACATTCGTCGAATAGCTTCGGTGGTCGCATTGTCTAAGGCGTGTGTCAAATGTGTTTTATCATAAGGGCAACATTGGAAATTAGTAATATTGAATAGGCCGCTTTGTAAAAAAATTTCAATGTACAGTAAACCCTCGATTTACGGACTAATTGGGGAAATCTTGTCCGTAAAATCGGGACAACAAAAATAATGGTTTGAAAATTACAAGTAAAAAAAATATTTTTTTTCATTGATAATACATATTCAATACAATTAAGTAGGTAAAGTAATAGTATACACATTTAAAATAACAGTGCAGTATTTGCATTTAATTTTCTTCTTCAAAGTTTAAATGAACTATATGAGTTTTAAAACATTGTCGCACATTTCTGAAACCTGATGAAACCGACTTCAAGCGATGTGCATTACACGGGGTTAATGGAGGGGTGAGTCATGCATGCCCTTCCCCTATCACAAATCCCCGAATTTTACGGACTTGTCGAACACTGTCAGTAAAATCACAAATTACAGAAGTTGTCCGTTAAATCCGAAGTCCGCAAAATCGAGGGTTTACTGTACTATAATATTACTAAGTAAAAATAATTCCAACTCAGTACCTTATTACTATAAAAATAATAAGTAGGTACTTATATATTTAAAAAAAGACCCTTTTCAACCAGAAATTTAAGACCTGTTATTTGCATCGTTGATATAAATGTTGGTTTTTAAATCTTATGCCAAAGTTGCTTTCAAAATGTTGGACAAGTGTGTGTCCATAAGCCCAGATCTTTCGATATATTTGGTACCTTTTAATGTGAAAAAACAAATGTTATATGTATGACGTATGTGATCTCTAGAATTGCACATACTCTGCGCTCTAATTTGACAATATTTTTTTGGAATGTATTCCTATTGAAATAATAGTACAAATTTGGTACACCGCCCTCATATGATTGGTTGATTTCCTCAAATTATTCCAACTTTCCAAATGTTGTATTTCTACTACGTTTTTAAAAAGAACAATAGGACTACGATTGTAAGTTTATTTATCATAAGGTCCATGAGTCGCATAAGATCATGGATAGGACCGCAAGTTTCACATGTTTGGTCTAAGGCGTTACTCTAGCAATACACTAGACTGCCGATGAAGGGACGATCGGGGTTTGAATCCCGGTCGGGTGTATTTTTCCTAAATGGTTTTTCACTCTTCCTCAATGCAAATACGAGTATACTTCCTCTACTTTTTTTACTTTCTTCATACCTTTCTCATTAGCGTAATTAGTGCATAGGCCTGTGCGTGTAGAATCGAACGGGTAGTAAGACGCGGTGAAAATCTGTTGATGTTGATATTTTTTTTCCACCCGGCTATCTCAAGCTCCCCATTCATTTGCAAAAAACACTGTTGTATTTTAAATACAACTAACATGTTTAGGGGAGGTTGGGGTGTAGTAGATTTAAATGGGAAATGTTTGCCAAATTCCTCTCTGCGTATGTCGAGTGACTCCCGCGCTTCCAACACGTCTGAAACACATTTAACTGTCATTCCCAGTACATTTCCTATTGTTTCACATCATAGCCTTCCCAACCCTCCCTCCGCCCTTCTCTTGCAGGGCTACATGGGGCAGTTGGTCGAACGCCAGACACGAGGGCCTCGAATCACAGAGGGCGCCATTCACGCCCGACTGGATGGATGATTATTATTTTTCGAAAGACAATTTTACTGGCTCTACTTCAACCGGATCTCGTATAAATTATTCAGACCCTAGCATATTCTTAGTAAATTTACTTTAAAAGCACACCCATAAATTACGTTGCAGAAACTATTTTTAATTTAATTGAAAAGTGAGTAATTAGATTTTTTTTCTCTTTGAATATTCAAACTGGACATATTTTCCAGGGACATACCCATTCCCATTTTAAAGTGCCATTTGTTATTCGTACAGATGCTAGCCTGGCGCTCAAAGCCATTTAATTTTAACAATTGTGGTCACTTGTCTGGCATATCTATTTTATTCTTAAACTTCAAAAACACGCAGCAGTTTGTACACACTTTGTTCGTGTAGTTAATACTTTTTTCTATAGCATTTGACACCAGGGTTTGTCGGCTGGAGACATTCCTGGTCTTCTACTGACAATGGCAGATATGTAACCGTCTTCTTAGGTTGGGACACCCTGTAGCTACGGTTACTTCGTCCCAGTGAGATGATGTGATGATAATGATGATGATTATGAGATTCCAATAGAAGTCTTAAACCCAACTTAATCTTAACTATCCAGACCATGGAAACCATAAGAATAATTTCCCTTCTGAAAAAATGCCTATGATACCGCTGTGAATCGAACCCAGGACCTCCAGATAAGAAGCCAGGAATGCTGAACACTAGACCAAGTGGCCAGCCTGCGTTAGGTATTAAAGATAAGGGTAAAATGTACCCGCAATTGCGTGGGATGGAGAGCGGGAAAACTTTAGGAAAACGACCCTTAGTACACTGTGCCAGGGTTCGAACCCTAATCCCCCCGTCACCGGCAGATCAGAACAGATGTGGTTGAGCCTTTACCCGTGTTCTCACCGATGTAGATGAGCTTTTACCCGTGCTCACACCGATGTGGATGAGCTTTTAACCGTGTTCACACCGATGTGGTTGAGCTTTTACCCGTGTTCACACCGATGTGGTTGAGCTTTGACCCGTGCTCACACCGACGTGGTTGAGCTTTTACCCGTGCTCACACCGATGTGGTTGAGCTTTTACCCGTGTTCACACCATGTGGTTGAGCTTTTACCCGTGTTCACAATGATGTCATTGAGCTTTTACCCGTGTTCACACCGATGTGGTTGAGCTTTTACCCGTGTTCACACCATGTGGTTGAGCTTTTACCCGTATTCACAATGATGTGATTGAGCTTTTACCCGTGTTCACACCGATGTGGATGAGCTTTTACCCGTGTTCACAATGATGTGATTGAGCTTTTATCCGTGTTCACACCTATGTGGATGAGCTTTTACCCGTGTTCACACCATGTGGTTGAGATTTTACCCGTGTTCACACCTATGTGGTTGAGCTTTTACCCGTGTTCACACCGATGTGGTTGAGCTTTTACCCCTGTTCACACCGATGTGGATGATAGTGTAGTTGAATTTCATTCACCTACCTATACTCATATACATGAGCTACGGTAATATGTTGGAGATGACGAAGGTAGAATTTGGATGAAATGTAGCAGCATTTGCGTAGAGGGAGAGAATTAAACCATTTAAGAAAAAATCACTTTCCTTACACCAAGCAAGATCCAGTAAATGAGCTTTACATTTAGACCACGCAGCCACCACCGCGGGCTAAAAATAATTAATAAAAATACTAGCCTATATAAGCAGCTCCGGGATCCCACGAACTTGTAAATCCACAAAGTTTGTAATGGGATATCGATACTCTAGTGGCTAAAAGTTCATCTTCCAGGTCCTGAGTGTGAGATTTCAAATCTCTAAACTCTCCAGGGTAGTTTTCCAACTGTTTATTACCCTAGAATGGTATCTTCTCTAACCAAAATGGCTTATCCTGCGATGTATGCTTCGGCATGGTGGCTACACACAGGGAAAAGTCAGGGAAAATAGGGACGTGTCAGGGAATTTAGTTAAACATTAGGAAAAGTTAGGGAATTTTAAATATTTTCCTAATCCTGCATCTAACTTTTAAACAAAAGTGAGAGATTTGGTTTTTAGATGTTAGCAGAGTGCATCGCTTATATGATGTTATTCTAAGACCAGATGGTTGAATAGTGTATTTTATTTATTTATTTTGTTCATAATAATGGCCTCTCCACTTTCGAAACAAGTTTTCAGATTTATATTTCTAATTTTATTTAATGTTTTTAATCAAATAATAACGTGGCTAATCGATTACTTTCACATATTATCTCATTATATGTTTCAAATATGATTCCTCCTAAACTGGGCAAAAAATCAGAACAAATGAAGGACATTCTTGATTATAATTTAATGTTCTACAAATTGTATACTAAGAAGTTTTTCTTATAAACATAATATGATTAGTGTTATTTCTCTTTCTATTCAGAAAAGTTTTTATTTAGTTTTTTGCTGTTTGCTTTAAAAGGTAACGAAAACGAGATAATTGCAAAAAAGACATTTTGAGCTAGTTTTTTAATCCTTTACCACTTCCCAAAGTTTGTCTGTTTAATCCGGGAATATCCTGCATAATTGTAATGAATATCAATAGCGTTTTATGAGCGGTAAAAATCCGTAACACAACTGTCTTCGGAGGGGAAGCAAAGCCGTTTGGTCCCATGCCGATTGTGTTATGTAAAATAACCCCGGAAGGCATGTAAATATACCTTTACCGGCGAAATTGGTAATAGCTACAGCTACACTACGCCGGTCCACACCGTTCCGCACTGCACAGGCGGGGACGAATCGTCGATAGAGCATTCATATGAACTTTCACGGTGCGGTACGGAACGGGCCGGCGTAGTGTGGCCACTTGCTCCCGAATATCGTGGACTTCGAGCGTCTCCGTAAATGTTCGGTAGTTTCCGAACTGTGTTGTCATACCAACCGCGAAACAGTGCACGTTAGATCGTTATTGTAGGCTGTTAAGTTTTTTCGCGTTTTACTAATTAAAAATAAAGTGCGTTTTAGAGAGATGGATGACGAGAAACTTATCATTTATGTACAAAAGTACAAATAACTCTATGACCAGTCAGACTCGAGGTATATGAACAATGTGCGGAGAGTAAACATTTGGGAAGAAATAGGAGATAAAGTGAGTGTTTCATGTAAGAGCTATATTTTGATGGGTCGTAACAGTATTATTAATACAACAGAGAAGATATTTTTCAATTTAATTTAAAAATAGTGGGATTAGTAAAACAAAAATAACAAAAATGGCAATAATTGAATGGGTTGGAAGAAAATTCAAGTATTGTGCAGTTTCCTTAAATCTTTAAAACAAACTTTCCCACCATAATATGATTTGTTTCAATAAACATGATTTGAGATCCGCCATTTAACTACAGTAGCCCCATGGCTTCTTTGGTGCTGACAGAAGTGACAGCTGCTAAACACATGTTTTTTGCAGATCATATGGTTCGGCGTAGGGATACATAATTTGGTCTGGTAGCTTTTCAAAGCCGTGAGCTGTCAGTCAGCACCAAAGAAGCCATGAGGCTACTGTAAGTTGTATGGCGGAAGTCTATATCTCCTAAACAGTATATTTCATTACAATAACTTCACGTTAACTTGTTTTTGTTTGTTTTTTTCCGTGACTCCCACAACATTACTCGCGGGAGTGCCGTGCGTGCACAGCATTTCGATCCTTCCTTCACATTCGGCGCGGTACGGTGCGGCCTCTTGCTAGAAATTCGGCGTGGTGTGGAACGGTGCAGACCAGCGTAGTGTAGCCGCAGCTTAATCGGTTCAGAAAGCGCACGTTAAATACCTCGAATAAAAAGAAAGTTTTCCACTTTGATAAAAGACAAAGTGAATACTAAATATTGATCTCGATTTATTTTAGTTTTTGACCTTTATAGTAGGTGTGTGCGGGATTTATGCTATAATCTCGAAAATTTTGAGAATTGTTATTCCACTTCTGAATGTATAAATTATTGGGTAAATCAACACATTTTTTATATTTGATTTATTATTATTTAATATGGAATGGAATGGTATGGTATGGTATGGTAGTTATTTTGGTTAGTTGATTTATTTTATATCTCACGTAAAACAAATAAGACATCTTAAATCAATAGATTTCAACTAATCACCCGCCATGTTAAAGTGTTGTAAACTTTCTATAGAGTTATTACTCTTAGCTTACGCATCAAATCTATAGCTAATAAGTACATGTATTGCTAATTGCGATCACCAAGCAATACTCAAGCATGCAGGGGCCTATAGTATAGAGGTAATTAGTATATTTCATATTCTAACTTCTTTGGTGCTATTAATGTGTGATATAATTGTGTCCGATTTATATACAATTTTAAACTTTATATATTTGTTTAAACTTTCACCGCTAGGACCTATGTATTGATTTAGCAAATTAAATATTGCACAGCGTTTTAAGCTAGTATCAGAAAATTTAGAAATAATTAATTACAAATTTTTAATTACCTTTCTCATCTCAAAGTATGAGATTCTAAAATTCTCGTTCCCGATCTCGTCTCGATTGTGAAGTCTCGATCTCGTTATTGTCTCGAACGAAAGAAAACTATCTTACACACACTTACAGCACATATCAACGGCCAACTACACAGGACAAACTTGTTTTACATTTTATGACTCTAAGATGAAGTCTAATCTATGCCAATTTGGCTAAATATGTAAAAATCATTAAATATTTCAGAAAATATAAATTTGTTTAACGTGTTCTGACTTCAAGATGAAGTCTAATCAATGACAATTTGGCTAAATATGGAGATATCATTAATTTCTTTCATAAAATATAAAATCTATGTGAGTTACTACCCAGGGGGGCGCACCCAAGATTTTGAGCTGGGGGGGGGGCTTTTTTACATAATAATTTTTATAATTGCATCACTATATATTTCAATTACTGTAATAGTTGAAAATTTGACTCGAAATAAGAGGGATAAGAAATATAGAGAATCAGCGATGCCACCTAAAAAGTGAGGGCCCGGAGGAGATTTAAAAGAATGCAAATGGTAATATATAAGATAATTTGTATCAAAATCGGATCTTCGGCCTATCCTATGCCACTGTGTATGCCACTGGTTAACAGGTTTGTGTTGTACATATTCTTCTTCACACCCAGGATTTGCAGCTGGGGGTGGGGGCATATGATAATATCAACTACCTGGGATATTTGCCCCGTGATCGAGAACCAATTATAACAATATCGGGTTTTACGATGATGATGACGACGCGAGCCTTTCTTACTGAGCACTTGCACGCGTATTACGGTATGGTTTGTTATTGTGATATTGCCCCACGTTGGGCGCCAATTATTATTTTATAGAATTGTATGGCCCCGTGATTGGGCTTACCAATAATTACGTTATCGACCCGCGATTAGTGCCAATTATTATGATATGGTATTTTATTGAGATATTGATGTCCCGTGATCGAGATCCAATTATAGTGCTTTAATATTTTATTGGGATAGTTGCCCCGTGATTGAGCACCATTTATAACGATATCGGGTTTTATGATGATGACGACGCGAGCATTCCTTACTGCTCACTTGCACGTGGTTATGTGATCTAATGATTTATGATATTTTATCTTATTAAATGAACAAGACTTTTGATGTAGCACACGATTTATTTGAATGATTACACTTTCGGTACTGAATATATGATATTAAATTATACAATTTTTATTTTTATTTACGGATTTACTTCTGTGACATGTTCCGTCTAAGTTACCGGCACTATTACATTACTATATTACTATTATTATTGGCACTGGCACTGTCACTGTGATATTACTCTTATATTAATATATTACTGGCAATGGCACTGTATGGATTCATACGCACAAGCGGCTTATATATGACCTACCCTTTGCTTCTTGGACCCCTTGTCACCAATGTCAAAACTAACTAATAGAAAGATTCCTCGCGACCTGATGTTATGAAGGCTGGCTTCCTATTGGGTAGAGGGAGTCAGCGTCATAAGATCTTTCTAATTCAAAGGAGGAGGATAAAAAGTTTTGAAACATATTACATTGACATTATTTCTGTAAACAGGTGATTCTCCATGGATGAAGTATTAAGAGGAAATTTTACAAATAGTACTTTAAAGAAAATTACACTTCATCCATGACTTTTTAAATATATGAGAGGGGTCCAAAACAGTATCATTACATGCCCCTTCCCCTCTTCCTGATACAATAGTGTTTACATAATTGATCTAAAATAATAATTTCAATTACTGTACCCACTTCATAACTTTATGTACCATTTCAAGAAAATATTACGGCATCACAGGTCCAGTTTTCATTTAAGTGCAAATTTACAGTAAAATTTTAAAAAAAGTATTCCTTTGAAAAGCCCTAATTACTGCACATCCTTATTTGTTTTGTATTAAATATAACTAAACAAAATATAATTGTTTGATAGAACATAGTGCTAATCATTATTTTGTAATATTTTTAATTTTCTGGGGTAAGGCCTTCAGCTGGGGGAGGGGGGGCTTCAGCCGCCCAAATCCCCCTCCCTTTGGATGCGCCCCTGGTTACTCCAGAAATTTCCACAGTTGTGTGCATTTTATTGACGCGAATCAACGAAAGTGGACTGAGTGAGAATGGAGCACACTCCTCTTGAACTACATTCAAGCGTTGTGTTAGGGGTGTGTACTGTCTGTTTGTATCTGCCTTATTCAAGTATTACAGTTCTGGAGACAGGTTGTGGAGTTTGTCTCAGGATTAATTTGAGATAGGCTTGCATCGATGGTCTTAATGCTCTGACGCGTCACTCTCGCTTTAGCCTGGATTACCAGTGCTAGGGAAATCGCATTTCGAATCTCGCTTAGGTGTACTGAGTTGGTTTTTTTTCCTTTAAAGGTTTCGCCACTTTTTATACGCACAAATGAGGGTACATTTATAACTAACTATAGTCTATCCCATTAATTTGAAAATGTGATAAACCGAACGGATCGTAAGACGCGCTGCAAAAATATAATTGAAAATTTTGCTAACAGGTTTTTTAGCACCACGTCTTACTAACCGTTTGGGTTATACAAGGTTTATTTGAGAGGAAGTGCACCCGTATTTGCGTGGAAGGAGTGGAAAACCATTTTGGAAAACTACCCTTAGTGCACCGACCGGGATCGAGCCTCAATCTCCCCGTCTTCGGTAGTCTAGTCTTAACACAAGAGTAGCGCGTTAGACCACGTGGCCACCGAAGTGGGTTGCTAAAATTTAACACACTCACTAGTAATAAAGCGTTCTAATAATTCTCTAAACACGTCCAGATAAGCGACAAATGGCTATGTTATAAAGAAGATAATAAACTACCGTCCTTAATAGATAGTAAGCCTTTATACTGTGACCATTTTGTGAGCGCTCATCAACTCTCCAATTAAAACATAAAAAATCTTATTGACAAGAAAATTCAAATGCATAATTTTATATTGAAATTTCAACTCCCAGAGAACCATATTGGCGATCTCACAGGAAATAGCCAAGGGCTAAAAATAAAAACAGATCTTACTACAGTTATTATTCTTGCGATATGGAATTCTTTTAAGTTTTTTTCGAGAAGAATGTATATTTAACTGAAAATGGTAGATATGAGTGAATGTTGATCGTGTTTCTAATAAATTATGTTTTGGGAGAAATGTACGCGCAATATATATTAATATTTGTTTTACAATATTCGTTGAAGTATGTCGACTATTGGTACGATATTGTGTTTTCAATTTAATACTTCTTTGACAGTGATCTTTCTCTCTAGACTACACACATTTACAATTATGTTATGACATTCATAGTCTAACACAATTTATCGTCTTGTGGGTTTGATAAATATATTATTATTGATCAATTATATGAATCTATTTACTTTACTTTTATTTAAGCATAGGCCTACGCTTTCTTTCAAAAGGGTGGATGAAAGTAAATTTAATTAATATGAAAAGTTCACCTTCCTTTAGTTAAATCTTGTTTAAAAAATGTATTTCTACATAATATTGCTGATTTTATGGAATATATATATACTGATTTTTTTTAGAATGGACATCTTAAATGCTTCTTTTTTTTTTTTTGCCTACCATAATAATATTAGTAAGATTTTGATAGAAAAAAGGGCCTTTCAGATGTTCATTCCCATAAAAAATAAATCAGTCTTTAGATGTATCGATCGAAGTGTTGTGCATTGCAAATAATTTACTAAATCGTTAGGAAACTTGATGCTAATACTAAAGCCTATTAAACAAATAACACTAGCCAACAAATATTTGTTTCCATACCTCCAGGACTGTGTGGCTGATTCTAACGGAAATAGATATGCTGATTTCAAAAAGACATTAATTTTTCTGTGTCACGTCTACATCAAAATAGACTCATATTTAAATTCTTGATATATTACAAATTTTTAGTACCATACGTTTTTGTTTATTTTTTTATTGTTTTGCACCGCGTTTTACTACTCGTTTGGGGTATACGCTTATGTTCTAATTACGCTAATGGTTTTGGGAATTAAGAAGGTTATATTTAGAGGAAACGTGCCCGCATTTGTGTGGAGGGAGAGTGGTAACCATTTTGGAAAATCTCCCTCATTACAACCGGCCTAGATTAGAACCTCGATCTCCCCGACAGCGGCAGTCTAGCCTACTGCGAGAGTAGCACGTTTTATCACGTGGCCACTGAAGCAGGTAATATGCAATCCTTATCGTGATCATCATTCTTGTTAAAGTAAAACATTTATACTAATTAAATTATCGTACAATTAATATATGCATTTTATATAAGTAGTTAAAATGATTCCTACAAATTTTTTTTTTCGTAATATGGCCTAGTTCATTTTGCATTTCCTCTTAAAAAAAATCAACCGTGCCATCCCATCATGACATTATCTCATTGACCTTGATAACTCTTTTACGTCATGGATGTGTCCTGATGAAAGCGTTCCCCTTGCTCATCACTCACATCTCCCAAATTATCAGCAAAAAACCACCCAAATGTGAAGGTAGACATTGAATTTTCGAATAGATTCGGCACCCCATATATTTAGCATTGTACGCAAAGTTGATACCAGATATTCATAGATCTCTTCTTTCCTATTTCCAAGAAATCCATGCACAATTGCTTTAAACGCAAGCCAAGGTTTCAATTTAGTATCCTCTAGCTTCGTATCAAATCTATCATTTTTATTTCAAAATTTTTCATGTTAGGGGTTCAATGAACATTCTTTAAGTTGAGCATTTGTTATATTGAGTAAAACTTCTGCGAGATAGATGAATTCACTTCCTAATTTATCTTTAAACCTTAATGAAATTCTTAACTAAACCAAGCTTTATATGTAAAGGCTGAGGAATATTTTCTGGTTCCACCAGTGGAACACATTTACATTACTTCTTCCTGATAGTATTCACTTCTTTTTTCCTATTTTTTCACAATATAATGCTTTGCTGTTGCCTGACTGTCCCTTAATGATCGACAAAAAAACACACCATATTTTGTGAAACTTCCCTGTAAACTTCTAAGTATTCTAATAACCTTAAGATCACACAGACATTCCAAGAGTAGTCTTGGTACTAGACTCCATTCAGAAACTTCGACATACTTTCATTTGTTGCTTTCAAACTTAACTTCGACTCCTCAATAAATATGCGACATTCATTAAGCCTTTGGTTAATGCCTAATTCTTTCATAAGAACACTAAAGTCCTCCACAAACTGTCCTCCATAGTGAAATACTTGAAATACACTTTACTGAGTTTTTGATACAATATCATATAGTTCCTGTTTCAAGTAATTTATATTGCTGTAACCGGTAACCAAAAAGTTCATATGGCACTTTGGTTAACTTTAAGTCACGAACTATCTCACTATAACTTTCCTTCTTAATTAAATTTAGCGTGTTATATATTCCCATTTGGTAGTCCAAATCCCTAGAAGTGGGTGGTTCAGTAGAGTTTGTAACACATTTATCTGCACAATCTTCATAACTGGTTCCTTCATTTAAAGAAAGCTGCGTTTGTTTCACGTTACCGCAAGACAAATGAGCGTTTAACAACACTCGCAATTGACCTGCAGCGCTTAGCA
>CABFWO010000358.1:338948-350369 GCA_902155825.1 Timema genevievae | reverse complement strand
ACCCCAAGACCACCGAGTTCGACAAAAATGCTATCAATGATAACTGCAAAAATACATCGTGCACCACTATATGTGGAACCCACTTCAGCTGTGGATAGGAGACACAAAACAATGATAAATGGTCATACAAACTTGTATCCCATCTGACCTTGTTTCCGAGTTATACAATAAGCCCCATGGATTCTTTGGTGCTGACTGACAGCTGACGGCTTTGAAAAGCTACCAGACAAAAGTTATGTATCCCTACGCCAAACCATATGATCTGCAAAAAACATGTGTTTAGCAGCTGTTACTTCTGACAGTCAAAATTTAGGTATATACATAACTGATGACTGTCAGAAGTCAGCTGTGAACTGTCAGTTAGCACCAAAGAAGTCATGGGGCTACTGTAGTCATGATTGTACTCCAGTAAAGTGGAGATGCTTAACATCATAGGAAGTGCTCAAAATGGCCACTTTCAGCCTAAATGCAAGCCTTCAGTCGTCGTGTCGTAGAATGCCACACTCTTTCAAAATTACCAAGTGTTTGGAATAAACAGGATAGCCCATAGAACAATGGTTCCCAATTACCTACCAGTCAAGGACCCTCCAAGAGGCTCTTTGAGATCATCGGACCCCCGTTTTTTCTAATCATTAGAATCTAATCTATTCTATTCTATGTATAGAAAATAGCACCACCACCCCTTCCATAACCTATATTAATAGCTCATGTTAGAAAAACTACAAAATTGGTAACTTGGAACAGTATATCAAGTATGTTTTTACATACTTTTATTTGTTACACTAATTCTAGTTGTAATAATAATGAACATGATAGTAATAGTTGCAAAAAAAGGTTAGTTAGGCCTACATGAAAATTTATTAAATATAAAAAAGTTCAAATTTATTCATATGAGTCTAGTATTAGTGAGATAAGTGAAACCTCTTCTTTTTTCCCCATCACTTCTTGAAGATCAGTTTGAAGGCTGGACACTTTAAGGTGGGGTGCTAGTGAGCGCCAGTTTAGTGCATTAATTTTGCAGTTTTTATAGCATAAACATTTTTTGGCAAAAATAGATCAAATATTTCTTCTATAGAAACATAGAGTTTAGTTTTCCGCACATGCTAATCTCAAGAGTTCTTGAATATCTCTCATGAGCATAGCGGAATTTGGTGACAAACTTTTTAAATGCAGAGAAAAAGTTGTCACTAAATTCCAGGACACCCTTGACAGATATTAAAGAACTGTTGAGATTAGCATGTGCGGAAAACTAAACTCTATGTTTCTATAGAAGAAATATTTGATTTATTTTGGCCAAATAAATGTTTATGCTTAAAAGACTTCAAAAATACTGCCCTAAACTCACGCTCACTAGCACCCCATCTTAACTCGAAAACCCGAATGCATGTCAAGTCTATACAGGTTTTTCATGTAGCACAGTGTTTATTATTATTTTAACTTTTTATTTTGTTAAATTTTGGCTGTTGTTACGGACCCCCTTTTGGGAACCACTACAGAACATACCTAGTCAACAGGTCGAGAGATATCGAGTATGGTATGCAAACAGTTTAATGGGATAACTTAGTTGTAACTCGGAAACACGGTCAAATGACACATGTTTATATGAAAACAAATTAATGTTTTTTGTGTCTTCCGTCCACTGCTGAAGTGAGTCCCACATGTTACGGCACCACCTGTATATGTTCGTATTTAATAAAAGGTTATTCCTAATAGAACCCTACTCGATGGATAGTCGATGGCTCCACTAAAGCTCAGCCACTATCTTGAGGCCAATGAAGTTTCTTTTAGTATTTCATTTAGATCCTACCTCTGAGAAGCCAATTTCTCAAGGTCATTAAGGAGAGAGACGGGGGTAGACTAGCGTTCACAGCAGACTGCAAGGTATTAACCAATATTAGGGTGTAACAGGGGTAGTAAAGGAATATACGGGTAGATATACTAGAAGCGGAAGAATGGTAAAAAGAGGGAGGCAATGCTTAGTATTACCGCAATGCGACTCGTTTAACTGACATCAAGAATAAAGAACAGCGCTAAAACCAAATTAAAGAGGATAAAGTATAGTCTGCAAAGAGTAGCATGTAAATAGAGTAGTTCCGACGGAAATTTCATACAGGTTTTTAATATCGGTATTTTCAGCAAACGACACATCACAATAAAAGCCAGTTTCTTACACAGAAGCAATATTTTGATCAATGATTGGAGGTGTTTGAGGATCACGTTCTAGACCACTAAATCTCTGATCGAGTTCCGGATTTACTTGCATTATTTATTTAGTTTATTTATTTGAGGTATTTAACGTGCACTTTCTGAACCGACTGATTTTATCAGTACACGTGAATTTCTATGAGCGTGAGGGAAAGCGCCTATCAATGTTGTCGGGAAAAGGGTTTTTACATTCCTTCCAGGGTTCGTTTACACGCCAAAATCGACATGGCATTAACGACTTCACATCCCCTACGAAGGAAGTTACGTGCGCTAAGGATTTTTATCACACAAGGAAAAACCATTGATATGAGCTGGGTTTGAACCCACGAACATCGGGTCTTCATGCGAGCGCTTTACCCCATGACCACCGAGGTTGACTTCATCTGAGATGTTTAACCGGGGTTGCCTAAAGTCTCATTTTCATAGACAAACATCTGGCAGAAAAGTATTTTCACGTATGCATTACGTCAAGACATGTGATCTGCAGCTGTCACTTCTAATATAAAATAGCATCAATAATATATTATAGTAAATTTGATCAATTATTTGAGCAGCAAAAAATTAGTTCGTATTTTATAAAAGGCCCTTCCTATAAAAAATATTGGACCATGATGGTGAAATATGTTAGAAAAAATGTGTTTTTTTGTGTACCGTGTCTTATCAACCATTCGGGCCATCCATATATTTATAATAGAAAGGGAGAATTTAGAGAAAATGTAATCAGGTTTGCGTCAAGAGAGAGTGGGAAACCGTTAGGGAAAAAACCACCGGTACACCTTACTGATATTTGAGCCCCAATCTCTTTGTCAATGGTAGTCCAATCTATTGCATGGGTATCGTAGCTCAGTTTGCGGAATAATTAGCAAGTACTAATGTACTAATGGTCAGGCGACTAATCGTATATCCTTTCCATGGGGGCTCTTTCTATATTCCGATAAGATGAGGTGGCGATGCTAGTGAATATTACGAGGTAAAGCAAAAACAAAAAACAACCTTAACCAAACTTAGGCCAAATTAACCAAGCCCTGGTGACCGTGGGAATTATTCCCCTTTCGAGAAAAATCCCTCGGTATCAGCCGGGAATTGAACCCGGGACCTCTAGGAAAACTGCAAGGGGCTTTGGCCACTACTGTATCAGGAGGCCTGTTTGTAGGGAAGTAATTAAGTAAGTCTGGAATTGTTTAATATTTAGAGATAGTGAATATTGTTCCATGAATGGAACATACCGAGTTCAAACAGTTTTTTTTTTACATGGGGCTACTTATGGTTGCAATACTAGGATATAAGCGAGTAAAACTATTTATCTTCATAGAGTGAATATGTTAAGAAAAGAAAAGGCAACCTCGTTCACCCAGAGAGAAAATTACACTTCGCGTACGTGTGGGGGTAAAGCGGAAGAGGTAGAAACAATCCAAGAGCATTAGGTCTGTGAACGAAACCCGGTCTCCAAATGACCGCGTGACAGACCCTGTTATCTTACACCAGTTCTTCAACAGAAGAGATTTACACAATCATTAAAAAAAATTGTTCTACAATATTGACGCACGTTTTAATTCACGTTCTAATTTAAGATTAGCTGGTGAGAATGTGCACCTATATTATTAATCTGATAAACTAGATGACACCGGGTTGATTTCTTCAACAAATTTCGGCACCGCGGAGTTTACTTTTTTATAGATTTTTTTTTTGCGACGGAAGTTCCGGTGAAATAGAAGGGGAGCAGAACGAAATCCAATTTTGTTATTGCGTTTAGCCAATTCCGTTCTTCCGTCCCAACACCTCCTTCGTACAGCGATTTCTCTTTAACTCACCCCTCTCCCCCCTAAACAGTGTTAAGTTTCTTATCGGCTTATAGCTCCTCACCACCCAAAACAGATTATTGCCAATTACACACCACAAGGATTTGCAATAACACCATCGTCTCGTGGAACATTCGAGAAGAAAAGCTAAACATGACTATACAACCTAGCTGTGAATTGTAAATGAATGTTGGAAGCGCACAACCTTAACGTATAGTATGACGCGGTGCTAAAAAAAAGAAGTAAATGTGACGTGTCGGAACACAATAAAAAGTTCATAGAAACATGTTCAATAAAAATATATCCTTTTTAATATCCTCCACGGATGTAAGGAAGACTAAACCTAAGTTTAATAAAAGTTATACAATAGAATCACTTTCGAAATTGTGCTGTACAGTCCAATTTTCATGGGACGAGCCTTTTATAAAATACAAACAAATTATTTTGCGGCCAACATTAATAACATTTTACAATTTTATTACTGTGTGGTTTTTTTTTAGGTTATGATAATATCTATCTAAAGTTCCCACTGAAGATTACATTACCTAAAGTGTGATTGCGTGGAAGTAAATCTATTAACTTTTTTATCTGCCAGATAAGGTTCTTCCAATGATAAATGAACTGTAACGAGTCTGTATGTTAGTGTAAGTTGCCGTCTTTCTTTGAGCACATCATAAAATTACTATTTTAAAATACAATTAATTTACTTTCGTGCATATTCTAAACTCACAATTATTTCTGATGAAGCAATTCTACGAGAGTTTTCTGGATTTATAACAGTGTATCGTTATATTTTATTAACTAAGTTATTACATATTAATTTACTAGGGATATCGAAAATATGTATTTCAGTAAAGCCTTATTAAAAACAAGTCATCGGTTTGCAAATAAAATCATTACGTTTAGGGAGTTTTATCAAATTAGTGAGATTGCACGTTCTTACTTCAAAAATTCTACTTTATTTAAGAAGTTGCTTATTATTTTAAAATATGGTTACCACCAATAAGGTGAGAAACATCAAAAGGGTCCCCATAGCATTAAAAACCTTACACTTTATGTTTTATAATTAATAAAAATGTATGAAAAAGTACAATTAGCTTATTTTAAACGACCTTCGAAATGTCACGGTTCTGAAAGTAAGGTAAATGATGAAATTCTGGCAATCATTAATTAATAGACACCAAAGAAAAATTTAAATAAAACAAGTTTGCTTTGGTGATTTTGAATTTTAATAGGCCTACTACAAATTTCATAAGACATATCAAAATTCGAGGATATTTCTCTTCGAATAGGCAGCGCCCTTAAATACACATTCCAAATTATATTTTTAACAAAAACTATGTTTTCTTTTACACATAGATCGAAAGATACCCTTCGTTTACCCCAAAAGGCAGAAATATTACCTTGTTTGGTTCCATTATGGTACTGTTTAAAAGATAGGGCCATAGTATACTCAGCCAAGGTAAGAATGCCACTATTGGTTGTGTTGCAAAATTATTAAAACACGTCACTAGTCTTCCATTGCTTCTCCTAACTTTTGCTGTATTCGTAATTTATTTCCAAGCTGAATAAAATCTGCTCCAGTCCTAAAGCAAACCTCGTCTTGAAGCAGAGTGTATTGTTAAGGAAGTGAAGAGGGAGTAGTGCGCCTGCAAAGCTTTATAACGCTATAAAATAAAATGAGGTCCGAAGAGAGCTCGACTTGACTGCATGTCAGCGTCTAGGACGAAAACCCAAGACCAACAGAGCAACCACCCCTGCCCCCTTCTTATGGTAAAAAAAAATACCGACAAGACCATTCCTAATAATGTGATATTCAGTCAAGTGCATCCTAGAGATTTTTCCAACCCCATTTTGAGATCTAACATGCATTTTATTTTCAAAAAATATGGCGATTACAGCTATATATATATATATATAAAAGAACCTAGTCTTCGGCAAGTTTTGGGAAACCTGGTTTGATTCCGGCGTGTTGGCTAAGTTATTTACTAACTGTATAAGGTTTTGTCCTTCATATCAGAAATATTTAGGTACTAGGACTATGTGTGAAGTATTAGGATTACCACGACGTCTTAAAATTAATTTAATTTCTAAGTATTGTGTTGATATTATGTATGTGTTTGGAAATTAAACGTTAAATACCACAGTAAAAAATATAATAAAATAACATATTAGGTTTTGTATACAGCCAGTCGATAGATTAAATTATTAAAGAGACTTTAATATAAATATTAGATTGATCTATATTTGGTAAAGTGTAAAATATGTTCCCTCTTTCATTAAGAGCGTAAGCGCGAGTGTGGGAAAACCGATTTGGGAGCTCCTGTCCCAACAAGTCTACAAGTTAGCCCAGCAAGGTTATACAACCCAAAGAGCATTTATATGTCATGTCATGGTTAATACGCACTAAGAGGGCCCGGGGTTCAATCCTCGGTCCTGGCATAGATTTATCTGATTGCCAAACCCTTCCTTCACCTCTGACAAGATGTGTATTAATCACAACTTGTGAATGTGAGGAATGCCAGGCCTCCACCGTGGTTCGGATTCCACGTTAAACTGTAGGTCCTCCATTTCATCTCACAATCACCCTATCATTACACATTAGCGTAAGTGCGTATAACCCGAACGGGTAGTAAGACGCGGTGCTAATAATAATAATAATACGCACTAAGTTTCACCAAAAGTCAAAAGGGAACAGTTTTTATTCAAACCTGGATACTAATATTTATATTAAAATTATATAACTTATTCATACAATACATAACAAATTCACCAATAAATTGTTGTATTTTAAATAAGCAAATATCAAACTATGGTGTCATAAATATATTAAAAATGAATACATTAAATTTTATGGTGAAATTAATTAAAGTCTCAAAGTTCTCTAACTAAAGTCATATGAAAGAAACGCAAAAAGATGAAATCTGAATAAACATAAAATAAAATGTAAGCCATCAAAAGTAAAGTGTGTACAAATGTAGCACTTTTAATGAAAATATTAAAATGGCGACTAACAAGTAATTTTGCGAAACAGACTGTACAGTACGAAATATAGACGTTCCACCGTGATCTCCCAGGAGACCTTGAGAAGGGCCCTTGCTTCCGGCTTACTTCCGCTCAACCAAGCCAGGAAGAGATAGAGATAGAGAGAAGTGGGAGGGGAAAATATTTTTTCATGAACCTTCCTTTACAGAAGCACGCACAACAAAACTCACCCACATAAACAAATCCCGGTAATGCCTCTTCGGATCCTACGGAGAGGTTATACGGACTAGACCGTTCTGCCCCACCCCCAACCCACCCTACTCCCCTAGAATCGCAAACCACAACGACACGGCAAACATAAAAACATGCACGGGATCAGTGACATCTTCACAAGTCACAAGAGGGGCAAGTTGCTCGGTGGACCAAACCAGGACTCTGCGGAGAGCAAAACGAAACGTGTTCTTTCTTCACTCATCCGTGTGAGACATATCTTAGGCGAGATGGAGAACACAAGAGCAGAACAAATATGAGATAACAATAAGGCTGAGTTTAGGAAAAGATAAAACAAAAATTAATCGAGAAAGAATGTGAGGAATAAAAATAAATCTTTTAAAATCAATATTTAACACTATTTTTTAAAATAACATAATTCGTAAAATTTTAGCTATTAAAATTTTAAACACAATCTTAATACTCATTATTTTAATGATAAAATCTCTCCTTAAAAAACTGATGGTGTGCCTTGTACAATTTTACAGCCTTGTTCAGTGAGCTGTGAGTTGAAGAAGGGTGAAAATCGCTGCTATAGTAGATTAACAGTGTTTCGAAAAAAAATACTGCACCGATTAAAATTGTTCATATAAATATGAGGTAAATAGGTTCAAATTCACGATATGAAGGGAAACGCCTTAAAATCATTGAACATGACGTTTTTTTGAATAAGCCCTAAGGTTATTAACAGCTTAATAGGTTGTCTTACTATACATTCATTTATCCTACACGCATTTTAATTACGTTAATGAGGTAAGTATGAGGACAACAAATTGGGAGGAAATGTACCCGAATTTACGTGGAAAGAGTAAGAAAACATTTAATAAAACAACACCTTCAGTACACCCGACTGGGATTAAAACCTCGATCTTTCAGTCACCGGCCAACTAGACTAGATGAGCTTAACATTCATCCCGTTACGAGTAAGTCAGTTTTAGAGGACGTGCACCTGAATTTGCATGCGGAGGAGATGGGAATAAACATAGTGACACATCTTTGGGAAGAAGTCTCACGTGTATAACGCAATTAATATTCATTGCCGAGTAGAAAGAATTAATTAAAATTCCCTGACGACCGCGAAGACAACAAACAAGCTACTTTAGGAAAACAAGAGTGGCCGCTACTTAATTCACGACAAGGAGCGTTTATGACGCAGATAATCTATTGAACCTTCACAGTTCAACAGCCATTCTAAACGAGCTGCTATTTTAAGAAGGGGGTGGAATTTAACTCGGTTAATACTTTCTACCAACAACAGATAGCAGCCCAGTTGCCCTCCCCACACACAAGCTGTTGGCAACTGGCTTAAATAAAATTACGTCCGCATTAGCGGCGAAACAGATTCTGTCACTACTAATGCTTGCAATTTAGATAAGCTAATCCGAGTCATTGAGGTCGACAAGCCACCGTAATAAAGTCCGCCTCTTTGCGCGATCCCCCATCCCCCCATCAAAAAGTAAAACTTTGAGAGAAGAGCTTTAAATGCGTTGATATCTCGCCCACACTTGTGTGAAGCTCCTTAATGTAAATTGAATTAAAACCTATGTTGCATTGAGGTAAAAATTATCATACATATTTTTACTTTCTCTCGACTCTTCACAAAGAAAAATATTGTAGGAATAATCGTAAAAATATCAAACTCGATATTGATAAATGTCAACGTTTCATGACTCCCTGAAACAGAAGAAGTGGTTTTCGCGATGTCGTCTGTATCTCTGCATGTAGCCGAAACCATTTTACTCATCGGGCTAAAACTTGGTATGTTGGGTTTTCATAAGATTTCCCCGAGGCGTTTTTTTGGATTAATTATCAAACCCTAAAATTAAGGTTATTTTACTGAAGGGAAAAAAAGGGAGAAAAAAAATTCTCTCCAAACCCGCTCTAACGCTTTTGATGAAATCCTTTATCCAAGTACTGTTTGATATTACAAACACGATGGCAATTATAATTTTGCCATGAAAGTGATTTTGAGGGTCTCTTACATAAGCAAAAATTTCCAAATATGATCATATCTCTGTAGCTATTTCAGATACGAAATAAATAACTTTATTGTAAAGTTGTAGTACTATTAAAAATTAAAATCTTTTATTTGAAATATATTTTTATAGAACCAATAGTTTCTGAGCTATAAGCATATATATAGGCTATATATAATTATCCCCTTGATGTTTTCCCTATATACCCTTAGTGCGAATGCGGGTACATTTTATTTAACTAAAACTTCCTCGTTAATAAACAATTAGTCTATTTAAATGGAATAGTCCGGACGGGTAGTAAGACACAAATAAAATAAATGGTACGGTGCAACTTACAGTCTTTCTCTTTCCTCTATCTTAAAATAGAGATGATAAACTTTTTAAGATTTGTTTAAATAAATAATATATATTGTTGCAGAAACACTCCACCAAAACTTTTAAAAGAAATAATAAGTTACAGTTTGTTATAGAAACAGTGAGAATATAAGAAATTCTTGTCCGCCAAAGAGCATACATTCATTTAACATTTTCAAAGACCACCACAATATATATATATATATATATATACTCATTGTTTCTGTAACAATCTGTAGTTTATTATTTCTTTTAAACGGTTTGGTGGAGTGTTTCTGCAACAATATATATTATTTAGTTTCACAAATCTTAAAGTGTTTTTAGTAACTGGCTCTATTTTAAAATAGAGAAAAACGAAAGACTGTGCATTGCACCGTACCATTTATATTATTTGGGTCCTACTACCCGTCCGGACTATTCCATTTAAATAGACTAATTGTGTAGTAACGAGGAAGTTTTAGTTAAATAAAATGTACCCGCATTTGCACTATTTATAGGGAAAACATCAAGGGGATAATGATCAAACTACAACCAGCCGGGGATCGAACTTCTAGCTCCCCATCACCAGCAAAACAGAATTTATGAGCACGAAATTTATTTTGTCCACAACGTATTTTAGTGGAGGACGAGTGGGAAAACATTTAAGAAAAACCAGAGTCGGAGCACTCTACCGGGATTAGAACCCCGATCTCTCCCCGTCACTAGCAATCCAGTTCAACACGAAAGTGACGTATCAGACCATGCGAATACCGATGCGAGTCTTTTGTGTTATTTATTAGCACAGCATCTTACTACCCGTTCGGGTTACACGTCTATGTATTAATTACACTAATGGTTTAGGAATTAGGAAGGTTTAACTGAGAGGAAATGCACCCGATTTTTTTTTACCTTGACTATTTGACTCAGTTTCTAACAATTTTAACCTGAGTCATATTTTTATACAAACGTTAATTGCTCAATTTTCTTGTATCCCTTTTATTTAATTTATCTAATCTGGTATTATTGACTTCTAGTACTATTTAAATCTAAGTTCTAATTTGTTTCCACTAACTATTTTTGGATCAATCTAGTCGGTCCGCTCCGGGTATTTTTAGTTTCCCCGATACCCTCCCCACCTGAATTTGCATGGAAAAAAGAGTGGAAAACCATTTAGGTAAAACCACCCTCAGTGCACCGGACCGGAATCGAACCCCGATCTCCCCGTCTTCGGCAGTCTAGTCTAATACGAGAATGGCGTGTTAGACCACGCGGCCACCGAAACGGGTGAAGGAGTCTTTTGGATATACGAGGGGTGTTTTTTAAGTAAGTACCGTTTTGAAATTCGGCCGCTGCAGCGGTGCGGCTGCCGTTCCGCGCATGCGCGTAGAGTACCTCCATCTGTTGGCTAGCCACAGACGCCATTACGGAAGTATTCGACCGTGTTTACCTCTGTTTGTGAGTATTTAGAATGGCTAAGTCAATAGAAAATCCCGCCGACTATGAAATACGCTCTGTTATTCGTTTTCTTCATGCAAAAGATGTGAAAGCAGCTGAAATTCATCGGCAGATCAGTGAAGTGTATGGAGAAAACATTATGAGCAAAGGAATGGTAAGAAAATGGGTTAGAGCATTTGAAGATGGCCGCACGAATGTGCATGATGAGGAAAGAAGTGGGCAACCTTCTGTCATTACTGAAGACTTGGTGCAGAAAGTTGATGGAAAAGTTAGAGAGAGCAGACGCTTTACGATTTCATCTTTATCTAATGAGTTTCCTCAAGTTTCAAGAAATGTTCTTTATGGAATTGTGACAGAACACTTAAATTATCGTAAGTTGTGCTCATGTGTACTGTGTT
>CABFWO010000358.1:331448-333948 GCA_902155825.1 Timema genevievae | reverse complement strand
GTCTGACAAGCGTCGTTAGAAAACCTCACGTGTTTAGTTGATAAAAAATTAATTGAGGGGTAATTAATCCTGAACTGTATTTATTAGATTCTCACTATTAAAAAAAATTGTAAATTTGCAAAAGATTGGTTTTATTCAAACAAATTTAGTTTAAATTATGCAAGTAGAGAATAGTAATATAAAGCTATCTACTTTTTAATATCTTTATTTATTTTTTAAAAGAAGAGGAGATTAATTCTCTACTGCGGTGGTAGCCTATATAATTGGCATACAAGAGAAAGCATCTCGTGGTTTACCCACGATTTGACCGGTGCAGAGTTCAACCTTACACAGTCTCTACGCCTTGGTAGCCCGACAAAGTGTGGAGCGCTCCTGTACTTGCAAAACCGCAAAAGTTCCTCGGCATCCGGACAAAGACATAATTTAATACATCTGTGAATCAATACCACGTGAAATTAACGAACTCGATTCTCTCTCTCCTTTGAAAAAGGAACAGTGAGAGATAGAAATTAGGCTATAATTACCACAAAACAACAAAACTAAGTGAAAGGGTGGGTGCCTAAGCATACCTAATCCACTCATTTACCCCCCTCCCCCTTCTCCTTTTATTCTTCACAGGCACTCTCCCGTTCCCAGTCTAAATACATCTTCAAAATATCGCCTTGAATTATTAACTGCATGAAATGGTGTGAAAAGGAATTGTATCTTGTCTACACGTTTTTTTCATTGCTGTTACAAGTCAATTATAGAGTTATAGTATATTATATAATCATAATAATAAATGCAGTGTGTTGAAGTTGCACGCTCTTCACTATCAACATCAAAGTTTCTCAAACTGGGTGTTCGCATACCTCCCAAGGGTGCGCTAAGGATTACCACTACATTTCTTAGCGTAAAGTTTTATAAATCGTAAAATAAAAAATAAAAAAAGAGATAAGTGTGATAAAAAAATAACGCATATTTTTATATTATTACCAAAGCTTTATTAAAATTTGGAACGACCGTTTGTACTTTAAAAGATAAAAAGTATTTGTTACAACTTTTTTAAAGAGCTTAATGGGTTACGTTGTTTAGGCTTGACCTAGAAAAGAGTACGCAACTTTCAAAAGTTTGGATAGTGTTGATTTACACTATCCATCGAAAGTACTCGAATATCACAAATATATTCGAGAGGTTGGATACAACTGGTATTAAAATTGACTAAAATAATGATTTGTGTTAAAAACCTAATATTTAATAATAATAATAATAATAATAATAATAATAATAATAATAATAATAATAATAATAATGTTATGATACAGATGTAATGAAGGTGATCTTTTAAAAAAGGTATTAAAATAGTAATGATCTTTTTGCTTCTCTTTTACTAGAACCATAATCATTCTGGATGTTTGCTAACGAACGATACGCTTTGCCAAACCGATAATAACTGCATCTGAACCCGATGTAGTGACCCGGCAAATGTTGTCTGGTTTATTTTTTGAACTTCACATGAAATGTATCCGCATTTTAGTAGGTGTAGAGTAAAACATTATTTAAAAAAAATCACATTCAGGCGGGATTTGAGCTACAACCTCCCCATAAATGTATAAAACAAGACGATGTTGACACCTTGGCCCGCGTGCCCAACGATGGGGGTGGATTTAATTAAGAATGACAAGTACATTATAATCAAACCACTTCAAATCATAATTGTAATTGGGGTATTTTAATGTATTACTGCATAGATAGGTTCGAGCCCTTTGAGCAATTCGCGAACTAACAATCAAACTCTAGCGTAACATTCCAGCACAATTCCCAGTTTTTTAGATCAGTGACTACCCTAATTAACAGTGAGGGGTCTGGATGATGTGTTTACCCCACGGTTAATTTTTAATTTTTGTTAGTATGCAACATCAAAGCGTATTTAAAAATTTTAAACTTTTTTTTACAAAGGAATGCATCAACACAAGATTTAAAAATTACCAAAGAAGCATTTAACATTGATATAAAAAGTATTTCTTTTGTGTAAAAGAATAATAACAAATATGAAATTGTTTTAAAGGAAAATCTTGAAATTAAAGAAATATATCTTATCCTTGAAGTGTCTCTCCAATCACTCAGTCTCGAAGAAAGAATCAATACATACATTAAATACATAATACATTAAAAATTTAATACATTTAAAATATCCCAAAATATTTCTTAACTATTGTTATTAAATTATTATTATTACTATAATCATCATCATCATCATCCTCATCATCCTCATTAACAAAAAGTTAAAATATCCCATTTTACTGTTGAAACTCGAACAACCCCATAAACTTTAATGCTAATGAACGGGAATATCTCGAAATAAACCACACTACAAAATATCTTCTTCCATCTTCAATTTCCAGGCTCATAAAATGATGCAAGAATCCCAGAGTTCTGTGGAACTGGGTTCTATAAAACTAGAGGCATTGAAATATTTGCCGTAAAACCTCGCTGGGGTGAGAGGGGTTGTGAGGGGGGG
>CABFWO010000358.1:294612-331289 GCA_902155825.1 Timema genevievae | reverse complement strand
TTTTTTTTTTTTTTTTGCAATGTTATTTGCCAATCACCATTAATAGAAAAAGTATAGGGGGGAAATAGTAAGGAAGTAATAAAAATTTTAATCTATACCCAAGATCAGATCACTATGTCGACCAACCTTAACTCGGTAGTTATAAGTCAACTCTTAACTTAGATTGTACTTATGACTTAGTTCCCTCTTCTTGTTTGCAGCCTGTAGGTGGGGAGATATTCTGAAGGATTTTATTCACGACAAGAATGTGTTGCAAGATATATTCTAAAAAAAAAAGCTATTTATTTTTATATTTCATTATTTATTTACAATGGAAGTGTTGTTCTAGACCATCCATGATTAATTTTTTTTCATTGTTTCGTGAAATATAATATATTTGTAGTTTTAACATACAGAGTCAGCTGCATCAAATATAAAATAAATTTGTGCATAGCTATATTTAATTCAGTGTGGTCCGACTTTTCATGATTTAGAGGCCAATCTGAATTATGCAGCAAACATAACGGGTCACAGGAAGAAGCAAAAAGTAATCATAATGGAATAAATAAGGAGCATTTTTAATTTAAACAAAATTGAACCAGTAGTTTATACGAGTACAATATAGTAATATTGAGACCATTAAATGATAGTGACTAAGCCTGTTTTTGTTTTGCAATTTTTTCGGTAATACATACAGAATTTACGTTTTTTCTAGTATTTATTTTTAAAAAAACCTTGAGATTGGCAGGTCAGAAGAAAATGGGTCACGGGTTGGACCGCACCAATTTAATTTGGGAAACTAGTTTTAATTTTGTAATACTTTAAAACAAAAAAGCTTGAAAAATTTGACACAAATATAGTATTTTCACATATGCTATGAACATTTATATAGAAGCTTTCTTGTAATCTTAGCAAAAGAAACAAAGTCTATGAGCGTACAGAATAATCATATATTTAGAGTTTAGCCGTTTTTTAACATAAACAAATTACAAAGTAGAAATGCAAACTTATATGTATATACATAATACATACTGTGAGTATATATACTGTGTGTGTGTGTGTGTGTGAAAGTCTATGATGAATAGTAAATGTTCGCTTTAGCTAGAACATATTTCTCCAGAGAAATCTTTACTGTTTCCAGGAACGAACCTACATCAAGCAAATGGAATTTACCTCTCTGAATACACATTATTCAATATACTTTTATTTTTACAAGAACATTCTGTCTGTTTGAGGAAAAAAAAAAATGACACGTATAGAAAAACGAGAGTTGCGATAGAAAAAAAGTAAAGTATTTAATCATTTATAGTTCATCGTGAGACCATGGTAACATTTCCACAGAAGAGTTATAGTTTCAATGAAGTACCAAATCCTGTCACTAAAGAGTCTGTGTCAAAAACGTTCTTTCCGATCTCATGTTTTCAATAGGGATATCTAGAGAGTGCACTTTCTGAACTTACTTACTAAAGCAATACATAAATTACATACCAAATTAATTCTATATTGAACGAATGGTCTAAGGCATCGTTCTTGCAATAGACTCAACTGCCAATTAAGGGGCGATAAGGGTTCAAAACCGATCAGGTATACGGAGGAGGTTTTTTCAAAAATTGTTTTTCACTATCCTCCACTCAGATGGGAGTATACTTACTCTAAATTCAACCTTCATCCTTCTTAGCACATTAGCATAATTAGTTCATATGTGAGGTGTACAACCCAAACGGGTAGTATGATGTGATGATGAAAAAACAAAGTTGTATGTCTTATTTAAAATAAGTTGATAGGTTAATTAAACAATCATCTACTAGTTAGACCTGTCAAGAACAGTCTATCCTAAACCTGTTAGTTATCGGCTAAGAAAAAAAAAAGTAAAATATATCTTTTATAGTATTAAATTGTACGTAAATGGTGCTAGGTCTCACAAACTGTACATGAGTATGGACTGATTGCATATAAATATATATATATATGAATATAAATATATATATTATATATGAAGATAAATCACACAATATTAAATTAAACACTCAACCAAGTAGTAATTGGACGACATGCACTAAACTGTGGGTAGCTTTTTTTCTAAGCATGTATTTTATTTTGACTTTTTCATTCTCTGGACTATTTACCTCTAAACTTTGTTAAGAAATAGTTTTTCTCAAATGTACTAATATAATTTCTCTATAATATAGCCGATATTAATTTAAAGTAACATATTTAAGCGTTTTAATCAGGTGATTATTTATTAATACGAGTATTTTAATAAAACTAGTATTCAATATAATAAAAAAAAGGTGCACCATTTTAGCGAAGTTATTTAACAAGACCACTAGCTAATCACTCGACTCCCCCCCCTCACCCCGTTTCACACTTTATTTGCTTAACTAACCTATCAACATATTCGAAATAATGTATACAATATAAAACACACTCATCCCCACAGCCATTCATTAAATTTCCCCAAAAATACATTTTTTAGCCATGCCGGAAAAAGAACACGGGACTCTTAGTTCAGTAGGTTTAGCTAAGGTGTCGGACATTTGAACCTCACAAGTCAAATATAGCGTCCAGACCTTTTGGAATCAACGCAGATGGTTTTATAATTTTGGATAATATTAATGAACACTTTTCAAACTAATAAATAGTAAATACAAAAGTATGTTATGTTATTTAGGCCTATATCGAGATTATAAATAATACAATACGCTTTCAAAATAATATGTACGGTATAGTTCACAAAGAGTGATTGATTAAAGAGTGGGACTTTTTGACTATAACACCGGCAACTTTTTATGATGGGTACTGAATACAAGATAGTTTCGGGATATCACATCTAGAATAAAATTCAGCGAACAAAGATCAGGAAATGCCTAAAAGTCCAATTTTCATTGGAAAAACCTTTTATGACAGTTAGAGAAGTTAGTATAATATCTATTTTCACGTATTCATACGTGAAGTAATGTAATCTGCGGCTGTCATTTTTGATAGTATTTGTATTAATGCCTATAAATAACACTAATAAAATAGCGACACTGACGAGCACACTTTTTGAACATTCAAACCACCATGCTTTAGCTTTCTCACGCTATGAGGCAATTGAGAGAATAAAGAACGAAATAAACTATCCATTATATTTTGAGACATAAAGCCGAACTAATTTGATAGGATCCCATGGCATCAGTTGAACAAATGCATTCAGACCACGATTCATCACAAAGATGGAACAGTGTTTTACAAACTTACGGCAGTTACGTGTCTTGTTCGTGGCCATGAACTAGTTAACGTACCCCTGAGAGAACTTCATAAAAAAAAAATCAAACAAATAAATACCTGATATCTTGAAAAGTATTTATAAACGGTCGTTTCGAAATTTAAATAAAGCTTTAGTGGAAAGTTAGTCAAAGACATAATAGAGGGAAATAAAAGCTTATTAAATAAAGTCCATGGCATCTCGTCAACATCTGAGTTAATTTATCAGACGTCTTAGTATTAAAATAAATTGTTATGCTTGATACAACATTGAGAAAAGTTGACTACCTCCCCGAAATACTTAATGTATCCCTACCGGTACACGTACCACAGTTTAGGAAACAAGGTTCTATACGATTGTATATTTCACTTTGAACATCAAAACAAAATGTGTAATAAACAAAATGATATGAAGTTAATTTTACTAAGAATAAATGTGTACTTTGTTGTGAATCCTCTTCAAAATTAAAACTATATATCTAAACAAATAGATAAATAATAATTTGCAATCTAACCCCCCTTCCTGTTTTTTTAATAGTTCGTTTAAAATATAGGCAAAATTTAAGGGGTAAGGATGGCAAGATAAGTTCTTAAGAAATGCACCCGCAATACATGCAATATCATCTCTCAGCGCACCCGGCCGAAATAAGAGGTTCAACCTACCGGTCAAATGAACACCCGCTACGGGTATGTTGTGTGGCAATTATTTATACAACTAGTATTAAAATGTAATATAAAAAAGGTATATAAATATATGAGCATACACATTGTTATTTACTAAAGAACACGAAAGAAAAAATCCTGATAGCATACAGATAAAAACAAAGCGAGTAAAAGACGAGGAAAGAGCCGACGAGGTGTAAAAAAAAATTCCATTTATTTCAAATAAAGGATACGCTGCCTGCAAGGCAATTAAAAAGTTCAATAATGAGTTTAGTAATACTTTCTTTGGTCTTTGTTGAGGTATAATCAGTTGAACATTTACAAAAAAATAATATATTTGGAATCAAATGGAGTAATTTTACTTATAATTACGTTCAAATAGACGCAGTAAGCGAAGATATAAAATACATTTTTTTTAGCACCACGTCTTAATACCCGTTCGGGTTATACGCTTGTATACTAATAACGCTAATAGATTTAGGGATTAAAAAGCTCATATTTAGAAGAAGTGTACCCGCATTAGCGAGGAGGGAGAGTTAAAACCACTTTGGTAAAAACACCCTCAGTACACCCGACGGAGATTCGAGCCTCGATGTTCCCGTGATCGGCAGTCTAAACTATCATGATGGCACGTTAGACCATGCGGCCACCGAAGTGTGTTTTTTAGCTGTCGAATAAGATCCTTCATATCAAAATTATATTGTAGCCAAATTCCGCAAAACTCACTTGAAGGCGGACATTTGACCTCTAAAAGTATTTTGTGTCACCGCACTTCACTGCCCGTCAGTGCTATACGCGAATGTACTAATTACTTTAGTGTGTTGAGAATGAGGAAGGTTTAATTTATATGAAGCGTACGCGTATTTGCATCGGTCTAGATGAAAGCCGGGTTTTATAATGATCCTATCATATAAGCTGCACCCTAGTGTAAAAAGTTAAGTAAGCTTGCTACCCAAAATAAAAGTATTAAGAAACTTCTATATAAAAAAATCCCTAGTTAACGACCACCATGGAACTAGTGGAAGCCATTTATGAAAAAATTATTTTTGACATACAAAGCAAAGGATATCTAACATTTAGGCGAGTCTGTTCCACGGTGGTGAGTAAACATACCTCAACTTTGCAAAGTATCGATGGCCTCCATCCGCATGTGGCTCATGCACCAGTGGTTGTTAGTGGGCCAGTGAAGGGTTGAAGGGGGGTGTTGGAAGGTTTGGACTAATCACGTTCCACGTCCGACGGAGCTCACTCAGCAGTTAGGCCTTCGTCCGACTATTCCTCCGAGAGCTTAGTCTGCAGCCACCACTGCACGACCCACCAACATACTAGGGGGAGGGGATATAATTACAGGATCTTCCTTCACACGGGTCGTCTTGCTTGACCTGAATTTTGGTAGAGTCTCGTCGTCTTCCCAAGGAGGTTAACTTGCGGAAATTGGTCGCTCCAGATCCCGGGGCTCACTGACACTTCAGTCATTGTTTAGTTCTAGCTAGTCCTTACTTTGAAATTAATTTTGTAAAGTTCTACATGCCCCCTCATCCACCAGCTAACTATCTTTCCGCTATATCCGCATATTAGCACTAATTAAGACAAGAATAAGGAATGTAAAATTTATAAGACGTATACCAGCATTTACATGGAAGGAGATAGTAAAACCATTTAGGGAAAACCACTTCAGTACATCCAGTCAGGATAAAAACGATGAATTCCTTGTTCCTGAAAAAACAGATTTGGTCAGAATGACCTTTTTGTTTGTATTCTCACCTGTGTGGTCTTGAGTTTTTCCTTATTGCTGCATTCCAATGATGGACTATTTACTTCTCAAATACATTTCATATTACACTGTATAAAGAAATATTATTAATATTAATATTATTATTATTAGGTGTTCTGTCTTACGACAGGTGTATTACTTTTGTATGTGAACTTATACCACCAATTCACTCAGCTCCCAGAATTTTCTTTTTTCCTTTAAGTCATCCAATATTTTAATCCTACTCCTTCCTGAGCTACTCTTTTCCTCAACCTTGCCTTTTATGACGTGCATAATACAATTTCTCCTAAGGATGTGTCCATTCCAGTTTGCTTTGTACCGAAGAATCGCAACCAAAATGGTTCTCTTCTCACCCACTCTTCTAGGGAATTCTTCATTTGTCACACTGTCCACTATTGATAATAATATTACCTTAAATAAACAAAAGAGATTTAGGGTGTTCGAAAACAAAGTTGAAGTTGAAGGAGAGTGGAGAAGGTTACATAATGATGAATTAAGATACCTTGTACTAATCACCAAACATGGTTAAGATAGTCAAACCTCGCAGTTTACGGTGGACAGGACATGCAGTGTGATTGGAAGAAACTATAACCACTTGCACAGTATCGACCAATGGGGAGACCTGAAAGAGATTGGGTGTAACGAGGTGGACTGGATAGGACTAGTCCAAGATAGGGGACATACTTTTGTTAAGTGCGGCAGTGAACTTTAGAGTTTCCAATGCTATAGAGAAAGTAAATAATAATATAGCTTTTTGGTTTCTCAGCCGAATGGTAAGCTTATCAGTCTTGTGATGATATTAACCATTTTCATAACTGTGCTTGTAAAATTCTTGATTAGTATTACTTTGATCTTTGTATTATTAAACTTTACAAGTATGTTCACAACTTTTTACTTTCTCATATCAAAAGCAAGTATTGTAATTGTGAAAATGCATGACCTCGAGATTATGGTGAAGTTTTACGTTTTATGTGTGTCCGAAACCAAGAAGTGAATTTTAACATTCTTTTTGTCACGATGTCTATCTGTCCTTGGCCATATATGTGAAACGGTGTGATGGATCAAAATTGATATCTATGTTATAACTCAATCAATGCCTCAGGACTTTTTTGTTTAATGTTGAACCTAACCCTCATTTTAAAGGTAGTTTAGTGATGGGTGGTTTTGTTGAATTCAAATTCTTCCTAAAATCTCAAAAAACACTGTATACCTAATTAGTTTTTGGGTAAAAATTCGTTGAACGGTAGTTTATTGTTGACGTGATATTAAAAAAATCTCCAGTAATTCTGTTAAAAATGGGTAATGTTAAGATTTTTAAATTATAAATATATTTTTATACATATTCTTTGTTAAAAAACCATTTTGTGGTAGTTTACTAATGACTAATTTTTGTAAAGTTTGGTTTAAAAAAATCTAGTGATTTTGTTCAAAATTGGTATCGGGGTACTATTTTACATGATAAATAGTAATATGTTTATTTTTATAAAATAAATTAATTTAAGGGTAGTTTACTGACAATACATTATAGAAAATTGGAAATGCTTTGAAACTGGCCTTGAAGAATGAGTTTTAAGTGGGTATCTGGAAATAGTTTTTCATGATAAATAAGAAGAGGTTTTTTATCAGTACAAATTTTAAATATGTGAACAATTTTGTTTAAAATTTATAAATAAAGAGTGATAAGTGTGATTACCAAGATAATGTGTTTGTTTTTAGGGGGAAAAATTACTTAAGGATAGTTGACTAAAAACCTATTTTGGAACTTTTCTTCCCTGGTATCATACACAATATGAAAAAGTTTGTGCGATTCTGTTGTACCATTTATTTTGTTTGTGTTTGTGTATGTACATTTAAACTTATTGGTTATTTTAACGGCTTAAGATATATATCAGGGATTGGAAAGTTAACTTAAAGGAAATGCACTTGCATTAGCGTGGTAAGCTAGTGAGAAAACCACACTGAAAATTCACATTTTATTAATCACCTCATGCGCACCCGGTCAAGATTCAAACACCTCAACCTCCCCTTTATTTGGTATACGGTCTTTTTCAAGACCAACAACTCAGACTGTGAGATCAAAAATGCAGGTTCTATACTTGTATAAACTAAAGTAATATTATAGGATAAAATTAACTATTCTCTTTTTGTAGCTTTCACCTTTATTAAAGTTTATATGTGAAAAAGGAGGTTTCAAATTTTTTCACATTGCTATTATTTTTCTCCTTTATAAATAGTAATTTTCCTTAAATAAAACGAGACCAATTTAAAGCAAAAAAGTTTTTAGTATTATTTAAAAGGTTACTTTATTACATTTATATTTGAAATCTAAGCTTTCCATATCACCGGGTTTGTTTTCTAGGGGACCTATTGTTTTGTTATTTATATTCTAGTTCGTATCGAATAAAGATCAATTCAGTAGTTTTGATGCATTTTTCTTGTTAGCGATGTTTTCAGCAAGGTGAAAGCTCGTATTAGATTATCCACCTCCAACATGTATTTCAAATGAGCTTTCTCTGCGACGTAGACTTCTTGCCTTTCATAAGTCTTTAATGAGGGCCCCTAACCCGCGCACCAATGGCCCTTAGGTAGGGGTGGTTGAGGGGTTGCGAGTGAAGTCTGAATTGTCAGTTTACTTCACCTGTGCCACCGCTGCTGTTGCCACCGTTTAATCTGTAATCCCCTTTTCGCCCTTGGGGCTGCATCTTTGTCGTTCATTTGGCTGAGAGGTAGTCTCTCTCCCAAGCCCTTTATACGTGACCCTCTCCCATTTTAACAACTCCCCTTACACGCCCGATCCTAACAGACTAACACATCTTTCTTTTCCTCAGCTCATCATCTAGGTCAGTTAAAAAAATAAGCATTTTTTAGTCAAAGATTAATCAGGAACCGTAAGTTTAGACAAGCTTATTACTTTTTTATGCATATTCAATTGTAAAATGTAGTCACGGAAAAAAGAGATGATTTAAATTAACTCTTATATTCATATCATCTCGGTATTAGTGTAATCTAAGATTGTTATATCTTTTTAAATTTACTTTGATGAGAACCAACTATGATTTGTATCAATTATTAAATAAATGTTTGGTTAAATACAATTTTTAACTATTATAACGTGAAAGTTCTTCCACTCGTTAGCTTGGAAATAGGATTTAGCTCTAATCAAATAGCCCACCGATGAATGTAGTTATCCTTAATCTTTTATATGTGAAAGTATTATTTACATATGTGAAAGGGTTTGTTAAATAGAAAACAGATTTTCTCACACCTATAATAGACATTTTGAATAGTAAAAATGCTTTATTATGGCGAATAAAAAAACAAACAGCATCTCGGTGCAGCCCCTGGCTCGCTAAATTACATTTCTATGTTAATTGTTACATTATGAGTGGCATTGATACATCCTCTATTCTTACACCTATATTTTATTTTACTTATTTGTTTTTATCTAGCCACAGTTTATATTCCTATTTTAGTTTTTCTCTCCATTGAGCTATTTTTTTTTATCTCACCGTCCATCCATCGCCGCTGGTTATTTCGTGGAAGTTGCGATCTTTTTTTCCAGAAAATATTTCTCTATAGAATCAAGTATGATAAGATCGGCCGGCCGTGTGTGTGTATGGGGTACAATTGTCACCGAGATGAGCGTCCTGGTACGTATCACCGCTGTAACAGGAGGAGGAACAAATCATTTGTCCGAGTCACCCCGCATAATGGGGTGCTCATTTGTTGCAATCCCGAGGGGTGAGCGGGGGATAGCCTCGTGTGTGCGCCGGTTACACCCCTCCTGCCACATTCCTCTTTTGTCTTACGATAGCTAGTCGTCAACGGCGCTCGAATTGTGTCGCCAGGAACAGCAGGAGAGGAGGTAGGGCGTTATTTCAAAACTGTCCTCAGCACAGCTTGTTGCGTTTTACATGTTTCGGTAGAGGTTGGGTAAAGAAGGGGTAAAAAAAACAAAAAAAAAACAGTGTCACTAGAAAAATGGAATACCAGTTTCTGGATATTACATTTTCATTAAAAACGTTCAGTGTGTAAACATTGTGATTTTTTTTTGCACCAGCTAACCATGTATCTAAAGTTTGTTTTCGTTTGAGAATCTGTCAACATCAAATTATGAATAATAATATAGGAAACAATAAAAGAGATAAATTCCTCATATAAAAACACGTTTACTGTATAACTTAAAAGAGTGTAGCGAGATACAGCATGGTCTCACAAAAAAATAAAATATACTGTAGAATAAACATCCTCAATGCTCCAGTTTGGGGTCCAAAGACAAACCTCACGGTTATAAAAGTTGATGATACTCGCTAGCCTAATACTCGTGGGCGAACTAATTTTCTTTATTGTTTATTTGAAATAAATATAATTTTATAGATTGCTCATACACTAACAAAAGGCAATATTATAATTCACACACCATCAATAATAATTTTGGAGGGGTTTCTATTTTCATTTAAAGCTTCATGAAAAGTTTTTTTGCTGTGCTTTATATTTCAACAAACACTTTTTTTTAAACATTATGTATGGAAATAAAAAGAAAAACCATGTTTTTATTGTTATGAATGTTATTAAAATTAAGAGTAAAACTTCTAGTTTTATGAGCTCAAAATTTGTTTTCTTCAGAAAGTAAAAAAAGAAGATCAAGATGCATTTCATTATCCTTTAAATATGTATAAAATAAATAGCAAAACATTTAAAAGAATATAAAAAATAAAAATAAAAACTTCTTGTAGAAAACTTATACCAAGAATATTAAAAAGGATTATACCGCTAGAAATTTAATATATCGGCAGATAAGATTTCGTTTCATTTTATTCTCGATATAGTCTACACTACTTTAAAAGTTAAGAATAAGATATATAGGCCCTATGTAATGAAAATAAAAACTATCTCTAATTTTTTTATTAGTTGTATTTAGCATACAGCCCAAATTTCATAAAAAGAGTGATTTAGAAAATACAAACACAACATTTTACTTTATTATTAGTTTTATTTTATAGGCATTGATAATATATTTATATTTATACATCAAAAGTAATGGTTGCAGTTCAAAAAATTTGACGTATAAATAATATACGAGAGTAAACCGGGTCACTTTTCTACCTGTCAGATAAAATTCTTGCAATGACAATAGGACTGTATCATATCTATATCCAGGTTAAATCTACTGATTACTAACGAGGATGGTCTTATATGTATGAAAAGATAAACGCACCCCCTAAACTTAGTTATTTAAGACAACCCTTGGGATAAAACTAGGGGCTCTTAAGACTGTAGTCGACCTCAATGCGAGGGATAAGTATTATAATTAAATTAGTCAATAATATATTCTTTAAATTGAATGAAACCTTGACAGTACACCAATACTCTTACCACTGAGCTATCCAGGATCTGTCCCGTGTCCAGGGCCATTGTACACTTATATTTTAGGGCAGTCTGTGATGATGTTACTAAGCATCTGGTCACAGGCTATTTTATATTTACAGTTTAAAATGTTAGTGATACATGCAAATACAACGGCCCTGGCGGAAAGGTAATTAATCATATCTAAAGTTTGTCACGGAACGACATAAAAAATAACTTTTTTTTTTGGTGGTGGCGTTCCGCTTATTAAAACTACGGTCACACTTACGAGCTGGTCGTCGCCACCCGAGATGCCAGAACATCGAGCAAAGTGATTTATATGAGAGACCCAACGTCACTTCCGTTAGCGACAAAGTCGCTTTCGCTAGGCAATAGTCGCGTAGTATGGCCACCCCCATAATTATATAGCAAGGGATTGCGTGCTGTCCTGGTCTCAAGTATGGTCGTAGCCTAAGATTAGTTGACTTGTTTACACTCAATTGGAGTTATTCCCCCCATTTCGCGTTTATGAAAATAAGTCTAGCTTTCTATTGATTATGGACATGAAACTTTGGAACACGCTGTATGCAATTATCTATTTATGAAGATTAAAAAAAAAACTAGTCTGCATTTCCTTGGTTTTATTTTGGGGGAAATTATTTACTTAACTTGAAAGCATGCTCACAATGAAACACCTTCCTATTTCAAATGTTTACTTTTAATAAGCCCAGAAAGTGATATAAAAAAATGGGGAGAAGTTGGAGGAGAAAACAATGAATCAAGTTTTATTTTTTCTTGCTTTCCCCTTTGCCGCAATGAAACTTTAATAACGATTCATCGCATGGGCTTCTCATAGCACAGACGTTTTGTGGACTTACGGCTTAATGATGTTTGACTTTGCGAGGAGTTAATTTCGCTGCCAGCATTCGCTGCAAGATGTAGAGACCGGTGCAAAAGGTGGCTGAATAGCTATCTGCCAAATTATTTTTTAATTTCTCATAAAAATAAAGTACTGCAACTTGTGAAAATTTTCGGGGCCAAGATTATTATGGATCTTGACATTTTATGTGCCTCCCGAACTCAAAAAAAAATAAGTTTTACAAATATGTCAGTTATGTTTGTTTGAATATAAGGCTAAAGTCGAGAAGATTTGACGGATTTCGTTCAAACTTGATAATTGGATAAAATATGGTCATATTTCGATCATAAATCGTGATTTTAATTTTAGCTCTAATATTAAGTATTTTTTGTTGATTTTTTCTATAACATCTTAGTATCCGTTAGGGCTATGAACATACATTAACTACGCTAATGGAATAGGGTTGAGTAAGATAGATTTTAGATGAACTGTAGCCAAATTTGCATTGTAGGAGAGCCGAAAACCATTTGGAAAAAACTCAATACAACATATCTGAAGTCTAACCCTTATTTCGCTGTCACTGGTAATCCAGTCTAACACGAGGGTAGTGCGTTAGACAACGCGACCACTGATGCAGATAATTAGGTAGTTAACTGATGATTGATTTATTTACTAAGAAAAAATAAATTTTTCAAAATGGATTTAACGATTTTGTTTGGAATTAAAATATAGGCAGTGTTTGAAATAAATAACACTGCATTCTTGTTTTTAGAAGGAAAAAATATTTAAGGGCAGTTTACTGGTGGTTGTAGCAATTTTGTTCAACATTTATAACTGAAGAAGGTTTCAAAGAGTAACAAAATAATATGGTTGTTTTTATGAGGAAATTTTATTAAAGAGTAATTTATTAATATTGGATTTTTGAAAAATCTTATTCTATAGGTCTACACCTATAAAAGCATTTTATAGAAAAGTATATGCAATTGTGTTGTATCATTTATTTGTCTAGTATCTACCCGCATTTGTACTTACATTACAAGACATCAGTGTTAGAAATACTGTATACATTCCGTTTACCCTGAAAGGTGGCAGCCTTACCCTAGTATATTAAACCATGTGTATCTTAATATAATCGGTCAAGTTAAAATGAGTGTACATAAAGTTATAAGAAGAACGTGTATATAATAGAGATTTAGACGTGAGCCAATTCCCATTTGACCTGAACTGCTTGTTATTTCATATATTGGAAGGTTGGGGGACTCCCGAGATTACATTATAAATAGGCTACGACTCTTAACGTCTCAAAGTAGGTGATCAAATGAAGCGATTGCGCGCAATATGAAACGACTTCATCTAGTCCTTACACCTTGATGACCTCTCCAGAAAGCTCCAGAAAACACCGTCTCTCTTATTTCAAAGATAATGTGTTTCACGAGAAAAAAAAACCTTTTGCGGGGGTGGGAATGGTGTGGCGGAAACCGTGGAAAGAAGGTCTCCGACCATTGTTCTCGGCAGTAAACAAAGGAAACATTTGCGTGGTGCTCGAACCAATAATAACCCCTCCATTTCGAGCACGGTCATCCAGAATAATATAAGCAAAAGTACGGCCGATTGAATAACACACACGCACACACACACACACACAGCCTCGTAGCTCAAGAACAAACAAAAAATATACAACTAAATGGTTCATAAATCAAACCATGTGTAACCGAACGGTACGAGCGGCAACATCCTGTTAATATTGAGTGGAATCCTGAAGAGATCCCCTATTGCCCAATAGGACCCAGAACCAACCCGCTGAGAAGAAATTTCCGTTGTCTGCTTCTTAGGAAATCAAATGGTGTCGAAAGTATTTGATCACCTACCCGATGTATAAATAGTATCGTAAGCTTAGATATGTTTTTAAGTATAGGAAATATTATAGGGTCAATTATTTAGGCTCTTTTAAACACGAAGGGAAATGTATGTTCTTTATTTTACTATAAATCGTACGCAAAATTATTTTTATTAATGGCGAGGTACTTATGTGACTAATGCGTATATTGTATAGTATTTTGTTGTGGCTGTACTTTGGTCTTTGATACTGGCACAAGGAACTAAATATAGTAAAAGAAAAGTGTTGATATACTCCATTCACGGTAGGAATTACTCTCTGAAAAGTCTTTTTTCCTACCAAAATCCTACTATATAATAGCTTTCTGGTATGGAAAAAGGCCTTTCAGAAAACAATTCCTACGCTGAACAGACTTTAGGTTGCAAACGCAAAGGAATACGTGTTACGAGATCCGACAGCAGGGTGAAGAGAATAGTAGCACAAAGCAAAACCAGCAACTAGTAACTACTTTTAATTAGAAGTAGTCATTGCTAGCTAACATACGATTATTATAGACTCTTTACTACTTCTCAAAACCGTTAGAATGATTCTTTCGATTCTTAAAATCATTCGATTATGCCCATCGAATAACCTCAGTAGCTAAAATACGAGCACGTGACTCATTCTGTGCCGAGCAACGAAGTAGAGGAAATTAACCCGATAATTCCCGAAAGTGTTCGAAGGGTGACGAAGATAAAATATTTTGACTCCTCGCTTCTTCTACCCCCGCCCAATGGTGCGTTGCGTGGAGATGCGTCGTCGCATGGTTGCTCCCATGACTTCTCTCGCGTCAACTGATCGCCACGCAATGCGACGCACCAGTGAGCGGTCTCCCATTTGAATACATGTAAGTTTCCCTGGCGGAAGAAATTCTCATCGCCACGCAACGTATCAGTGGGCGGGCACCTTAAGAGTTTGAAATCGGAGGGGTGAGAGGAATGTTCTAGTAGAGTCAGTACCAAATGGCAAATGGGACATAAATCCTTCATTGTGAATAGGTGGTTTAGCACGCTTATTTGAAGACATTTTAAAAACACTTTACATGCCTTGTATTTAAAGTTGATTAGGTATACATAATGTTTCTCGAAGAAGAAGGTAAACATAAAATTAAAACCTTCTACACAAAACTATTGAAAGTCCTAAACTATCGAACTTACGCACCACCCTTGTAAGCTGACCGAAGTGTACACGCCATAACGTCAAGATAACGACTGATGACGTTATCATTGGTCTCCCCCTTCAGTAGTTGACATTCTTTCCGCATGCTGTGTTTACTGTGTCGAATAGTAAGCATGAAGTAAACATTAAACTAAATCATTAAGTAGAAATGAAAATTTTCCGCAGTGGTGGCTTGCGGTAAAGGGGTTAAATTGTAGAGGGGGAACTTAAGAGTATATTACATACACTTCAAAATATAGTGTGTTAAGAGAAGAGTGAGTTATAAGAAAAAGGGGGAGGTGACTTTAGGTTGGGGAAGGGGTAGATAGGAAACACGGAGAATAGTGGGGGAGATAAATGTCGGGTCAGCTTTAAACTTATTTTAGTTAACTTAAAAAAATTTAAGTATCATTTATGTTATTATTAGCACCGCGTCTTATTAGTCGTTCGGGTTATATGCTTATATACTAATTACGATGTGTTAGGGATGCAGAAGGTTTAATTAGATGATTTACACCCGCATTTGCGTGGAGTCATGGTAGAAAACAATTTATGAAAAATTGCTCTCAGTGCACCTGACCGGGATCGAACCCCGATCTACCTGTCATCGGCAGTCTAGTATATTGCGAGAGTAGCGCGTTTGACCGTGCGGCCACCAAAGCAGGTGTTTCTTACTACCATTACTACTACTATTTTTTTTTTGAGCACCGCGTCTTACTACCCGTTCGGGCTATACGCTTAAGTACTAATTACACTAGTGGATTAGGAATTGGGAAGGTTGAATTTAGAGGAAGTGAACCCGCATTTGCGTGGAGGGAGAGTGGAAAACCATTTAGGAAACCCCCCCCCCCCAGTTCACCCGACCGAGATTCGAACCTCGATCTCCCCGTCCTCGGTGGTCTGGCTCAACACGACTGGCGCGTTAGCCAACTATGCCACCGAGGCGGGTTACTACTATTATTACTATCATCCCTACCACTAATTATTATTGTTATTATTATTATTATTATCAATTTAATCAGTTTAAATTAATCTACAGAAACAGCAATTGAAAATTTACCGGAAAAAAATATAGGGAAAATTTTCCGTCTCACATCTCTATCATAAATACAATATATCCTATATTCCAATTCTCATAGGAAGGTCCATCTATAAAATACAAATAATTTTGCGACCAAAATTGACAACATTCTGTTAAATTATTAGTATTATTTTATAAGTATTGATTAATCAACTAGAAATAAACATTTCAGATTAAATTAAATGACGCATGGATATATATGAAAGTATATTTTCTAGTTGAGGGATAAGGTCCTTCCTATGTTGACTGTACAGTAAAATGGATCGTATCATGTATAGTTTTCATTTAGTTATCATTTAGTTATCAAGACTACAGTTAGATTGTTTGAAAGTGAATATTTATGTTATACGTTTTCTGTTTGAGCTTGTCTCGACTATATAATCTAAAGAAAATTATTAAAAACAACTTTTGCTAAAATCGAAATGTATTTCCCTCAGATGAAAAGTTTACTAACCTAGCGTACGTAAAGTTGGTACCTACGCTTGCTTCTCCAATATGGTAGAATTGTAAATTCAACCCCAGGAGCGTATGAGGGCTGCTGGAGTTAATAAGAGGTCGTAGAGAAATAAAGGGGGAAGTCCCGCTGACTGACATCAATTTCTAATGAGGGGGTGGCTGAGTGGGAGGAAGGCGCTGAAGGGCAGATGGCAATCTTTTCAACTTGAACAAGAATCACCTGATGTGCGGCTATCGCATTAAATAACTAAGCTCTACCAGGAGAAGAAACAGGGGAGAATATCTCGTGAGGAAGGGGGCATGTTTCCTTTTATTATTTACTTGGACAAAAGGAGACTCCTGTTTCCTTCCCCTCTTGAATTGTGTTTGGCCAAGAAGTTCTTGTTTCAATAAGTCTGGAGCTCCTCTTGTGCGGTTTCCCGTGAAGAAGGGTTTGCGTTCTTGAGACTGTAAATCTATTCACCAAGAAATTGATCGTGTTGACATTGCGAAGCTGAGGGATTTTTTTAATATAAAAAAGCTATTTATGAGGGTTTGTGCAGACATTCTCCCAGAAGGTTTACATCTTAAGATACTATTGAGCTTTGGACTGAAGTCGTTCAAGAAAATGGTACAATACCTAAGCTCAGTTCTAAAATCTCCACTTAAAGATAAGTGCCATCTGACGCATGTGCAACGTAAATGAAACAAAGCCAAAACATTATAGTTGTAAAACTATTTGGATCATAGGAGTTATTTAAGATCGATACATATGTGGTAAAACTGGGCTAGTGTTCAATATAGAATTTGCCTGTGTCTTTTTTTATTGCGGCTGAGGTAATATTTCACTAACTTTTTTCACTATTGTAACATAATGATCAATGGAGGGCCAGAATGTTATCGGGAATGTACATTCCGTTTACAGTGGTGTAAGTTTAGTTTTACCTTGACGGATACACTTATAGTTCTTTGATTTGAGCTTCATCATCGTGGGAACAAGAAAGGTAGGCTTGCTACCATTCAGAGTTAGCTAAGTGCACATAAATTGAGCTTTAAGAATCTATCCTGTCAATGAATTAGTACCAGCATTAAAGTATGCGAGACAATAGATTATCTACCTTTCCATTTAATGGTGTTGAAATCTTGCACGTAAGTAGAATATTTAAACAAATTATTCAGTTTTATTTTATTTTGAAGAGGACTTTACCTTAAAGTACAAATATGGTGATGGGGGAAGAACATGTGGAAACCCCCCTCCACCAGTCTCCCCAAACAGCAACGTCCATGGATATAAACATAATCGGGTAGCAGATATCTTAAGAGCAATCCATCATAAGTTACACGCGAGGATAATGTATTCTAACAAGTTATGTAATACATTATAAAAATAAGATATATGTAATTGCTAAAGTTAGATCGTTTAAAAAAAACTGCATATCAGTGAGATTATGCGTGACACAATACCAATTTCGTTAAAGAAACCCAGTTAGCGACGCGTTCATTAGTGTTGTTCATTCAAAAAGTGAGCCTTATGCTAAAATTATATGGAAATACCATGCGAACAGACAAAGAATTGTGTATAAAATCAAAGTGGACCCATGTATTTACTGGATTTAATTATTTACTCATCACAGTCTCTTTTATCATTGGTGTAATTAGCAAACACTCAGCCTCGTGAGGACAAATGAGGAGCTACTCGAATAAAGGAGCAACCTCGGTCTAGAAAACTGAGAATACCAGCCGGAGGGTTCATTGTTCTGACCACATGACACCCTTTATCCGCAAATGTTGGCACTATCTTCGCCAGCATGAAGCGGTCTCTCGGTCCGTATAGCTCACTGACGAGCTGACGACATGGGAGTTTTCTTTAGTAAACACTTCTAACTAATGGGTCTAATTATTGTTTTTATGATAAGGAACATTATTTGAATATATATTTTGGAAAATAAAGTTTAAATAAACACAGATTCCTCCTGTAACAATGATGACGAGTCCAGGAATAGAAACATTAAAATCAATAGTTGGGATAACTTGACATAGTACCGGGACAACTTTTGATGGATGGTATTATTTATGTGGGGTATTTGAAATGTTTTCTGAACAGACGGATTCATCAAAACATGAATTTAAAACTAAAGTGACTATATAAAGAACACAACACCCAATCTCCTGTGCGTTAATCCATAGCTGTGGTGAGCTGGGACCTTCCAATTCCACAAGTTATAAATGTTTCAACCATGCCGGGAATATATCAAACTTTATGGATAGAAGCCATCTGTTAAAGTAATAATCTGAATACCTCGACTGTGAAAATATAGCAAATAAAGTAGTTTTGTTAAGATAAATAAAACGTGGAAAACATAAAGATCCAAAAAGTGGATGAAACAATATTTTTATTGAAAATAGTTTCGTACTCATTACAATTAAAACTCCTCTTTCATTCCACGTATGAACGTAATTTCTTTTAAGAAGGCGCTAAAATTAATGCGAAGCAATTATCCATCCAAAACTTTGCTCCCAGAAAATGACACCGTCATCTTGATCCCGACGCACATTAAGATGTTAGCAGGAAACGCTAAGCCTCCGTTATTTGTCTTGCTGCCAGTGTCACAGTCTAATGGGATTTGTACAGCCTCTGCAAAGATTAATGACAGAGCGAACAGTTGAGAGAACACGGCGCCCATCTGTCCGCTAGCTGGCGAGTTTGCCTTGCGATCCTGGTGATTTCACAAACATTTGGAAGTAGAAAAAACATAATATTAGCTGGTTTATTGGATGTTTAATTAATGTCAAGGACTGTCCCATTTGTATGATTTATGATTTAAAATATGTTATTCTAACAAGCTAATATTTGTAGCCGTTTTGTTCTATCCTGTAAGTTAACATAAAAAAACATACCGCAAGAATACTTTTTAATGTAGATCACAAATTGAAATAATATAATTACTTCCTGTCCATGACCCAATTAATTTAAATTAATCTATTTCATGGACTTACAAACCATCCGGATTATTATCAGTATATAATGGGGTAAAATTAAGAAGGTTTAATTCAGAAGAAGTGCATTATCATTTTCCAAAAGAGAGGTGTAAGCCATGCTGGGGAAAAACTTTAGTACATCCAGCCGAGACAAACTCCAACCTCCCCGTCACCGTCAAACCAGACAAGACGAGGCTGGTGCCTTTGTTCGCGTATCTTTCGGAGTGGTCAAACCACGGAACACATTTTGTCTCATCTTCACGTCAGTTTAGAATGGATAATTCAAATATTGATCTGAACCAAACAATTCCATGCAAATAAAGTTGAAGATTTACTTGTTTTAGGTGAAATAAATTATGTACTATAGTACGTTAACCAGATAAAATTGTTGCAAGATTTATGCCGTTTTGAAAAAAATAAAAAATAACACTCAATAGATTTGTATTTTATTGTTTCAAAATAATACAAAAACATTGGTGCTAAAAAATGAATAGTTTTCTGAGCACTCGACAAAGAAAATATCGATAAATTATCCATCTTGAACCAAAAATACATCTTTGTGTAATGGTATTGGCCACAGAAAAATTCTATATTTTATATAAGTTATTTCCTAATATTTGTGGTTTAGTGCATCCCTAATTCGAATACGGAAGATAACTGGCAAAAATAAGCCATATTCGAGCCCCTCAGGTTAGTATTGCGCCAGATTATTCAATGAGATTTTGATGAAATCCTCAAGAACCAAAGGTAGCTTTCCGGCAGAGTTGCACAGTCCTTCTGTTGTAGCAGCTATAGAGGAAAAGGTGCAAATATGGGCTACCACTTTTTTCTTCAAATATTTCAGATTTTGAATTGAGATTAGGAAAAGTAATTACTGGAACAGAACTTCGGTTATGTTTACTATATAAGTTACATGCAAAGTAGTTCAAAAATAATCACCATTTGTGTGAAAATAAATTTTTCTAAAACTGAAAAATTGATGTTTTTAATTTGGTGGGGCAAATACGGGCTACTTGTAAAAATATTTTATGTTCGCTCCAAAAGGCTAAATTTAAAAATAATGTGACGAAAAATAACTGTTAAATTATGTTTAATTACAAACCCAGAAATTCTAACAGTTTGAAGGAGAATATATATAGTTTTTCACAATATTAGTCAATGATTTATCTTATCAATAAAGAAAGTTAACAATAAAAAAATCTGTAAAGTTTTTCAAAACTTAGCTTACTGACAATAGTCACAAACATATATATTTTTATCAGCCCCGGCACAATCACTGTGTGATCGTACTGAGCACTTAATGCATTGTACTCACAGTTCACCTTTGTTGTCATCGGAAAATTTCCCTTCACAGAAAATATAGGTTGCATCTTCATCTCCAGGCCTTTCAGTCTCAATAGGGAACTCCAACTCACTCTCACTATCACGAACAAGAGCTCCATTAAGTTCATTATCTGAATCTTTAAATTCTGATTCTTTAACAGGCTTGATTTTCTTCTTAGCTGCTACTTTCCTTTTACTCTGATTTTCCTCTCCTTCGAAATCTAAGGTCTTCTTTGATATCCTAACATTTGATTTTTCCAAAGACTCACTAAGCGACATTTTATAAGGTGATCCAGTAATTATACACGCACCACCACACTTGCGACCCGTATTATTATTCTTTTTGATGGTAGGTGGTGGTGCAATGTGAAATGGGCTGACGTATCCAAACCTCACTGACTGTGACAGAAGACCTGAAGGCCCCGCCTGTGACTGACTTTCTGTGGCTGGCACATTATCTTGACACTTGGACTGCTGTTCTGGACTTTGACACAGGTCATGTGCTGCAGGTGATTGCTGAGGAACAATCTTAGAAAGACTACATGTTTTCATTGCTTCAGTTTCAGCTGCAATAAATTCGTCATCGGTGAAGATGTTCCTATCGAACGGCATAATTCCTGTCACACAAAAACCTTGAACTGCTATGTCTGCTCTCTGGACTTTCAAGTAAGCGTTTCCAAAAGGCTCCGTGATGTCTTACTGACTAATAGGAGCATTTGAATGCAGTAGAACATACATGAACTCGTTGCTGTAGTACAGTTTCAGAGGGCTCATGAAGGTCCTGTCCAAAGGCTGTAATTTGTGCGTACAGTGCGGTGGTAACGTAATTATCTTGATGTGATTTGCTCGGGCTATTTCGATGACGTCCATACTTTTGAAGTGACTGTAGTTACGGTCCAATATAAATAAAACGGGTGACTCTGCTGTCAGATGAGCCTTTTCAACAAAATGCTACAGACACTCTACAAAGAGGTTCGGTTGAACCCAACCTGATAGATGAGCCCTTCCAAAAGACCCAACTGATTTACCTTTCATTAAAAGCTCCAACATGTGTTTCCTTGTAAAAATAAACATGGGTGGGATAAAATCACCTTTGGCATTCATACAAGAAATAACAGTCATAGTTGAACCTCGTTCAGCCGATGTCAAAGCTCTTATCTGTCTTTTACCTTTTCTGCCAATCATATTTGGTATCTTACTCTGGACGATCAAAAGTCCTGTCTCATCGACTTTGTATACCTGATCAGCAGAGTACTGGTGCTCGGTGTGTGCTTCTTCAAAAATGTCAAAGAACTTTCTCACATTTTCTTTAATGAAGCCCAAAGCTCTGGCATAAGAGGTCCCTGTTGGTTTACGGATGGACAACACCGCTTTGTGGCGGAGGAGGAATATATCTGCCTATGCTATGCCTGCTTCTTCTGACTGGAAAGGATGGGACAAACAATTTTTGACAGCTAGCTGACGAGCAAGACGTCTCAAATCCATCATTGTAACACCAAAATAACTGTCTTCCATGTGAAGCAAGTATTCAACCAACATCTTTTCTAGAGTTTCTCGTAAGATAGTTCTTCTCCCGAGCTTTTTAGAGGCTGCTTATTGAGGAGTGAGAGAAGTTTCTTTACTGAGAGTTTGCAAAGTGGTATGAGGTATATTAAATAGTTTAGCAGCTTTTAGTCTACCCATTTTCTTTTATCTCACTGCAATAATGGCCTTTGCCATATCTTCTTCATTCCATGTCTTACGTTTATTTTGTGGCACGTATCTTGGAACATTCCTTGGTATTCTGCAATAAAAGGAAATAATGTTAATTATTGATATTTGTGATATTCCGGCAAAATATTTGCGTATTTTTACAACTTACTTTAAATTGTTAACATAGCTAATATTTAAAAATATCACCTGGTTGTAACTATTGTCACATTGTTTTTATGGTAACTACTAACCCCCCTGAAAATTACGAAATAATCATTTTCTTCCAACTATATAAAAATACTTATAAAATATAGTTATTCTAAATGTGGGAGGACTTTCAGATACCCGAGAGATACTGGCAAGACTTGTAACACAAAAAAGGGGAAATTATAAATTGAGTTCAAAAGTGAGTGAAAAACAAATTTTACATAAAAACAAACTACGAGACATAGTTCGTATCTCATCACAAACAAAAGAAGCACATATAATATCCATATTAAATAACAAATACGACCGCAACAAAAGAAGCGTGTAGCAATAAACGTTTCCACGACAAGTGTGAAGGTAATTTGTTACTTATTTCCAATGTTAAAAGATTAAAGATAAAATACTGGAGTCGCCAATGCATTATTAAATAAAACTACTCACCTGGGAAATCCTATACATGAACCCTTATGGCAGGGTGTGGCTAAATGTCATTGGAAAAAAACAGTTGGTGCAAATATGGGTTACCAGCCTATATTTACACCAAGTAGGGTAGCCCATATTACCAGCATATTTGCCATATTGGATTGTTACGTCATGTTCATAGGCGTTAAGTTTTGTCAGTTAAACGGTACCATAACTTAAAAGTTTGATTCTTAAACTAAACATAGATAACATTAGGTAAAACTAAAGAGTGTAAACAATACCCCCCAAAAATTTAAATAAACATAGCTGTACAAGTTTTTAGCACGTAGATGAACAAAATAACGGTGTAACGCACTACGTGTCAGATCGCTTGCCAACTGCAAAGTAGTCTTCGGTGGCCTTGGGAGAACACTCTTATATGAATCCCACCAGGGTGCAGCACTTGATCGTGCTGGAAACTTATTTGACCATACCTACATCATAGCCCATAATTGCACTTTTTCCTCTAGCTCAGCTGATGCACTTAAAAGTGCTGTGCATGAGTTTATGTCGACGCAGTAAAGAAAATTAGAAATGATTATAAACATACAGCAAACATGTGCAATTGTGCATACATTTAAACTATTTCACCGAATTGCAATTTTCAGGCATGCATGATCCCCATCCCCCCTTCACGACACGGTCATACTTGCGACCAGGACGCCAGCACACTTTGCCTAGCTATTTATTAGGATGGTCATACCATGATATAACAACCCACTTTTCATAGGAAGAACCTTATCTAACTGCTATAAAAGTTCCTTGATCTACTTTCATGTATTCATACATCAATTCATGTGATCTGCAGCTATCAATGTTTATGGATATTAATACCTACAAAATAATACTAGTACAATAGAAATGTACAACTATGGCTGCAAAAATTATAGGGATTTTATAAAAGGCACTATATATGAAAATTGAACTATACTTTCTAGTTATTGAGTTCTGGTGACACAAGTTAGAGACTAGACCTAAGATTCCGGCCGGCGTCCTGGCCACTCAACGAGGCCGTGCTCTGAGACGCTCAACGAGGCCGTGGCCCGAGGCGCTCACAGTACAAGTCGTGTCACGGCGACGCACCACGCGAACAAACACCCATTTATCCCCCCTGTCACCTTACAAAAATAAGCGCTAGCGCCACGACGCACCGGCGCTCGGACAAAAGCCTGGGGAAGGGGGTATGATGGGGGGAAGGGAGCGTTTNCAGTGAAAAACCAACCAATCCCTGAACGCCGACATGATATATATCATCGAAGGATTGAACCCTTCCATCCTCTCCAACGTCTTGCCTCGATGTATCAAAGACATCAAAGATTTATTTCTTCAATGCGAGATTATGCGCTCGGGCTAGAATGATAACTAATGGTTGCCATTTGCACAGCTCACGGACGTGTGAACTCAATACAATTGTTTTCCAGGAAGTTGTTTAAAAACAACACTACTCACTCCATTGCGAAACATTTACATTTGTATGTGTTCAATAAGGAAACCACAGATTGTTGTTGAAGGAAAATAAAAATGGTGCATACATCTCGATACCAAACACGTATATTCAACTATGCAGAGAGTATTGTATAAAATAATTTTGCTATATTTTGTTTAACCCTCATCAGTATGAACATGGAAAATGTCAGAGTCTTGCAGGGTTTGAAAGTGGGGTTCAAATCTCGGCCAAGAGAACAAAAGGTAGATTTTGCTTAATTATCCCCCATGCTCCTTCCAAGTAAATGCGGCTACTCTTCCTAAATATATGCCTTTCTTATTACCTTCCCTATCAGTATAAATATGCGGGTAGCCCGAACGGGTGGAAAGAAGTGGTGCACTTTTTTTGTTCTTTTTCGTTAGTGTTAAAAGTTGTAAATCGATGAATTGCAAAGGTTTGGATAAATCAGCCGTGTCTTGGTCAATATTTCAAACGTAGCAAGAGCTCAAACCAAGCTTTGGGTGCTACGGTAAGTCACCGCGGCGGGGTTGATATTTATTTCAAGTATTCAAATGAATTGAGAAAGTTTAGGCTTGTGGAAAGTCAACGGCTTTCTTTAACAGCAAAAAATTAATTTACCTATATCCCAAGACTACCGTCTCTCACCTGCTCGCTAGTTTTTTTTTACTGTGGTTTGGTAAACAGCTCTGCAACGACAATTTTGCGTGCGCCCATAAAACCAGTTATTTGGCTACTACGGGGCCATCCTTTTGTCATTCAGGTCGTAAAAATTGCGTTTTACGTAAATAAAAATGTGACTTCCTTGAAAAGAGAATATGAGAAAAGCAGCACAAAATATTTCTTTTTTCGTCTTATCGTAGGGCCACAATATCTTCCCTTTTGAAAGGCTGATCTCAGATTTTTAAAAGGGGAGTTTGAAGTGTCTTCGTAACGCATAAACATTGGCGAAACAGAAATAATTATTTGAGTATAACCATTGTTTACTTAATAACATAGATCTTATTATTTATATTGTAAGAAAGTTCATTATCAACATTTTGATAATTGCTGAATACATAAATTATATGATGGGCACAAAAGATGGTCTGGAATATATTTACCTGATATTATTGTAATCCGAACCACATGTATCCTGTCTGATAACATTAACTTGAAATTCCCAACCAAGATTCGAACACGGATAACCTAGATACACTGTGTTGATAGAACAGTGCGAGGAACTAATGCGTTACCACTAGCAGCGTTGTAGGAAATTAATTATTTTTTATTAGATTATTTAAACCACATCTAGTTAAATAAAGAATTCAACATTTATTTATCCTTGCCAGTGGGCACATGGACTGATTATCAAGCTTGACGGAGAAGTCAAGATTCGAATCTTAGGCAGGTGTGGTTAAGATTTTCATAAACAGTTTCTAGCTCTTGCTCCACGCAAATGGAGGTACATTATTCCTAAGCTCTGCCTTCCTAATTTCTACTCAATTATGGTAAAAGAGTAGTTAGAAAGAGTAGTATTACATAGAATAAAATATTTTTTTTAAGTATATGTAGGATATAATGGCACATTATTTCTTTGAGTGAGGGAAAGAAGCTAAATATAAAAAAAATAAAAAATAAAAAAGTAAAAAATATCCATTGTTAACTTATGATTTATTGGCCACTCATCCCATCATTACTAAATCCTCAAAAATAGAGCAATTTTTTATGACGCCGTCCTAAACCAAATACACATGTCCAGTTATGAAAAACTTTACTTTGGTCGGCCACAACTCCAATACAGTACCGTGCGGACGGGAGGATAAGAGAGGAGGGGAAAGCGGAAGTAGGAAGGGGTTGCCTGGATGGAACTTTTCATTTTGCGCGCTTTGATCACCCTGAGGGAGAAGAAAAATAAAGCAACAAGAATGTTTCAATAATCACAAACCACTACAGAATGTGGGTAGGATATAAAGAGAGACTGGAAACTGATTTGCGATCGTGAGCGCAAAGAGGAGAAAGTAAAAAAGAAGAAAAATAGCAAAATAAAAAAATAAAAGGTGCTTCACAGTGAAAGAAAGGGCGAAAATAGGATGGGATTAGAGAGAGAAAGTAATAAAGGACCAAGACGACGAAACGACGATGAAGGTACATACCCACTAATGACGAAGAGCATAGCAAAGAAGGAAATACTAACCGGGAGAGGTAGAGGCATACTAACATAAAATAGAGATCCGAGAAGAGAGAAAGCGCCAAGCAATGTCCTCATAGGCATGAGGGTAAAAAGGAACAGCCAAACTAGACCGTACTCTTCAAGGCCTGCCAGATAGGCTACCGGGAGTACGTCTGGCAACTAATGAGAAATTTAATGTGATAATTAAAAAGTTACCAAGGCAAGGAAGGGGTAGGGACAGGAAGGAAGGGTTGAAAAGAGGAAATGAAGAGAAACAGGCACGGTGGGAAGGTGGAGACGACATGAAGTCAGAGATACTTGAACGTCACATAAGGGTCAACCCGTCCAGTGGAGTGAATGGATATTCATAAGGCCAAACTTGGCATAAATATATCCGAGGAAGTAGTAGCTATATACTTCGCAAAGGAGATTACTTTTATCATATTGGAATAATGGAACTAAGCCGAGGGGGTAAAAAAAAACCACCACGAAGTCAGTTCAGATATTCAAAGTATCGGGAAAATTTAAGCCAACGTTTTGATTAAAAAAAATGCTCATTCAATAATATTTGCATTCGTTATATGTCAATTAATTTACTAAATCTACATACAAAAATAATTCTTCTGAGTAAATTATTGTGATAGGTAACTAAATTACGTATTTGTTAGTTATTTAAGTCTATATGGTCAAGTGTCAGTTATATTGATGTATAATTGGTTTATTGACAAAATGGAAAAGTGTGTATATTAGATTAAGGACAAATCTGTCATTAAACATCACATAAACCAGAGAACCAAGTTTTATTTATTTATTGAGTGTATTTAAGCTATAAAGTTGCGTTTTTCGCAAATGAAAGAGTATTTTTTCGCTTAGTGGAATAAATTCAAGTCTGTAATAGTTAAATTAAATTAATTTTTTGTTTTCAATATAAATGATTTCTCAATAAAAATTACGAAAGAGGAAGTGGGCCCAAATATAATATCTAAGATTCATTAGCTTTTCGCTTGTAAGCGCATCTTTCAAACGTGCGAAGAAACCTGCGAACATAAGCTTGATTTTGTACAACATGAACGATTATGAGCTAGCTGTAAAAAAACAAACAATTTAGGTCAAATCCTTTGGATGTGTTTGGAATAGGCCAGGCCTTCCCTAACTAAAGGTGAAGAGTATTGCTTAAAAATGTATTTGGATGAAAATTTGATTTATTACAGGCCTACACATTGTATAGGTTAAAATAATTTTTAGCTTTGCACGACTATGCCACTTGCATCATGATTTTATCTACTTATCCTGATTTTTTATTTGGCAGTTAATTGATCAATTAAGCTATTATTTAAGTGATAGCTAATTGAATTAATAATACAATATTTTTATCTGTAAAATAAAAATAATTTAGGGTAAACAATAAAATAAAATGTTATGATGAAAGTGATGAGTATTCTTTTTATTATATCAACTATTAAGACTTAATTTAAATCAGCCAAAATTAACTCAAATATAAACGATAGTTAACTTACATATTAGTAAGCATTAGTTACAGTGTACTAACTATCTCTAGCTTAATTTTAATACACACTACACAACCAGGCCTCGGACTATTAATTTCTCACCTAGTTAAAGGCAGCAAACCCTATTTAAAGAGATAGGAATCCATCCCTAGCACGAATTGAGTCAAGGATCATTAGTGTAGTGCTAGTCTAATTTTAATAGGGAGACGTATTATCTTACAGCTAGAAACGCTACTAGATATACTTTCACGTAAATCATACTTAAATTCATGTGAGCTGCAGTTGACATATTTGACAGATATTAACAAAACCTTTAAAATACCGCTAATAAAGTAATAAAATGTTCTCAATTTTAGCCGCAAAAAATTTACTTATATTTTCTGAAAGGTCTTTCCTATTAAAATTGGACTGTACTTGAGCTCAAGTATAAAATAATAAATTGATGAGAAAAACAAAGTGTTTTGTAAATAACAGTTGTTTTTATTCCATCGTGGAACATTTTCTCAATATATAGCTGAACTATAGTTAGATTTTGGCTAAAGAAAACCTTTAGAAAATACCAACTTTTTTTTACGGTCAACATTGATAACATTTTACCACATTATTAGTGTTATTTTATAGGTATGGATAGTATATATCAAAATGATAGCTGCAGATCACATGAATTGACGTATGAATCCATGAAATTAGATCTAGTAACTTTTCTATCTGTCCATAAGATTACATAAAATATCAGTACCACCTATATCGGCGCCGGTACCGACACCGATTTTATCGGTACGTGTACGCCCGCACTAAAGGCTCATTCGGACACGTCCAGTAGTAGAATGGCTAGTAGGCCTAATTGGCTAGTTTACTAGCTTACCGTATGCGGACAGTAAAGTTTAGTTTAGTGGCACGATTTAGTCGAGAAGATCCAGCTTATTATATGTTTCTGTTCGAGAAGCATTCCCCCACCACTTCTAATTTGAGATTAATTTTGCTCAGCGATAAATCAAAATAACTTTTCGACATCATGAGTATGTTGAAGTATTCTAGTTTTTTGAGCAGTCCACATGAAACTCCCAATAAATTTCTTTTACCTGACCATTTTATAACCCATAAACGCTTATTTTCATCGGAAATTTATTCTTAAATATCTTATAATAGAATCCGTGCGATATTTCTTATAAAATTATTCAATGCCACGCGATTTCGTTCATGCTTTTAGATCTCAGAGTCGGCTGCATGCTCAGCTGTACTATTCCGGACACATTTTATGCACGAAACAATTTAATGAACAAGCCTTAAGAGAGAAGAAAGTCAGATTAACCTAACAGCGGTGGATGCGAAGCAACGGCAGAACAGCTGAAGGAATCTAGAGCGTGCATAGTGATTGGCTACCACGGGCACCAATCAGTTGAAAAAACGGGGAAACTATCAGTCACGTCCATCTTGCTTCACAAACACGCTCACACTCGAATACCCCACCACCTCCACCTCCTGTTGATTCTATTGAGGTACTCGTACCTAGTTCACACATGGCTCAGTAGCGCCTGGATCCCCCCAAATAAAGTGAAGTCTGAATTACTATGGACAATAAATTACTTCAAATTTCAGGTTGGAAAGAAAGCAGAGGGAAAAAATCGGTATATATTCAAGAATTGAACAATTATACTTTTTAGGTTTTTAAATTCTCCGACTTTTCTAAGTTTTCAAGATAAAAAAGATCATTTTCCCAGTATCTTATATGCAAAGCTGTATATTTTTACTTTCTCTCTATCTTACAGGTAGAGAAAGTATTGTGATCGTCAAAAAAATCGAACTCGAAATTTTTGAATTTCCATCTGTCTGACTGTCTGAACCTCCGACTAGAGCCTAAACTATTTTACCGATCGGGCTAAAACTTGGTATCTAGGGGTCTCATAGGGTTGCCCCGAGGCGATTTTGGAATTTGATATCTACCCATAAATTTAAGGGTAGTTTACTGAAAGGCAAAAAGAGAAAAAGTCGATTTTCTCAAAGTCAGCTCTAATAACGATGATTAAATTTCATTTCTAAACTTTTATAAATATTCCAAACAAAATGGCTACTCTCAATATTTCGGCTAAATGACTTTAAGGGCTCCGGTCTGATGCGTAAATTATCATTTTTTATCATATCTCCGAAACTATTTGAAATATGAAATTACTTAGCATTACAAATATGTAGATCAATTTATAATACAAATATTTTATTCGAAACATATTTTTATAAAACCAATAACTTTCAAGCTATACGCAAATATGTATATTTTTTAACTTTTCAAACACTAAAGGTAAAGTATTGCGACCATAAAAAAAATCTAACCTAAATTGTTGATGGATGTCGACGTCTCACGAAACCCCGAACCCTTAAAAATGGTCTTTGCAGTGCCGTTTGTCTGTGTGTCTGTTAAATTTAAAATTAAGAGTAGTTTTAGAAAGGGTGAAAAGAGAAAAAATAAGATTTTTTCAAAATCGGCTCTAACGATTTTGATTAAAATTCGTATCTAGGCGTTGATTAAGATTATAAATAAACTGGCTATTTTCATTTTCTCATGGAAATGACTTTTAGGGTACTTTACAGAGGCAGAAATTTCCGTATCTCTGCAACTATTTGAAATACTAAATAACTTATCATTGCAAAATTATAGTACTATTAAAAATACAAAACTTTTATACGAAATACATTTTTATAAAACCAATAGTTTCTGAGATATTGGCAAATACATTAATACAATTTTGTGAGCTTTAGTTGTAAAGATATACTACTTAAGTTTTAACGCAATACTTCACCTATTCCATAGAGTAATTAAATATAAGTCTCTCAAAAAGTTTGTTATTTTTCCTTAAACCTCTTAGGAAAAATGTTTGTACAGCAATGATCTATCCCCATTTTAGACTCAATAGTCAATATTTACATTTTGTATTGTCCAAATTTATAAATGAGGAATTTATATCAATGCACTGACCTGAAAATGTGCAACACCTAATAAAATGTCATCGGAAGTCGAAATTTTAATACAAAGTGTTGACCCTTTTGGACCCAATATTAATCTTTTTTATTGGTCCAAACATACAAATGAGGACATTAATTCTTTAAAAATAAAAATACAAAACTTAAAAGCTGGTCTCAAAAAATGTTTTACTTAAGTATAGTGCAATTTATGGAGTTTTCTAGTGTATACTATTTAGTTTCACATATATTACAAGTTATGAGTAAATATATCCATTTTTAAACAGTAGATTGAGAAAGTCCGTGCGGAGTTCCGTACCATTTATTTTTCATTGGTTTCTATTAAACTCTAACAAGATAATTATTAAAGACAAATGGCGTTTCAAAAATTTGCAAGAAATGTATTAATTTATAATTTCACCGCGTCTTGGTAACTATTCGGGTTATAATCACAGGTTAATTACACTGGCAAAATAAAGATTAGTTTTTAAGTAAATGTACCCAAATTTTCGGGGAAGGAGAATGTAAAACCATTTAAGAAAATGCACCCTCAGTACACGTGACTAGGATTTGAAACCCGATCACCTCGTTGCTAGCAACCCAGTCTAACACGAGTGTGACGCGTTAAATCATGCGGCCATCAATGCGGCTCACATGAATTGTAGATGAATTTAGATTATAAATGAGTACATATTTTTTGAAAGTTCCTTTAACTTATTCGTAACTTCCCCCTATAACATAAAATTCCCTGACTTGTTTTACAAAACTCTGGACAATCCTATTAAATAGGCTTGAATAAGGATTAATCTTGACTTTCATTCTCATCCTTTTCTACTCATTTCAATACTTCATTGATAAAGTTGGTTTAGCAGCAATCAGATCGACAGAAATACTAAGCTTAGATCTGAGAGGTTGTGATTTATGCCCTAGGACAGTATTTTTCAAAGGGTGTGCCACAAAGGGTCAGCAAGTGTACCACGGTAAGTTTGGGGGAAGGTCGAAAAGAAGCGAGAAAATAAAAGAGGAATTATTTTTTTAAATCCAGAGTCAACATTATTTTTTAAAATAACATAAAGCTATTTTTTAGCTATTAAAATTTTAAACACAATCTTAATACTCGATATTTTAAGGATACAATCTTTCCTTGAAAAACTGATGGTGTGTCTAGAATATTTTAACGCATTGTTCAATGTGCAGCGAGATGAAAATGTTGAAAATCGCTGTTCCAAAAAGGTTGTTTTCCACACTGTGACTTTCATTCAAGTTTTGACACCACCTCAAACAAAATACGGTCAATGTTCATAATGTTCCCCTTCCTCGTCTAGTGGCAATTATGTAAGTTTTGGACAGGCCGGACAAGTAAGACGCGTTACACTAACAAAATACTTGTCAAGATTCTGTGTCCACTAAGTATCCAAAGCTACGTGACAAAAAAAAACGCCATGTGGCAATATGCAATGCGGATACACGTGACTGGCACGTGCGAAACAGAGAAACCACCCCCTTTGGAGCAAAAAAAGAAAATCCATATCGATTGCCGCAGCTTCTTCGTCGACAGAGATTTAATAAATTCGCGAGAAGTCGTCTGTCTCCATTCATTATAAGCAGCGGCTCTCAAAGAAAACGAGAAATAAAAGGTTATGCAAAGGAACGTATACTTCTTAAAGTAAGGGGAACAGCAAGCGATAGTTCAGTAAGTCAGCTTTCTGTTTTGCTGGTGGTGTCGGGGTTTGAATCCCGGCCCAGTGTATTAGGGTAGTTTTCCTTTGAATGGTTTCACTCTCAGTGCAAATGCGGACATACTTCATCTAGATTTAACCTACCTTATACCAGTTTAATGGAAATGTGAAGAAAATCCGCACGGGTAGTGAGATGCAGTGCTTCCCATAAAATATGGTAGTATATTTTTGATCCCTCTATAATTAAACCCGGGAACCTTTTATCTGGAGACACACCAGAGAATTTGCTGAGGTGTCGAACTTAAAGCGAGCTAACAATGTGCGTGCGTGTGTATATATGAAATATATAGTCCAACAGCATGAAAGTTTACCAGATCTACTTTCACGCATTCATACGTCAGGTCATGCTATCTGCAGCTGTCATCCTTGATAGATATTATCAATACCTATAAAATTACATTCATAATATAGTAAAATTCCACAAATTCTGACCAAAAAAGTGTATTTTATAAAAGGCCCTTGCTATGAAAATCGGAATGTAGCTTCCCAATTCTGCATTTAGTGAGATCCCGCACCATTTCTTAGCAAAATGTTCAAGTTGTGCTCCCGACGTTGTGCCAAATCGTTTACGGAACGGAATATCTCGGCCATTATCGCCATTCGAACCACTATTTTTGGACTCATCATTCCAGTTATCGAGGTGACTCCATTGGCTGCGTCGGTGCGGTTCGGGAGCCTCCCAAGTACACGGAAGAACAGGATGGGATCCGATAGGGCGAGATGGACCGTGAAATTAGAGCGTGTGTTGTGAGCTGACAATTATCACAGTCTTCCAGGTCACCGCTTCTAATGGTCGNGAGGGGAGTAGGTTGGAACGGGAGGTTTAGGGGTTAATTGAGGGAAGGAACAGAATCGCGTGTTATCTGGAGAAATAAACAGTGGCGCTTCCAACTAACCTGGACATCACATTCAACAAATATTGACTTGAGTACTTTTATTTTTTGGACTGGTACTTAATGTCCATCCCAGCTATATACATATTTACACTAATGCGGTAGAGACGAGGAAGGTAGCAATTAGAGGAAGTGTACCCTTATTTACGTGGAAGGAGGATGGAAAATTATTTAGTAAAAACATCCTCAGTACATTCGGATGTGAATCAAATCCCGATATGTTTGTCACCGTAAAATCGCCCATGTGATCCTGATGCGGGTGACGTGTCTGTTTAAGCTATCACAAATTTCAAGAACAATTGAGCTGGATTAATAATACGAAAGAAACTAAAACAAAGTATACTATTTATTTATATTATCTTAGGAGGTATCGGAAACTTATCACATTATATTTTAAAATTGACTTTAAATCTTAACAAGAAAGAAATAACCCTAGAAATGTTTTCTTTCAAATGTATACTAATATCATAAGTTTTGTATGCCATTGATCATGCAGTTAAAAACACTCTTGTTAAGGAAGAGAATAATTTAGAGAATCCAATATGTATGCATACCAAATGTGTTATTTTATTAAAACAATACGTCTTGTTTCAATAAGAGAGTCCCATTTCCATCAGAGCCCGGTCAAGCCAAAGAAAACCACGAGGTAGGATGAGACTGGGCCAATACCACGGAGAGGAGTGAGTAAGCCAATTTGAAGTAAGGACCGAAATTAAAATTACCGCAGGCGACACCAAAGAGGATCAAACACAAAGCGTTTCAATTGCTGCAACTACTACACACACTCATCAGTACACAACGTGCAAGGGAAGGTTATACTTTGTCATTAACGGGGATCAGGTTCACTTGGTGAGCGTACAAGTATGTATATATGTGTGTGTGTGTGTGTGTGTGTACAATTCGTATTCGTTGCATCAAAGGTAATCAATATTTACACCATTTCGGTGGTGTATATATATATATATATATTCTTGTAAATGATCGTGTGATCCTATTTGTGTGTGTGCTCTACTTCTTATTACCAGTCCGGACTATAGCAATATTTACACTAATGGGATAGTGGAAAACAATTGATGAAAAATCGTCTTCAGTACAAACAGCTGATACTCAAATCCTCACCCACACCACTAGTAAACCAGAGCAGACAAGAATGACACCTTAAGCCGACGAACTTCATCGGTGCGGGTACGTATGAGCTGCCAGGACTACCTTCGGCTCCTCTATTTTTCTACTGTCTGACTTCATAAACAGCTAAAGTATATTAATCAGTAACAACAAATTGACTGCAGTAAAATGTTCCAGTACTTACTTCATGGGAAGCTTCTTTAGCATTGTGAATATATATTTAAATAAAATTGTATATACAAATTACAAATATTGGTCCTATAAAATTCAAATTATATATTTGGCATAAATTGTTATATTATTTTAAGTTTTTTTTTTCAAGCCGGAATCGGTAAATTTCTACCGACTCTATTCCCTGCATGCTATGAATTAGTGTGAGATGTTGGTGTTGATATTTGAGTTATATAGTGCTCAGAAGGGGTGTTTATAAAGTGCACAAGCTAAAATAAATGGAAATGGAAAAAGATTTGTAACATTAAGAGCCCAGCCGGGATCACCCTATGTATATAACTCATCTTGAGGAGGAGTTGCAGCTTTGACCAGGCGTCGCGTCGCGTCAAAACGAAACTGTAGCAGTTGAGCACGCTAACAATGAGGACCAATAAATGCGCAATGCTTGTGGAGGGGAGAGGAATATTGTTATTACCGACTTGACTTGTGGTCAGGGATCTCAGTCTGTTGCTAAAATTACCTCTCACCGAGTAACCTAACCTAACCTGGAAAATCATCGATGAAAATAATAAAACTGGAAAAAAGGGGAAGGTGTATGACAAGAGATCACCTCCCTGCGGTGTACCCTGGAAACGGTATGGCCGGCTAAGAGTCTCTTTAAATTGTTTTGCAAGTAACAAGTATACAAAGAAAGTTCTGATGAAATAATGACAATAAGAAGAAACGACTATCTATTCCTTGTATCCCACCGTAGTGTGATTCTCTGTATTCTACTTTAGAACACGTGAGAATGTGACCAGTGAAACCATTTGAATATAAGAGAAACAATATTTAACTGATCCCAATTAACTGTTGTAATGTGGAGAATTCAGATAACCATCCTTGACCTTGAAACAGGTTTTTTTTACCAACGCGTATTAATAGATATTCGAGTTATATGCAGATATAATAATTAATCTAATGGGGTAGGGATGAGGAAGGAGGCATTTTAGAGGTAATCTACCCGCATTTGCGTGGAAGTAGAGTGGGAAACCATTTTAGGAAAACCACTCTTATTAGACCCGAAAGGGATTCGAATCCCAACTTCCCCGTCATCAGCGGGCCAGTAAAACCAGAAAGTGATGACTTAAGACGAGGCAAGTCAAATTTGCGGCTCTGTTCATGATTTTGCGCAGCCCGCGGACCTTATAACAAAACATAATTAAATGCGACTCTATTATTATTTTTATAAACTTAGAAGAACTATAACATTTGTTAATGTGATATTTGGAAATTTGGCTTAATTTGGACTACTATGGCATGTTTAGCTAGTGTAGCAAATCTGTACTTTTTCGTAGATACGGATCAATCCCCAAATATGCGCAATATATGGCAGCACATTATAACAGAGTATTAAAAGTTTTTTCTCACACAAAACAAAACCAAACCCATGAAATATCTCAACACACATTTATCAACAATTTATAAAAATATATTTTTTTCGCATAAGACTTAGAGCCCAATATTAAAAGAGGTTTTTTTTTTGCAAATAAAAGGTTTCAAATTTTTGGTAAAAAAAATAAAGGGTTATTCTTATTATTTTATATGGGGGGGGGGGGGTTTTTTTTTTT